>CM064498.1:48231098-48534598 GCA_032716605.1 Paralithodes platypus
TTTTAATTAATAACTAAACAAATTTTTCGAGCTTCTTAGCTCGTAAACTATAGGTTTGACTCCTGCAAGGAGATAAAGAAAACCTAATATTTAGTAGTGGCCCCGTAATCATTGACGATTATGCCTATTACATAAGGCACCCTCTTCAAACACTCATCCGCCGTAGTTTTGAATCTACCGCGCAGAGCATAAACAATTTGAGGAGCCTTCATCATGAGTGCATGCAACCTCACTCATGGTTCAGTCATTATGAAATTGGGTTCTCACTACGAAAAAACATCGTAACAAATAAAAAAGAAAAAGAAAATAAGAATAACTATTCATAAGCTTTCCATATACTCGTGGATGTACTTGTGTGGATCTTTGACCAGATGCTGACTCAGGCGTCATTCTTCCTTCATTGACATATCAAGTATACCAAAATCCTTAATACAGTAAAAGTCCTTTAATCCGACGACCGATGAATCGAATCTCCCAATAGTCCGAATTTTTCAATTTGAGGCCAAATCCGAATTCACCCGATGGTCCGAATTTCAAGAAGTCCCAAAGTCCCCTTTTTGAGGCATTAGTCCACTCAAATGACACATAATGGAGCACACACATATCATATGTTCATGAATTCACTTTAAAAGTTTACCATTGTCATTGTAGCCTATTACCTACTTCAAAACATTCAGATTAATGGTCAAAGGAAGCTACTGATATAAACGTAAACACCACATCGTCTGCTAGAGAGTTTGTTTTGCTCTTGAACGCATCCTTGGGACGCTCCGATGCGCTACTGGCTTGCACCGCATTTTCTGCAAGCGCATTCAGTCTTGAGCTTGAAAACGCACCTTTGGACGTTCCGATACGCTACTATTTATAGTTCAGTGATCGGAGCGTCCCAAGGGTGCTTTCAAGACAACAAGACAAGGGTGCTTTCAATACAATATAATATAACAGAGCACGTCACAAAAGGAAAATCACAAAAGGAAAATTACAAGAACCTCTCAGGGAAGTGCCTTTGTTACGGCATTACTTCCCGAACCACATCTGATCTGATCTTCAAGAGCAAGACAAACTCGCTAGTAGACGGAAGAAGAAGAAGACGACGATGCGGACATATGGTGTTTACATTTATATCAGCAGATTCCTTTGACCATTAATCTGAATGTTTTGAAGTAGGTAATAGGCTACAATGACAATGGTAAACTTTTGAAGTGATTTCATGAACATATGATATGTGTATGTGCACCATTGTGTCATTTGGGTGGCCTAATGCCTCAATGTTTTCGTCATACACAGGTTCATAGGGGTAAAGTCCGATAATCCGAAAAATCCACTAATCCAAACGAGGGCCGGTCCGCTGCCCTTCGGATTAACGGAAGTTTACTGTACATCAACGAATGGGAAGGGGATGGTCGGGAGGGCCCCAGTCGTCAATGATTACGGGGCCACTACTAAATATTAGGTTTTCTTTATCTCCTTGCAGGAGTCAAACCTATAATTTATTAGTGGCCCCTCCATCATTGACTGATTATGCCTGATATCTAAGACTGGAGGGGGACATTCGTAATCATATCATAACTCTAGCAAAGGCAGATAATCAAACAACCACATAGTATTCTTACTTTGTAAAAAAGATATATATTTGGTGCATAAACTTTATACAGCACAACTTATACAAAAAGGGGTACAAGCAGGAGCGTGCTTCAAAGAAGCCTGCTTGATAAAAAAGGGTGTTAACTCTGAGATTCTGAGAACAGATCCGCCAGTTAACAAGGCACCCCACTTAAATTAAGTGGTGAAAAATAAAACTTATAAGTTTACATGTGCACATATAAACCCCATAAAATTAGTGGATATACCTTGCAAAATATAACCAATGCTTAAATTAGATTGCTTCTCATCCCAAAAACTACTTACAACAACACTGTTGTTTGTACTAAAATTGTACTAGCACAATTTCCTGTAATGAATAGTACAGAGAAATTTAAATATCACAACACAGCTCTCATATTCTGGCGGCGTCTAGGGTGTCCTATGTTACACTGACTGCCCCCCCCCCCCCCCCCCCCCCCCCCCCCGTGGGCCCTACTCACAACGCCGGGATTACTCTCTTTAATGACCTCGACCAAGAGAGAAGCCAGTTTACGTTTCATCAAGCGTTTACCCGTACTTGCTACCCATAAAGCACCCTGGTGATTTAGAGGTGCCACTCTCAAATATTTGGTTAGAGCTTGCACTGGACATAAATTATGGTGCACCTTTCCCCTTTTCAACGCCGGCACCGTGAACTCTGAAAACACGTGTTCACTGTGCTCATTCTTGGCTATGAACCCTGGGGAAGGTGCAATGTGAATACACTCATTAAGCCTACCAAACCTGAGGCAATTAGGTGTGTTGCTCATCGCCGCCAGCTCAGATACTCTGTTCCCGGTAGCCAAGGCCATAAGGAATACTGCCCTTTTTAAAAGTAATGTAAAATCTGCAGTATTTTGGTACAGACGGGAATGAAGTAAAGACAATGCCTTGTCCAGAGACCAGGTAGGCATGAGCTGACGGGGAGGTGGGCGGAGTTTAAAACATGCCCTCATAAAACCTTTTTCCTCCGCAACTGGTATGGAGAGACCGGTAAGGTCCAAAAACGGTATCCTAATCGCTGTTAAGTGATTTTTTAACGTTACTACAGATAAACGTTTCTGCTCGAACAGATAATTTAAATAATTAAAAACCAAAGCCACCGAGGGCACAGTTTGTTCTGTTCTAAGAATCCAAGAAGTAAAGGCTTGCCAATGCGATTGATACTGTCGCTTAGTAGACTGGGTATATTGATTCATGAATTTATTGGTCACGTCTCTACCATATGGTGCTAGCCATTTGGCCTCCTGAATGTCCATAATGCAAAAGTCAGCGAGGTCTTTAGGTTGCCAATTGTGTCTAAGTGGAAAAACCCCACCGGGAGTGATACCGGGTCCGGGCACCACGTCTTCAATTGCTGGTACCACAACTGCGCCGGCCACAGGGGCGCGATTAGCGAGACTACGCCCCGATAATCCTGTAGTTTGTTTACTACGTGGCACATTAGATGCATCTGGCGGCGGAAACAGATAAATGGAACTCCACCTGTTCCAGTCTGTCACCAGTGCATCTGGCCCGCCCGGCGGCGTTATCGTCCGGCGGGTGAGGTACAGTGGGAGTTTGTGAGTCTCCTCTGACGCAAACAAATCCACTTGTGGATGGTAAGGCTCCGCAATCATTTGGTCGAAAATGGTTTGCTTGAGTGCCCATTCTACTGTTGTGCTCTGTCTCCGAGACAGAGCGTCTGCCCAGACGTTTGCTACGCCTGGGAGATAAGATGCGTGAAGCTGAATGTCCAGCCTGTTGGCTAGAATAAAAATATCTTCTGACACGTTTAGCAACCCCCAAGATCTCGTCGACCCTTGTTTCTGAATACAGTGAACTGCATTCAGATTGTCCATTCTGAAGGCCACCGACTTGCCCCGTAAAGTAGAGCCGGGAGCCTGAAGGAAATATAAGGGGACTAGTAATTCTTTGACATTGATGTGGGAGATTTCTAAATGGGACCAAAGCCCTTGACCCTGGTGCCCTTGGTTTGACTGAAAGTCCCAACCTATCGTTCCTGACGCATCCGTGTCTACCCATACCGTCGGCGGAGGAGAGGTCCATGACATGACTGAGTGCAATGTTTCCCTCTTCGCCCAGACCGCTAGTAAGTTGTGGATTAATTTTGGTATGGGCCATAATTTTTTCGCCGGCAATAGCGGAAAATATTTGTTGCCCTCCAATATTAAACGTTTGACTCTTAACCGGCCCAACTGTACCGTTAGTTGAATCCAGTTGAGAGAGCCGACCAGAGACTCCCAGATTCTCCGTGTCGTAGTCAGACTGTGAAGGAACAGAAACAATTTCCTGCGAAATCTGTTGCGATTGTCCACACTCTGACTCAGAGTGAGAGTAGCTGTGTCCCAGACCAGCCCTATCCACTGAACTACTCTTGAGGGAACAAGGTTTGACTTTACCAGGTTGACCTTGAACCCTAGAGTTTTGACATGTTTTAATGTTATGTTGACATGATTTATGCATAATTGTTCCGTCTCTGCCACCACTAGCCAGTCGTCTAGATACCATAAAATCCTGATCCCTTGCCTTAACAAGGGCATCAGGGCTTGCCGGACTAATTTCGTGAATAAGCGAGGTGCTAGGTTCAATCCAAACGGCATCCTCTGAAAGACATAAGTCTGATGCTTTATTCTTAAGGCCAGAAACCTTTGAAATCTTTTGTTGACCGAGACGTGCCAATACGCGTCCGTCAGGTCTAAAGAACACATCCATCCTCCCGGCGGAAGTGTTAGCCTGATCTGGTTTACTGTAAGCATCCTGAATGACATGTTGTGAATATGGAGGTTCAGATAAGACAGGTCGACGGCTGGTCTCATCTGAACACTGTCCCTTTTTGGCACTAGAAATAGTTTGGATGTGAAAACTGGGTAATTTTGAGGAACCGGGATGATGACATTCTTGGCGATCATTTCCTGGACTAGTGACTCCATTTCTAATGAAACTAAAGTTGCCTTTGTCGGCTGACGTAAACGAGGTCGTCGGAGCCACTGCCAGGTGATGCCCTTGCGTGCCACCATCCTCGCCCAAGTATTTACTGGCCATGCACGGTGACACGTCCGGAACGACCCAGTTAGCAGACAAGGGTTCGCCGGCTGTACTACCCTCTGATCTACCCGCCGTGAGACCGGCCCTGGATTTTTTTTTTTTTTTTTTTTTTTTTTTTTTTTTTTTTAAAGAGACAATGAACGGAAGAAGGAAAAACACAGATAAAACAAAAAGGTCCATGTGCCTAAAGGCATCCTCCATTCATAAAATGTTTGTAACAACTGGATTTAAACATTTGTAGATTGTAAGTTTGTGGAAAGCAATTCGAGGGAAGTGAATTCCAAAGAGTAGTAGCTCTGGGGATAAATGAATTCTGATAAGCAAAAGTTCTGCATTGTGGAGGAGAAAGTGTAAATTCATGGGTGCTCTCAGCTGCCCTAGTTCTACGGGGAAAGATGTGGAGAGCGCACAATTGAAGCAAGTTCCTCGGAACAATTGCTGTGAAAATATCTGTAGAATAATGCAAAGGATGCAATGTTTCTTCGTATGGATAATGTAGGAAGGTCCTGTGTGATTGCAGGGTTATTGATTAATCTAATAGCTTTATTTTGAATTTTGTCCAACTGCCTCAATGCAACCACTCCACTTCCACCCCACAGAGGTGAACAGTAATCCATCTGAGAACGCACATGACTTTTATATATCACGGCCAACTGCTCGTCAGTGAAGAATTCTCGAACTCTGTACAGGAGTCCCAATTTTTTAGAGGCATTCTTAGCAATGCTTCTAACATAATGTGTCCAGCTCAAGTTAGTAGTTAATGTTACACCGAGAATGTCAATACTAGGGGAAGTGGGAATATTTACATCCTTAAAAAATATATGGGAGTCAGTGAGATTCTGTCGGTTAGAAAATTGAATGTATTTGGTTTTCTGTGCATTAAAGGAAACTAGATTCTTTTGTCCCCATCCATTAATTCTAGAAAGGTCCTGGTTCAGAGAAATTGCAGTGTTTATTTTTGAATTTATAAGATCGGGTTGGGTGAAAGAATTGGTAAATGTGAAGGAACTGTGGAGTGTTGAGTCATCTGCGTAGGAATGTATTGGATTATGAGTGGTAGATATGAGATCATTGATATGAATGAGGAAAAGAATTGGGGCCAAAACTGATCCCTGGGGAACACCAGCATTTATTGAGTGAAATTGAGAATAAAGGCCATCTACCATTACACGTATTTTTCTGTTATGAAGATAAGAAGAAATTAGTGGAACTAATGATGCAAGGCCGTAGTGGGACATCTTCGACAATAAGGATTGATGCCAGACTCTATCAAATGCCTTTGATATATCTATTGTATGTGTTTCACCATGTTGGTCTGTAGCTTGGTTGATTTGATGCGTAAGAAGGCAAAGCATGTCTGCAGTTGATCGACATCGTCTAAAACCATATTGCCTATCACTGATTAATTATTATTCTCAAGATGCTTAATTATGTGATTATTTAATATAATTTCAAAGACTTTACAAGAGTGGAAGTTATAGCTATTGGTCTGTAGTTTGATGGATCTGAAGAGGCACCTTTTTAGGAACTGGATGGATGCTTGCTTTCCAGGGTACTGGGAAGCATGAGGTATGAGTACATAGACGGAAAAAAATTTGCCAATACAGGAGCGAGCACCAAGGAGCAATTCTTAAGTACTATTGGAGGAATTTCATCTGGACCAGGAGCTTTATCTACTGAGAGATTCTGCAAAATAGTTTTGACATGTCTGGTGTGGATCTTAAGTGAGGGAATTTCAGGCGAATTAAAATTAAGTACAGGGACATCTTGATTTATTTCATCTAAGGTTGAGTTGGTGGAGAAAATATCCGCAAGAAGGTTAGCTTTACCTCGTGGTCACTTACAAGATTGCCAGTCGGAGATTTTAATGGTGGAATGGATGAAGCAGTAGTGAAGTTGGATTTAAATGAGTTAAGAGTAGACCAAAATATTTTGTTATCATTTGGATTATTTAGAAGTTTATTTGCCTGCTTGTGGAGAAAGTTTGATTTAGTTAGGTTTAATACAGTTTGGCATGATTTCTGATGTTTCTAAAGTAATAAAGGCTTCATGAGTTTTTGATCTTGGTATGCATTGTAGGCTATTGCTTTTTGTTCAGTTACTCTAGCACAATTATGGTCAAACCATTTAGGTGAATTAGATTTTACTGTACTTTTGATGAGGAATAAAAGTTTCCATTCCAATTTTTACAAAATCTTGTATGTGGCTCAAGGTGGAGTGTGCATCATTAGAAAAGAAAGAGGTCCAGGGAATATCAATAAAGAACCTTGAAGACCCTCCCAGTCTGCCCTATCGTAATGCCATTTAGTCACCAAAACAGGTTCAGAGTGGGAAGGTGTGGTAGGTGATAGACAGGTGGCCTGAAATAGACAGTGATCAGAAGATCCAAGCGGGGACCTCACTGTAACATCATAATTTTCTGAATTGGTTGTTAAAAATAAGTCCAGTAGGTGGGAATTATGATTAGGATTATCTGGTACACGGTGGGTTGGTTGACTAGTTGAGTGAGATTAAATGAGTCTGCAAATAGCTCACATTCAAGACCAGCATCATCAGTCCTGGCTGAATGAGTGAGCCATTCAACATTATGGACATTAAAATCACCCAACACAGTGATTTCAGAAGAAGCATTTAAGTTGAGGACACTGAGTTGTGAGGACAGAGAATCAAAAAGACTTTGCTCTGGAGGAGAATTTGGGGAACGGTAGATGCAACATGTATTTAATTTTACCAGCAGAAATTAATTTGTATATAGAATAATCAAAATAGGGACAATTGAAACTAGTAACCTCCTCCAGGGCAATTTCAGATTTTGCGAAGCAACATACACCTCCTTTAGGTCTGAAATTTTGGAGCAGTTGATAACCTGGAAAATTAAATCTAGACGTGTCAGATGTGGATGTTACTTGAGTCTCTGTCAAAAAAAGGAGAGTAGGGGATTCTGCTTGAAGAAATTGGTGTACAGAATTGATGTTAGAGTGAAGTCCCCTTATATTGCTAAAGAAAAAGCTGCACTGACGAGCAGCTTTGGGACGTTGCAATGCTCTTGACACAGTCGCATGATGACGACCGGGAGGGCCCTGTGTCAATGACCAACCCTGCCGGGGGTGGATATCCGAGGGACCACCAGGTTTGCTCTTAACAATTGTACTGCCATATTTATTGGGTAAGGTGTATGGTGTTACATGTATGATATGTAGTGGGAAGAGTAGTGTTTTATGGATAGAGGATAGCAATGTAGGGCAATGTCGTGAAGTTGGATGTGTATGTTATATAAAGAGGGTTTTCCTGAGAGAGACTTTAGTTTTTTGGTGGTGGTGGTGGTGGTGGTGGATGCTTAACCGACTGGCCGGCGTTGGCAGAAGACGGGCCCTGGCCCGGTCTGCTATAGCTTCGTCCTTTATGACCTGCAAACTTACCTTGTTTATACCTGTACTGACTTTGGGGGGAAGCGGACTTAGGTATCTGAAAGGGCTTTGACCCACCCGGCTGAGCTTTTGCGACTGGCTTGGGTTTGGGAAAGTTAAAAGCAGGTTTCTTAGAAGGGGTGGGACTGTGCTTAAAGGCCTGAGCCATATTGAAAACAGTTCTCCACATATCAGGGGACATTAACGAGGGAGTTAGCACCGGCGACATGACCACCTGGTTCGCAATTCTGTCAGGAAGTTTCCTCACCAGGGACATCCTAAGATCCTGTCTCGCCCGCACCGCCTCGAGCAAGGCTGTGCGTATATCTCCCAACGACTGAATCGAAGTCTGAAGGAGTAATCGCCGAGATAGTTCAACCGATCGTCTGGCTTCCGCGTCCGCGATTGCCTGAGTCGATCGTAACATAGATTTCGCCACCTGGTGCGTAACGATGTACTGGGAAAAAAGTATATACGCCTTCCCCCGTAGCCTAAACTCCCGGTCTAGGTGAGCTGGTGAAGGCGTAGTGAAAGGATCTTTAAGTTCACAGAGATTGATTTTGGGGGCAGCTAAGAAAGCAAACAAAGCAGATGGGACTCCGCCGGCTGAAAAGACTGGCATAGAGAACCAAGAATGGCTGTCCTGAGGAATCTGGTGGGAAGATTTTGAGGTGAAGGTGGTCGCAAAGTTCTGAGCCTCTACTTCCCATTCCACCCAAGGTCCTGGACCCAACTGCCCCACCTTCAACACTGGGTTAGCGGCTGTGTCTGTGACCGTTTGTAAATCTAATTCTGGAGTGAGAGCTGACAGTGCTTTTATATCATTAAAACCGTCATGCTTGGTCCACTCAGAAAACAGTTTTGAAGCTGAGGCAGGGGGCAGTGCAGGCATAGCTGTATCCACAAAAAAGTCATGGTGATAATGGTTCGGAATGGCGTTAATATTAACATCAAGTACATTACCCGCAATATCCAAGGCTCGTAACTTTCTAGATTTATTTCCTTGGATTACCCACTCACGTGGCACTGGAAGTTCCCCTGACAAAGTGGGCTGTGCTGTCTCTGGCTTAGTTGGGATCATTTGAACCCATGAGTCATCTGGACCGTATAACAGGGGCATAGCTACCTTTCTTAAGGGTGCTTTATCCAACGGGGGAGGATTCACATCCGTTACCACCCTTACATTAGAAGTAGTCAGTGAAGCCGAAGCAGGCCTAGCGACTATATTAGGTGATATAGGGGGAGGGTGCGGAATCTTGGTCAAAGCAATAGAAGCGATCAGAGGCCGAACACTTGAACACTTGAATGGGAGCTCCCAGGTCCACTGTAGGAGTCTCCGGCTGTTGGCCAATTTTTTTTGTTAGAGCAGTTACTAATAACCCATCTATTTCCTCCGCCGTGACAAATTTAGTGGATGAAGAACTCAAAGGTGAATCATTCCTATCTTGCGAGTCGTCTAGAACTGAACCCGACTCTTGCACTTCCATGTCAGAGATTATAGACACCTCATCCTTGTCATCTGGCCCATCATGAGAGGGTTCCGCCGAAGCCGGAACCTCGTCTTGGTGCCAAGTTAAATCAGGAATGGATGATGGGATCACAGCGTCCCGGTGGACGTCCGTCCGTACCTGTGGCTCCTGAACCAAACGTGGGCCTTCATGCCCTGGTTGGGAATACCGCCATACACCCAGGCCTTGGCCCGAACTCCCTTGGGAGTCAGAAACACCATCAACCACTGAGCCCCCACTAGACTCTTCTAAAGGGCGATCACTGCCTACAGAACTCTCTAACTCTAAGTGTGTAATATCCATTGGTAACCTGTCTGCCGGCAACACTCCCACCACAGTCTCTGACTCCACTCCCGCCCCATCAGATTGGACACTAGATAAGTCGGGAGTAGAGGCAAAAAGTGAGGCACGAGGCTCCGGCGAACGCCGGGAGGCGTTTCGTTCCTTAGAATCTTTCCTGGAAGATTTGTGGCTGCGGTGTGACTTAGATCTTTCACTGCTCTTAGACTTTTCCGATCTTTCACTAGAGCTGTCCTTGGACTTTTCCTCTTTGCTCCTCTTTCTTGCTGGTGAAGAAGAATGACTAGGCGGCTGTTGTCTGAGGGGCGACCTGGACCTGGACCGCGCCCGTGACGTTGGAGGCTGTCACCGGGGGCTGTCACCGGGGGCGTGGGTTCACGAGGTCTCTTAGAAGTTGTAGGGACCAGAGAAAGTGCTGTACCCTGCCTAGTCTCTGCCGACTTTCGTACAGTTACTCTAGAGGTACGTATAATAGGGGGGTGCTCAATCAGTAATTTATCCCAAAGAATCACATTATCACATTGCAGCGCTTTATGAGCCACTGTGGTAGCATAACTTGACAACTGCTGCCTGACCTCCCTCAAAGCGACCACCGCGGATCTACTATTGTCCCGCAACACTTTGGCACTCAATTGAGTAAAGAAGGTACAGTTCCCCGTTACCCACAAACCCCTTGAGCGATCTAGACATTTAACACATCTAATGCAATGAGTGTGTGCAAAGATAGGGATACCTGAACAGGAGGGAGCAATACACAAGGCAAAAACAGGGTCTATGGTAGCCATGACAGAGACTGGTGGAAAACACGAACCCACCCCCGGTTTACTCCAGGTTCTTGAAAGTCCCGCCGGAACTCAGCCCTGGAAAAAAAGAAAATTTCCAGGAATTAATGCTCATAAGGCTACACCAACATGTTCGAACACAAGTGTTAGACAACCCGCCGGGTAACGAGACGTAATACACAACTATCACGGCTCGCTACGCGGAAGGTTCGTAAATAAAGATTTCAGAATATCTTAACTTGTCCAAAAGATTTATGAATATCCTCTGACATAATATAAAGACCAGCATGGCTTTTTTATAAATGACGCAGTCTTCCCAGTGGTGTTTGTGAAGTTCTTACTGGAAAAAAAACTCAGACGCCGGCCCCCGTATTATCTCGCAGATCAAAAACTGGGAAGCCTGTCTTAAATGCTAGATCTGGCTTCTCCCGAAGCGTTCTAGATCGTCGTATGTTGAATGGCGGCGATACGTATCGTACCCCTCGATTGTCTGGTTAACTTCACTGAATTAAACAAATCCGTTAATCCTACCCTCCCAAGGTGCAACCGCCGGGTGTGAATTTTAACATTAACCCCAAAATTCCTATCCCCACTTCTTTGCAAAAGATCGCCGGGGAGGAAAGATCAACAAACAGCCTAGTTTTACTGGCTTTGCAAAAACCGGGAAAAACTCAACTCCACAAGTGTTTAATGAACACTTAGTTAAATGGGTAAAGCCATCCCGCCGGGAAACACAGTACGCCTGAACACAGGCCCCACCACAGAGACGCAGTCCTGGAGAGCCTCAGGCCACTAATCGCCGGGGAAAACAAGCCTTTTTTTAACCACGCGTGATTAAAACTCGGCAACCAGCCGGATTTTCATGGTGTAACTGAGAAAACCCGCCGGAAAAGGCAACCCACCCCGTTCAGATTCAATCTGAACGCACCAAATAGACCGTGGAATTAGCCAAAGCACAACTAACCCAGGACACACAAATAGTCCGAGGAATTAGCCAATACACAACTAATCCAGGACACATATATAGTCCGTGGAATTAGCCAATACACAACTAAACCAGGACACACATGACACAGTAGTACATATTTATAACATAAATCAATAACACTTGTGCATGTGGCAAAGCTACGAGAGGCTGGCTAGGCCTAAGCAGACGGAAAAAACACAGTAAACATGTCGTAATATAAACAAAAAGCACTGAATTATATCACAACAGGAACCACCGTCAACACACCACTGTAGCAAACACTTCCCGGTAAAGGGAAGAACTGACTCGGGACCCAGAAAAAACTTCACTAAGTGAAGAAAAATACGCTGGGAACGTCAGAGAATAAAAAGCTACCTCATCAGAAAGATAAAAGGCAGCAATAATAACGCATAATGAAAGCCGCCTGCATCACAAAGCTAGCTAACCGTGAAAAAGTTCACATGTCCACAACAGGACCACGAGGGTACATCCGAAATAGATGCCCCAAACACACGACCCAAAATACACTGCACTGCGGGCAACCCGCCCAGGACACTCCTGCTACGCATATCCTAACCTTACTCGATACATCCCGGAGTAAACAAATGAGAAAAAACTCACTAGGGACGCAACAAATGCGGAACGAGCGGAGCGTGGGGAGGCACGTCCGGGTCGGTTGAGCGCAGAGCAGAGAAGGAAGAATGACGCCTGAGTCATTAAACCTGTCATATTAATACACGTGTAGAAATGTGACAAGCAAACCCAACGGAATTTTTTTACGCCTTTAGATAAGACTATCCGAGATCTCAAAGTAGTTCTCTTGCTCCTTCCAGATCACAACAGGACATACCAAACACAGTTCCACTGGCTCAGGTACCTGTCCATCCTAAACAACCTGCTTGTAAAATAACAGCTCCCGATATGGGAAACAACCACCAGAGTAACACCTACTAATGCTGACACAGGTCTTCCTAATTTGGTATCAATACCAAAGTAGTGGTTTGTTAAAATGGACGAGCTGAAGAATATACGTGCAAAGAAGCACAAGACCATTTGCCGGGCATATTAAAAAAAAAAAAAAAAATCCCAATTCGATTGGGTGCGAAGTACTTTCTTACACACAGACACCCACGGTCCCTTCAGGAAACGCTGCAAACCATAGTCTGGCGTGAATAAGACGGATGGACATATTACCATTAAATCTCTCTGATCTCTATAAATCCGTAGGTTGCTCCACAAAAAATGTCAAGGAACAAAAACCCTACGATGGGGGTATACTCTTTAAGAGATGACCCAGGGGCCAAGTGGTTGACTGAGTCAAAGGGATTTACCCTGTAGTGGGGGGACGCCCCCCCCCCCCCCCAAAAAAAAAACTCCCATTGGAGGATCTCCAATTTACCACTAGGCATACATAAAAAACTCCCACTCTATTCCCCAGAAGTTCTGGAAATATCTCAGATCCCCTATTAATAAGTTGTAACCACCTAATTGACCCCATGATAAATACACCTACCCTGCACGGATTGACAAAGACGTTAGACTGCGTCGAAGAACCCATGGTTACTGTCAAAATTTTATCACACAACAACACTACCCCTCAACAACACCCCAAGTCCGCACTTCATTTTTTAGAGGAGCTCCACGGGGTAATTCTCAGACGACCACCGGGAATGTCAAGATTGGCTCTTGTTTGCGCTTGTAGTGATGTAGGTGAAATCACCGAGGTCGATCTGGGGATCCACCGTTATTGCAAATTTTGAAGCAACTAGAACTAGACAGTTTCTACTCACCCAATGGTCCAAGAATACCTAAAAGATATGGCCACTCTAGCACTCTCTTCACCTCGATTCACATGTGGTTTGATTCCCCAAACAACCTGAACGAAGTTCAGGCTCGGGTACTAAGCCCTCAGATGGATAGGTTGGAGCAGTTTAATAAACAAACTGGCCCCTCCTCAGAGTTCGGGCCAACAATGGACAACTGCCTCTAGAATCAGAATATTAATGATCCGAGTGTTGATAAGCAATGTTGTGTCTTGGGTGCCAGAGGGCATTCCAGCTTTCTATCACACATATTTCTCTCCCCAAAAGAGACAGTCTACAACTAAAACCCTACGATGGACATGGCTACTCCTCAACAAATAATTCACAATAGAAAGTTCAGGATATTAACTAGTTACCAAGTAGAACTACAGTAATTCTACAGTCATAGGTCTGGATAATTGCTCCAGATATAGAAAGTCCTCTGGCACATCCCAATACAAGAAGTACCAAAAAAAAAAAGGTCCTAGCTATCCCATTCAGTATAAGAGCGAGAATGTTCACCAGAATTCCTTCCAGCGCGGACATAGCTCCCAGTTTTTCCCCAAGGGAGTGAAACAAACTCTTCCCCCTCTACTCAAAAGTCAGCATAAAAATACTGTTTAACCTTCAAGATTGTAGATTACTGTGGTCCTCTCCACTCCATAGCCAAAAAATCAAACCCTGATAGTCACATAACAGGTGACAAAAGGAGGTTCAGAATAAATTTAGAGAAATCAGAATTCTCACTCCTACACAATCGGCAGGAGTAGGAGTAATAGGGGATACACAACTCCAGACTATAAAACAAAATCCATCCCAAAGAGAATTCGACATCCCCTGGTGTTGCGGGGGAAAATCTCAAGTAAAGGTAATAAGTGACACATTGGCCAAACCCACCTCCCACTGTTGGGATTGGACACAGACACTTCGACTCTGATAGGTCAGCACTATCAGTTGTTCTGAAGTTCATCAGTCAAAGAAAATGGACAACCTTTAGTCAGTGTCACATCATACCCAAGAACTAACAGCCCCACGATTTTCCCAAAGTTCATGCATTATCATTGACCTCCAGGTCAATGTCACACCAGTTGGACACCATGACGACTGTAGTTGGCTTCGAGAAACAGGTCCCTACCCGGATGTAGATGTGTAGATGTGTAGATGTGTTATTTACCTGTAGAATGGCGTTACCTATAGCTCTCTAAGTCAACTGGTTCAGTTGTGATGATGATTTCATTGGAGATAACTTTATGGCAAAAACAGCCACTTTACACTACTTTTCGATACTTAACAACAACATACAGGCACACACGAACAAGCGACGCTCTCCTTCTTGTGGCCGGAGATGCGGGGCGTCGGTCCAGCCGGGTTTTGTTTACATGTGTCGGACCGACGCCTCGCACACCAAGCTCACAGGCTTTCAACCACTGGGCGTTAAAGAGCCCTTCCGGGCAGCTCTGGTATGCTTTTTTATGGGCGTTCAAGAGCCCTTCCGGGAACCAATGGTTAAAATAAGTGGTGAAAAAATAAAAACTTATAAGTTTACATGTGCACATATAAACCCCATAAAACTAGTGGATATATCTTGCAAAATATATCCAATGCTTAAAATTAGATTGCTTCACAGCCAAAAACTACTTACAACAACACTGTTGTTTGTACTACAATTGTACTAGCACAATTTCCTGTAATGAATAGTACAGAGAAATTTTCATATCACAACACCCAAAAACAGTATCACAGCTCACATACTCCGGCGGGGTCTAGGGTGTCCTATGTTACACTGACTGCACCCCCCCCCCCCCTTTTCTTGAAATTAAACAATAAGTGACTTAGGGGCCACCCTCTGCCTTAAAGCTATACATGGCAAGGAAGGTTTGTCTAGATCTACTGAAAGGTATCGAGTCAAAAACGTATGATTAGAGGCCCACAACTGTGTGGACGTAATATCTTCAACAGAATTTGTTTTAAGGAAACGTAAAGAGGCTGCCCACTTGCGTAAATCGTGGGCCCTACCCACAACGCCGGGATTACTCTCTTTAATGACCTCGACCAAGAGAGAAGCCAGTTTACGTTTCATCAAGCGTTTACCCGTACTTGCTACCCATAAAGCACCCTGGTGATTTAGAGGTGCCACTCTCAAATATTTGGTTAGAGCTTGCACTGGACATAAATTATGGTGCACCTTTCCCCTTTTCAACGCCGGCACCGAGAACTCTGAAAACACGTGTTCACTGTGCTCATTCTTGGCTATGAACCCTGGGGAAGGTGCAATGTAAATACACTCATTAAGCCTACCAAACCTGAGGCAATTAGGTGTGTTGCTCATCGCCGCCAGCTCAGATACTCTGTTCCCGGTAGCCAAAGCCATAAGGAATACTGCCTTTTTTAAAAGTAATGTAAAATCTGCAGTATGTTGGTACAGACGGGAATGAAGTAACGACAATGCTTTGTCCAGAGACCAGGTAGGCATGAGCTGACGGGGAGGTGGGCGGAGTTTAAAACATGCCCTCATAAAACCTGTTTCCTCCGAGACTGGTATGGTGAGACCGGTAAGGTCCAAAAATGGCATCCTAATCGCTGTTAAGTTATTTTTTAACAATACTACAGAAAAACGTTTCTGCTCGAATAGATAATTTAAATAATTAAAAACCAAAGCCACCGAGGGCACAGTTTGTTCTGTTCTAAGAATCCAAGAAGTAAAGGCTTGCCAATGCCATTGATACTGTCGCTTTGTAGATTGGGTATATTGATTCATGAATTTATTGGTCACGTCTCTACCATATGGTGCTAGCCACTTGGCCTCCTGAATGTCCATAATGCAAAAGTCAGCGAGGTCTCTAGGTTACCAATTGTGTCTAAGTGGAAAAACCCGACCGGGAGTGACACCGGGTGCGGGCACCACATTTTCAATTGCGGGTACCACAACTGCGCCGGCCACAGGGGCGCGATTAGCGAGACTACGCCCCGATAATCCTGTAGTTTGTTTACTACGTGGCACATTAGAGATGCGTCTGGCGGCGGAAACAGATAAATGGAACTCCACCTGTTCCAGTCTGTCACCAGTGCGTCTGGCCCGCCCGCCGGCGTTATCGTCCGGCGGGTGAGGTACAGTGGGAGTTTGTGAGTCTCCTCTGACGCAAACAAATCCACTTGTGGATGGTAAGGCTCCGCAATCATTTGGTCGAAAATGGTTTGCTTGAGCGCCCATTCTACTGTTGTGCTCTGTCTCCGAGACAGAGCGTCTGCCCAGACGTTTGCTACGCCTGGGAGATAAGATGCGTGAAGATGAATGTCCAGCCTGTTGGCTAGAATAAAAATCTTTTCTGACATGTTTAGCAACTTCCGAGATCTCGTTGACCCTTGTTTCTGAATACATGATAATGATGTACAAATGTACCCGGGGGCTGGAGAGGCTGGATAGGGAGGATATATTAATTATGGATACAGGAATAACTAGAGGCCACAGCTACAAAGTAAAAAGACCTACCTGCAAGAACGATATCAGGAAGTTTAGCTTCCCCTATAGATGTATTGACAAATGGAATGGGCTGGAGGAGGAGGTGGTAGGGGCAAGGAACATCCATATTTTCAAGAAAAAATTGGATAAAAAGTAGACTGAGAGACGGGACAACACGAGCTTAGCTCAACTCCTGTAAACTACAATTAGGTAAATACAATTAGGTAAATACAGTGAACCGCATTCAGATTGTCCATTCTGAAGGCCACCGACTTGCCCCGTAAAGTAGAGCCGTGAGCCTGAAGGAAATATAAGGGGACTAGTAATTCTTTGACATTGATGTGGGAGATTTCTAAATGGGACCAAAGCCCTTGACCCTGGTGCCCTTGGTTTGACTGAAAGCCCCAACCTATCGTTCCTGACGCATTCGTGTCTACCCATACCGTCGGCGGAGGAGAGGTCCATGACATTACTGAGTGCAACGTTTCCCTCTTCGCCCAGACCGCTAGTAAGTTGTGGATTAATTTTGGTATGGGCCATAATTTTTCCGCCGGCAATAGTGGAAAACATTTGTTGCCTTCCAATATTAAACGTTTGACTTTCAACCGGCCCAACTTTACAGTTAGTTGAATCCAGTTGAGAGAGCCGACCAGAGACTCCCAGATTCTCTGTGTCGTAGTCAGACTGTGAAGGAACAGAAACAATTTCCTGCGAAATCTGTTTCGATTGTCCACACTCTGACTCAGAGTGAAAGTAGCTGTGTCCCAAACCAGCCCTATCCACTGAACTACTCGTGAGGGAACGAGGTTTGACTTAACCAGGTTTACCTTGAATCCTAGAGATTTGACATGATTTAATGTTATGTTGACATGATTGATGCATAATTGTTCCGTCTCTGCCACCACTAGCCAGTCGTCTAGATACCACAAAATCCTGATCCCTTGCTCTAACAAGGGCATCAGGACTTGCCGGACTAATTTCGTGAATAAGCGAGGTGCTAGGTTCAATCCAAACGGCATCCTCTGAAAGACATAAGTCTGATGCATTATTCGTAAGGCCAGAAACCGTTGAAATCTTTTGTTTACCGAGATGTGCCAATACGCGTCTGTCAGGTCTAAAGAACACATCCATCCTCCCGGCGGAAGTGTTAGCCTGATTTGATTCACTGTCAGCATCCTGAAGGAAACGTTGTGAATATGGAGGTTCAGATAAGACAGGTCTACGACTGGTCTCATCTGAACACTGTCCCTTTTGGGCAATAGAAATAGTTTGGATGTAAAGACTGGGTAATTTTGAGGAACCGGGATGATGACATTCTTGGCGATCATTTCTCAGATCAGTGACTCCACCTCTAATGAAACTAAATTTGCCTTTGTCGGCTGACGTAAACGAGGTCGCCGGAGCCACTGCCAGGTGATGCCTTTGCGTGCCACCATCCTCGCCCAAGTATTTAATAGCCATGTGCGGTGACACGTCCTGAACGACCCAGTTAGCAGACAAGGGTTCGCCGGCTGTACTACCCTCTGATCCACCCGCCGTGAGACCGGCCCTGGGAGTGAGAGAGACTTTAGTTTTTTTATGGTGGTGGTGGTGGATGCTTAGCCGACTGGCCGGCGTTGGCAGAAGACGGGCCCTGGCCCGGTCTGTTATACTTTCGTCCCTTATGACCTGCAAACTTTCCTTGTTTATACCTGTACTGACCTTGGGGGGAAGAGGACTTAGGTAGATGAAAGGGCTTTGACCCACCCGGCTGAGCTTTTGCGACTGGCTTGGGTTTGGGAAAGTTAAAAGCAGGTTTCTTAGAAGGGGCGGGACTGTGCTTAAAAGCCTGAGCCATGTTAAATACAGTTCTCCACACATCAGGGGACATTAAAGAGGGAGTTAGCACCGGCGACATGACCACCTGGTTCGCAATTCTATCAGGAAGTTTCCTCACCAGGGACATCCTAAGATCCTGTCTCGCCCGCACCGCCTCGAGCAAGGCTGTACGGATATCCCCCAATGACTGAATAGAAGTCTGAAGGAGTAAACGTCGAGATAGTTCAATTGATCTTCTGACATCCGCGTCCGCGATTGCCTGAGTAGATCTTAGCATAGACTTCGCCACCTGGTACGTAACAATGTATTGGGAAAAAAGTCTATACGCCTTCCCCCGTAGCCTAAACTCCCGGTCTAGGTGAGCTGGGGAAGGTGTAGTGAAAGGATCTTTAAGTTTGCATAGATTGATTTTGGGGGTAGCTAAAAATGCAAACAAAGCAGATGGAACTCCGCCGGCAGAGAAGACTGGCAGAGAGAACCAAGAATGGCTGTCCTGAGGAATTTGGTGCGAAGATTTTGAGGTGAAGGTGGTCGCAAAGTTCTGAGCCTCTACCTCCCATTCCACCCAAGGTCCTGGACCCAACTGCCCCACCTTCAAAACTGGATTAGCGGCTGTGTCTGTGACCGTTTGTAAATCTAATTCTGGAGTGAGAGCTGACAGTGCTTTTATATCATTAAAACCGTCATGCTTGGTCCAGTCAGAAAACAGTTTTGAAGCTGATGCAGGGGGTAGTGCAGGTGTAGCTGTATACACAAAATTGTCATGGTGATAATAGTTAGGAATGGCCTTAATATTAACATCAAGTACATTACCCACAATATCTAAAGCTCGTAACTTTCTAGATTTATTTCCTTGGATTACCCACTCTCGTGGCACTGGAAGTTCCCCTGACAAAGTGGGCTGTGCTACCTCTGGCTTAGTTGGGACCATTTGTACCCATGAATCATCTGGACCGTATAAAAGGGGCATAGCTACCTTTCTTAAAGGTGCTTTATTTAAAGGGGGAGGATTCACATCCGCTACTACCCTTACACTAGAAGTAGTCAGTGCCGCCGAAGCAGGCCTAGTGACCATAGTAGGTGATACAGAAGGAGGGTGCGGAATCTGAGTTAAAGCAATGGAAGTAGTCAGAGGCCGAACACTTGAAATTGTCATGGAAGCTCCCAGGTCCACTGTAGGAGTCTCCGGCTGCTGGCCAAATTTTTTCGTTAGAGCAGTAGCTAATAACCCATCTATTTCCTCCGCCGTGACAAATTTAGCAGATGAAGAACTAAGAGGTGAATCATTCCTATCCTGTGAGTCGTCTAAAACTTAACCCGACTCCTGCACCTCCATGTCAGAGATTATAGACACCTCATCCTTGTCATCTGGCCCGTCATGAGAGGATTCCGCCGAAGCCGGGACCCCTTCGTGTTGCCATGTTAAGTCTGGAATGGATGATGGGATCGCAGCGTCCCGGTGGACGTCCGCCATTACCTGTGTCTCCTGAACCAGATGTGGGCTTTCATTCCATGGTTGGGAATACCTCCACACACCCAGGCCTTGGCCTGAACTCCCTTGGGAGTCAGTTACCCCATCAACCACTGAGCCCCCACTAGACCCTTCTAGAGGGCGATAACTGCCCACAGAACTCTCTAATTCTAAGTTTATAATATCCATTGGCAACCTGTCCGCCGGTAACACCCCCACCACAGTCTCTGACTCCACTCCCGCTCCATCAGATTGGACATTAGATACGTCGGGAGTAGAGGCAGAAAGTGAGACACGAGGCTCCGGCGAACGCCGGGAGGCCTTTCGTTCATGAGAATCTTTCCCGGAAGATTTGTGGCTTCGGTGTGACTTAGATCTATCACTAGAACTGCTCTTGGACTTCTCAGATCTATCACTAGAACTGCTCTTGGACTTCTCCTCTTTGCTCTTCTTCCTCGCCGGTGAAGAAGAGTGACTAAGCGGCTGTTGTCTGAGGGGCGACCTGGACCTGGACCGCGCCCGTGACGTGGAGGCTGTCACCGGCTGTCACCGGGGGCGTAGGTTCACGAGGTCTCTTAGATGTGCCGGGGGCTGGAGTAAGTGCTGTACCCTGCCCAGTCTTTGCCGACTTTCGTACAATTACTCTAGATTTAGAAGGGGTACGTTTAATAGGGGGGGGTGCTCAATAAGTAATTTATCCCAAAGAATTACGTTATCACATTGAAGGGCTTTATGAGCCACTGTGGTAGCATAAGTGGACAACAGCTGCCTGACCTCCCGCAAAGCGACCGCCGTGGGTCTATCGTTGTCTCGCAATACTTTATTAGTCAATTGAGTACAGAAGGTACAGTTCTGCATCACCCACAAACCCCTTGAGCGATCTAAACATTTAACACATCTAATGCAAAGAGTGTGTGCAAAGATAGGGATACCTGAACAGGAGGGTGTAACACACAAAGCAAAAACAGGGTCTAGGGCAGCCATGACAGAGACTGGTGGAAAACTAACCCACCCCCGGGTTTACTCCAGGTTCTCTATAGACCCGCCGGAACTCCGCCCTGGAAAAAAGAAAATTTCCAGGAACTAATGCTCATAAGGCCACACCAACATGTTCGAACACAAGTGTTAAATAACCCGCCGGGTAACGAGACGTAATACTCAACCAGTACAGCTTGCTACGCGGGAGGTTCATAAGTAAAGATTTCAGAATATCTTAACCTGTCCAAAAGATTTACGAATATTCTCTGACATGATATAAAGACCAGCATGGCTTTTATAAATGACGCAGTCTTCCCAGTGGTGTTTGTTAAGTTTTACTGGAAAACTCATAAAAAGACGCCGGCCCCCGTATTATCTCGCAGATCAAAAACTGGGAAGCCTGTCTTAAATGCTAGATCTGACTTCTCCCGAAGCGTCCTAGATCGCCGTATGTCGAAGGCGGCGATACTTGAACGTATCCCTCAATTGTCTGGTCAACTATACTGAATTGCAAATCCGATAATCCCACCCTCCCAAGGTGCAACCGCCTGTGAATTTTAAGTTTATAACGTTAACCCCAATTGTTCCTATCCCCACTTCTTTGCAAAAGATCGCCGGGGAGGAAAGACCAATCAACAAACAGCCTAGTTTTACTGGCTTTGCAAAACCGGAAAAAACTAAACTCAACAAGTGTCCGCTTGAACACTTAGTTAAATGGGTAAAGCCATCCCGCCGGGAAACACAGTAAGCCTGAACACAGGCTCCACCACAGAGACGCAGTCCTGGAGAGCCTCAAGCCACCACTCGCCGGGGAAAACAAGCCTTTTTTAACCACGCGTGATTAAAACTCGGCAACCAGCCGGGTTTTCACTGTGTAACCGAGAAAACCCGCCGGAAAAGGCAACCCACCCCGCCCAGATTCAATCTGAACGCACCAAATAGACCGTCGAATTAGCCAAAGCACAACTAACCAAGGACACACAATTAGTCCGTGGAATTAGCCAATACACAACTAAATCAGGACACACATGACACAGTAGTACATATTTATAACATAAATCAATAACACTTGTACATGTGGCAAAGCTACGAGAGGCTGGCTAGGCCTAAGCAGACGGAAATAATATGTAATCATGTCGTAATATAAACAAAAAGCACTGAATCATATCCTTACCTTACCTTTGGATACCTTTGGATGTGTTCGCCGCTCCTCTAGCGGCACCAAGGAGCGCGACGCCCCTCGTTATGGGTGGTGATTTGGTGCAGTAGACTGTTTGAAGCGACAGCTCGCTCCCTTGCGAGGATGGGCTCGTCTGGCACTTTTTGCAGTTCGACATCTAGGGCTCTCTTGAAGTTGTCTAACGAGATGTCCCTCATGTCTCTTGCTCGCCGTAGGAGTTTGTTGAAGAGACGTGGGCCTCTGTGTGATAACCAGCCCTCTCGCAGAGAGCCCATAGCACCCGTTATTCATCCGGGGGATTTCGCATTCCCAGCCTCTCCTATCACTGAATTTCATGACTATCGGAGTATGTAGGTTTGGTACTAAACCCTCTGCGATTTTCCATGTGTATATTATTAGGTAACGTTCTCTTCTACGTTCCAGTGAGTACAGATTCAGTGCTCTTAAACGCTCCCAATAGTGTAGATATTTTATCGAACTTATATGCGAAGTGAAATTTCTTTGTACACTCTCTACGTCATTTATTTCACCTGCTTTGTATGGGGATGTTAATACGCTACAGTATTCAAGCCGCGGTAGCACTAGAGATTTGAAGAGCGTTATCATAGGCAATTCACCGCGTGTTTTAAAAGTACGCAGAATCCAACCCGTTAGACGTTTCGCAGCCGCCACTTTGACCTGGTTATGTACTTTGAAACCCATATTTTCAGACATTAATACCCCAAGGTCTTTCACACTGTCTTTCCGTTCTATTATGTGGTTAGATTCTGTTAAGTAATTTGTAATTTCTTTAACACCATTATTATCTCCGTACCGTATTAATTGGAATTTTTCCTCATTGAATTGCATGTTGTTTTCCCTGGTCCACTGGAACACTACATTCATGTCTTCCTGCAGTTGGCCAGGAACCACCGTCAACACACCAATGTAGCACAAAATTCCCGGAAAAGGGAAGAACTGACTCGGGACCCAGAAAAAACTTCACTAAGTGAAGAAAAATACGCTGGGAACGTCAGAGAAAAGAAAAAGCTACTTCATCAGAAAGATAAGAAGAAGCCTAATAACACGTAGTGAAAGCCGCCTACATCACAAAGCTAGCTAACCACGCAAACGTTTCACGCGTCCATCACGGGACCACGAGGGTACACCCGAAATAGATGTCCCAAACACACGACCCAAAATACACTGCACTGCGGGCAACCCGCCCAGGACATTCCTGGTACGCATATCCTAACCTTACTCGATACATCCCGGAGTAAACAAATGAGAAAAAACTCACTAGGGACGCAGAAAATGCGGAACCAGCGGAGCGTGGGGAGGCACGTCCGGGTAGGTTGAGCGCAGAGCAGAGAAGGAAGAATGACGCCTGAATCAGCGTCTGGTCAAAGATCCGCACAAGTACATCCACGATTATATGGAAAGCTTATGAATAGTTATTCTTATTTTCTTTTTCTTTTTTATTTGTTACGAAGTTTTTTCGTAGTGAGAACCCAATTTCATAATGACTGAACCATGAGTGAGGTTGCGTGCGCTCATGATGAAGGCTCCTCAATTTTTTATGCTCTGCGCGGTAGATTCAAACTACGGCGGATGAGTGTTTGAAGAGGGTGCCTATGTAATAGGCATAATCGTCAATGATGGAGGGGCCACTAATAAATATGGTCATTTGAGTTTGGTATTATCGTGGGCATGACCACAATTTCCCAGTGTACTTGGGTAACCGTGGGCTGCCGAAAAGACCACGGAACGAGAGATGAAGGAACACGCAAATCATGGTTTTGATGAAGGATGACGGAAAATAGGCCAGTGTGATAGACCCTTAAGCCGGCCACAGGGGCATGATCATCGAGACTAAGCCCCGATAATCCCGTAGTTTGTGAACTACTTGACACATGAGTGAAGCGTCTGGTGGCAAAAATAGATAAATGGAATTCCATTTGTTCCAGTCCGTCAGCAGTGCGTCTGGTCCTCCCGTTGGGGTTTGCCCCCAGCGCGTGAGGAAGAGAGGAAGTCTGTGGTTCTCCTCGGATGCGAATAAGTCCATTTGTGGACGGTATGGCTCTGCAATAATAATAATAATAATAATAATACTTTATTTCAGACTCACACAGTACAGAGGGGACCATACTGGGGTCCATATATACCTTACAGTAACATAAATATATATAAATATATATATTTATATATATTTATATATGCTAGTGTGGTGAGTAAGGTACAGTCTGACCTGCCAATACGCGAGCTTTTAATACGCGATTCACCTTATACGCGAGGAGGGGGTCGAATCATACCCAAAACTTTCAAAACGCGTGATGTACCTTTAAAACGCGAATCCGGGGCCGATATAAGGGCAATTCCGGGGAGTTCAGCTAATACGCGAGGTCCCCCACCATTCCGCGCCAGTTACGTAGGCACGCAGGGCATTGTGGGATACGCCAGTCTACCCTCAGTCCACGCTCGCGCACCAGCTGTCCGACTCGTGTTGGACATTTACTGTTAATTTTAAGGTGAGTTTATTATTATTGTTATATTTTCTTATGATTTGGATGTTTACGTATACATATATGTACCTTTTGTGGCAATTGACGGAGATAAATAGGCCTAAAGTAGACAACTTGGAGTCAGTGCCGCCCATATAGATTTATTCCCATATAATACTCTATTGCTAATACGCGAATTTTCATTCCGCGCCCTCGCGTGTCGCCCATATTCTCGCGTATTGGCAGGCCAGACTGTAGTTGAAATGATAATGCTAGAAAGAATGTCTGCATATATTGTCACCAGCAGCAATCAGTTTGGCTTTAAGAAAAATCACGGCACAGACCAATGCATATATGTGCTGAAAGAAGTGATTGATACATACAACAAACTAAATAGCTCAATTTTCTCTTGTTTTCTTGATGCAAGTAAGGCTTTTGATAGGGTGTGTCACAAAACCTTATTTGAAAAATTAGTTAACAGGGGAGTGCCTAGCTATATTGTTAGGATACTTATTTTCTGGTATGCTAATCAAAAAATGTGTGTAAGATGGGGCAACATCCTGTCAGGCTCTTTCGCCGTAACCAATGGTGTTAGGCAGGGGGGGATATTGTCTCCGTATCTTTTCAACGTCTACATGGATGATCTTAGTCTGGAGCTGAACAAGACTCGCACTGGGTGCTGTATTGGCAGCACCATTGTAAATCGTCTCATGTATGCTGATGACCTAGCCTTAATCGCGCCCTCTGGAGCAGGACTGGATAAATTATTAAGAGTATGTGAAAAATTTGGAATCGAACATTCAGTCAAATTTAATCCTATAAAGAGCAATATCATAATATTTAAATCTAACCTTCTATTGAAATCAAAGCTACCTAAATTCCATTTGTATGAAGAAATTATAGAAGAAGTAAGTAAAGTAAAGTATCTAGGACACTATATTTCATGTGATCGCTCAGATGATGAGGATATGGGTCGTCAGCGAAGGCAACTTTACATGCAGGGAAATTCAATATTAAGAAAATTTCATATGTGCACATGGGATACAAAAATAACATTGTTCAACTCCTACTGCTCACCAATGTATACAGCACAACTATGGTGGAACTATAAGAAAATTACAGTGAATAGACTAAGTATCTCATATCACAATATCATGAAAATGTTTCTGGGGCTCTCAAAATATGAGAGTACAAGTACGCTATGTGCCTATATGAACTTACACTGTTATAAATCACTCATTAGAAAGCTAACATATAAATTCATTCAGCGCCTTAACACTTCTGAGAACAGGATCATTAAAATGCTACAAACTCCAAGCATAGTGTACACCTCCAGGATCCAGGCACACTGGAGGAAGTTGCTCTATATTTAACCTTAAGTAATGATTTCAGGTCTGCTACTCTACAGAATTAGCATACCGGTACTGATCCTCATAGTGCAGTACAGTACCGATATTCCTATACTGTACTGTAGCAACATACTGTACCGGAAGCTAAATGATGTGAGGCATGGTACTGTACACAATTAGGACAGTGGTTTTGGTAACACAGTAGTTTGATGACCACTGTTTTTGGTTGAGGCAGTGCTGTGAACTACATGATAGCAAGCTGGGTATTATTTAATTTTTTTTAATTTTATGTAGCCTATGTACAGTAGCTTATATATATTTATATATATTTATGTTACTGTAAGGTATATATGGACCCCAGTATGGTCCCCTCTGTACTGTGTGAGTCTGAAATAAAGTATTATTATTATTATTATTATAAGCTACTGTACATAGGCTACATAAAATAAAAAGAAATTAAATAATACCCAGCTTGCTATCATGTAGTTCACAGCACTGCCTCAACCAAAAACAGTGGTCATCAAACTACTGTGTTACCAAA
The DNA here is from genome assembly GCA_032716605.1 of Paralithodes platypus. Classification (NCBI taxonomy): domain Eukaryota; kingdom Metazoa; phylum Arthropoda; class Malacostraca; order Decapoda; family Lithodidae; genus Paralithodes; species Paralithodes platypus. The sequence goes on from CM064498.1 coordinate 48,257,813, forward strand.
ACCACTGTCCTAATTGTGTACAGTACCATGCCTCACATAATTTAGCTTCCGGTACAGTATGTTGCTACAGTACAGTATAGGAATATCGGTACTGTACTGCACTATGAGGATCAGTACCGGTATGCTAATTCTGTAGAGTAGCAGACCTGAAATCATTACTTAAGGTTAAATATAGAGCAACTTCCTCCAGTGTGCCTGGATCCTGGAGGTGTACACTATGCTTGGAGTTTGTAGCATTTTAATGATCCTGTTCTCAGAAGTGTTAAGGCGCTGAATGAATTTATATGTTAGCTTTCTAATGAGTGATTTGTAACAGTGTAAGTTCATATAGGCACATAGCGTACTTGTACTCTCATATTTTGAGAGCCCCAGAAACATTTTCATGATATTGTGATATGAGATACTTAGTCTATTCACTGTAATTTTCTTATAGTTCCACCATAGTTGTGCTGTATACATTGGTGAGCAGTAGGAGTTGAACAATGTTATTTTTGTATCCCATGTGCACATATGAAATTTTCTTAATATTGAATTTCCCTGCATGTAAAGTTGCCTTCGCTGACGACCCATATCCTCATCATCTGAGCGATCACATGAAATATAGTGTCCTAGATACTTTACTTTACTTACTTCTTCTATAATTTCTTCATACAAATGGAATTTAGGTAGCTTTGATTTCAATAGAAGGTTAGATTTAAATATTATGATATTGCTCTTTATAGGATTAAATTTGACTGAATGTTCGATTCCAAATTTTTCACATACTCTTAATAATTTATCCAGTCCTGCTTCAGAGGGCGCGATTAAGGCTAGGTCATCAGCATACATGAGATGATTTACAATGGTGCTGCCAATACAGCACCCAGTGCGAGTCTTGTTCAGCTCCAGACTAAGATCATCCATGTAGACGTTGAAAAGATACGGAGACAATATCCCCCCCTGCCTAACACCATTGGTTACGGCGAAAGAGCCTGACAGGATGTTGCCCCATCTTACACACATTTTTTGATTAGCATACCAGAAAATAAGTATCCTAACAATATAGCTAGGCACTCCCCTGTTAACTAATTTTTCAAATAAGGTTTTGTGACACACCCTATCAAAAGCCTTACTTGCATCAAGAAAACAAGAGAAAATTGAGCTATTTAGTTTGTTGTATGTATCAATCACTTCTTTCAGCACATATATGCATTGGTCTGTGCCGTGATTTTTCTTAAAGCCAAACTGATTGCTGCTGGTGACAATATATGCAGACATTCTTTCTAGCATTATCATTTCAACTACCTTACTCACCACACTAGCAAGTGCTACTGGGTGGTAGTTGTCTTTTGCTGTAATTTTACCTGATTTATCTTTAATGACAGGAACAAGTATTACGGATATCATAGACTCCGGAAGGACACCATGCGTAAATAGACTGGTGATGCAAGAACTAAGTTTATCTATTAACAACTTATCTGCATATTTAAGATGTTCTGCATATATACCATCCAGCCCACAAGCTTTATTTAGGTTAAGTTTTCTTATGGCATTCTCAAGATCACTTTCAGTCACTTTAATGTCTTCATAATTACTATCTTTCACATATTGAATTGCACCATTAGTAGACCTTTGGTTTACACTGTTAAGTAGTTCCTTAAAATGAGTTTTCCATAAGTCAGCAATGCTCTCTTCACCCGTAACCCCCTCAACACTGACAGGTAATGGTGTGTTACAATTTTGCATGGATCTGATGTCCTTCCAAAAACAGTTAGTATCCTTTTCTGCCAGACTCTTTGCAAGGGCTTCCTTCCTTAATTGGTTTTCATTTTGCTTAATAAATCTAATGGCATATTTGGTCCTCTTTTGTGAAGTTCAAATATAGGCCCCTGTCTAGGCTGACCTACTTCAAGCCAATGAGACCTAGCATCTCTGGAGGCCTGATACAGGTCAGCCACATAGTCTTGCCAACCTGGCTTATTGAATGAGGACTTATATTTACGGCTATTAAAAATACTTTCCCCCGCTTTTGATAAAGAATCTATTATACTATTGTAAAATTTAATAATGTCCTTTCTGTGTTGTGCATCACTACATTTTGGATCCCTGCATTGTGCTACACCATTACCATCATATTGCACCCTATTTAATAAGTCCTTGGTTTTATCACAGTACATTTGGCACTCTTCATTTGATATTACATTCCATGGAACTTTTGCCTTGATGCTATTGCTAGTTTCTGTTATTTCCGGTGCTTTATTAATTTGGATTGTTAATTCTATAGGTATGTGGTCGTCATCCGTAATGTCGTATCTTATGGCCATTTCTGAGATAGAGTCATGAAAGTCAGAGCTAGAGATTGCATGATCAAGCCACGACCTGGTCTCCCATGCTTCACTAACATATGTATAGCTATTTTCTGGAAGCAGGTTTTTGGAGGACAAAATTAAACCTTGCTCCTCACAAAACCTTAACATATGTTTAGCAAACATGGAACCACCCAACTCGTGAGGGGTAGCATTCCAATCACCTACCACTGAGTAACACGTTATCTCTAATTCAGAAATTAGGCCACCAAGCTCCCCTAACTTTTCCAAATAAAGTTCTTCATTTTCTGCACACTGATACGGTAAGTAAACACAAAATATTGCAAATTTTCTGTGTCCCACTTCCAGCTGTATTCCCGCACACCAGCTTAAATTTGTCTCAATGGTTTTAATTACAATCATCCGTTGAAAGATGGTTTGCTTGAGCGCCAATTCTACTTGTATGCTCTGTCCCAGGGGTAAGGGGGCCTTCATCTAATGGTGGAGGAAAAAAAGAATATGCTTCACGCATCCTACTGCGTGTCGTACAAGGCGACTGATAGGGGGGGATGGCGATAGACTTGTGGACCAACAGCCATTACTATGCAATAAAGTCTTTATCTTAGCACTGCCGAGGCTGGTGGGGTGCGGATAGGTGCCACACGGGACGGAGTCATACCTGGGCGCTGTTTGGCACCACACCTGTGTCGGCAACAGTGTTTGCATATTGGAGCAGTGTTGGGGCAGGACTTTATTGTTCTATAATCCATATTGCCTAATATGCATAGCCTCCGATAGTGCAGTTGGAATGAATGTACATGCTAAGTATAGGTTTGACTCCTGCAAGGAGATAAAGAAAACCTAATATTTAGTAGTGGCCCCGTAATCATTGACGATTATGCCTATTACATAAGGCTACCTCTTCAAACGCCCATAAGTGCAGTTTGAAACTACCGCCACAGAGCTCAGAGGAACCTTCATCATAAGCACACGCTAAATCACTCATGGTTCGTCTTTATGATTGGGTTTTCACTACGAAAAAACTTTGTAACAAATAAAAAATAAAAATAAAATAAGAATAACTATTCATAAGCTTTCCATATTCCGCGGATGTACTTCTGTGGATTCTTGGACCAGACGCTGACTAGCGCAATATTCCACCTTCACTGACATATCAAGTATACCAAAATCCTTAATACATCAACGAATGGGAAGGGGATGGTCGGGAGGGCCCCAGTCGTCAATGATTACGGGGCCACTACTAAATATTAGGTTTTCTTTATCTCCTTGCAGGAGTCAAACCTATAATTTATTAGTGGACCCTCCATCATTGACGATTATGCCTGATATCTAAGACTGGAGGGGGACATTCGTAATCATATCATAACCATTGCATATAGAATAGGCAGATAATCAAACAACCACATAGTATTCTTACTTTGTAAAAAATTATATATTTATTAGTGGCCCCTCCATCATTGACGAACATGCCTATTACATAAGGCATCCTCTTCAAACACTAATCCGCCGTAGTTTGAATCTACCGCGCAGAGCATTTAAAATCTGAGGAGCCTTCATCATGAGCACACGCGACCTCACTCATGGCTTCAGTCATTATGAATTGGGTTCTCACTATGAAAAAACTTCGTAAAAAATAAAAACAAAAAGAAAATAATAAGAATAACTATCCAATACACTGGCCATACACAGAATGCCCCCAATCGGACCTATTCCCTGTGAGAGGGACAACCCGAGCCAGTTTAGTGAAGGACTTACAGGATTGACCACTCAATTTAAGATCCATCCGACTCAGAGGCCCTCTGTGTATCTTGTTAGCACTATTTTTCTACAGTGGTGTTCGGCTAATCCATCCACTAACCTGCCTTACCCTTAGGTAAGCAGTACGGATTTGTATCAGGTTTACTCCCCTAGACAGGTTGCCAACCAAGGCTGACGAGTCCCATCCACCCGGATTTGTATTAGGTTGTCTCCCCTAGATGAGTTGCCGATCAAGGCTAACGAGTCCCATCCACCCGGTAAAAATAAGAATAAGAATAACTATCCAATAAGCTTTCCATCATATCGTGGATGTACTTGTGTGGATCTTTGACCAGACGCTGATTCAGGCGTCATTCTTCCTTCTCTGCTCTGCGCTCAACCTGCCCGGACGTGTCTCCCCACGCTCCGCTGGTTCCGCATTTGCTGCGTCCCTAGTGAGTTTTTTCTCATTTGTTTACTCCGGGATGTATCGAGTAAGGTTAGGATATGTGTAGCAGGAGTGTCCTGGGCTGGTTGCCCGCAGTGCAGTGTATTTTGGGTCGTGTGTTTGGGGCATCTATTTCGGATGTACCCTCGTGGTCCTGTTGTGGACATGTGAACTTTTCACAGTTGAGTTAGCTTGTGATGCAGGCGGCTTTCATTACGCGTTATTTATGGTGCCTTTTATCTTTCTGATGAGGTAGCGTTGCTTTGCTGACGTTCCCAGCGTATTTTTCTTCACTTAGTGAAGTTTTTTCTGGGTCCCGAGTCAGTCTTCCCTTTGTCGGAAGTATTTGCTACAGTGGTGTGTTGGCGGTGGTTCCTGTTGTAATATTTCCAGTGTTTTTGTTTATATTTCAACATTTCTTGTGCCGTCTGCTTAGGCCTAGCCAGCTGCTCGTAGCTTTGCCACATGTACAAGTGTTATTGATTTATTTTATAAATATGTCCTACTGTGTCATGTGTATCCTGGTTTAGTTGTGTATTGGCTAATTCCACGGACTATGTATGTTTCCTGGATTAGTTGTGTATTGGCTAATTCCACGGATTATATTGTGGACCCTAGGCTAGTCGTGCTTTGGCTATCTCTCGGGTCCTATGTGCGTTCAGTTGGTTTCTGAACGGGGTGGGTTACTTTCCGGCGGGTTTTTCTCGGTTACACCATGAAAACCCCGGCCGAGAGCCGTGTTTGGCCATGCGTGGTTTCAAAACAGGCTTGTGTCCCCGGCGAGGAGGTGTCTGTGGCTCTCCAGGACTGCGTCTCTGTGATGGTGCCTGTTTCAGGCTCCCTATGATTCCCGGCGGAATGGCTGTACCCATCTAACATTGTTCATGCGGACATATGTTATGAAGTTTTTCTACCCGGTTTTACAAACCAAAAGAAAAAACCTAGCTGTTGTTGTGGGCTTTCCTCTCCAGCGATCTTTTACAAAGAAGTGGGGATAGGAACTTATGGGGTTAACGTTTATACATCAGATCTCACCCGGCGGGTGCACCTTGGTAGGGTGGGATGAACGAATTGGTAATTCAGTTTAGTTAACCGGTCCATATTAGTGATACTATATGTATCGCCGCCTTCACACTTACGGCGATCGAAGGCTCAATTAGGGTTAACATCTTTTTCACAAGTTTTTCACACCCGGCGGGTGCTCCTGGGAGGAGGAAATAAGGAATTTACAATTCAATTTAGTTAACCAGTTAATTGAGAGATACATTAATGTATCGCCGCCTTCAACTTACAGCGATCTATGTGACAATTCGTTAGAAGTCAGATCTCGTATCAGCCTGCCCTGTGTTATTCTGCTAGATAATTCAGGGGCCGGCGTCTTTGTGGGGGGTTGTTTTCCAAAAATTGAATCTTGAAACAGTCACCACCGGAAAGACTATGTTTATAAACGCCATACTGGTCTTTTATATTATGTCAGAGGGTATTCTTAACTTTCTTAAGACATGTCTAGATATTCGGAAATCTTTATAGAACCCCGCCGCGTAGCGAGCTGTGATCGTTGTGACATTACGTCTCGTTACCCGGCGGGTTATTAACACTTGTGTGCGAACATGTTGGGTTAACCTTATGAGCATTAATTCCTGGAAATTTTATTTTTTCCAGAGCTGGGCTCCGGCGGACCAATACAGAACCTGCAGTAGTTTTCCCACCAGTCTCTGTCATGGCTACCTTTGCCCCAGTTTTTGCTTTATGCATTACCCCTACCTGTGCCGGTATCCCTATTTTTGCGCACACTCTTTGTATCAAGTGTGTTAAATGTCTAGACCGTTCAAGGGGTCTGTGGGTGATGCGCAACTGTTCCTTTTGCTCCCAACTTAGTGTCAAAGTCCTCCAAGATAATGATAAGACCGCAGCGGTCGCCTTACGAGAAGTTCGGCAACAAATGTCAGCATATACTACGATTGTGGCTCATAAGTCACTTCAATGTGACAACGTCCCTCTTTGGGATAGGCTTCTTCTTGGGCACCCTCCCCCTAAACGTTCCTCTCGAGTAACTAGTCGTAAGCCGGCGGAGACTGGACAGGGTTCTGTGTCATCTCGTGCCCCTGCTACTGCGAAACGTCAACAAGAGCCTACACCCCCGGCGGCAGCCTCCTCGTCTCGGGAGAGATCTCGGTCTAGGTCACCTCTCAGACACCAGCCACCCAGTCTTGCCTCTTCACCATCGAGTAAGAAGAGTAAGACAGAAAGTTCCACCAGTGGTCACGGCGATAAATCCTCCAAATCGAAGAGTAGTTCACGGTCACACCGCAGCCATAAATCTTCAAAAAAGGATTCCCATGATAGAAGGGCCTCCCGACATTCGCCAGTTTCTAGTACTTCTCGTCGTACTTCTACCCCAGACAGAGTTTGTGTTCGGTCTCAAGGGTCCAGTATAGTGCCTGTACCTAAAGATGATTTACCCATTAACATTTTAACCCTGGATTTGTAGAGTTCAGGGAGCTCAGTGGTTGAGAGTGTTTCGGGCTCCCAAGGGAGTGTAGGCCAAGGCCTAGGTGTTTGGCGATATTCTCGACCAGGGCCTGACCACCCACTTCCGGCTCAAACTATTCACACAGTGGCTGACGTCCACCGGGACGCGGCGATCCCATCCTCTATTCCTGACTTATCTTGGCAACAAGATGGTACCCCAGCTTCGGCGGGATCTTCTCAGGAGGAACAGGATGATAAAGACGAGGTTTCGATTATATCGGATATGGAAGGGCAAGAGTCAGGTTCAGGCTTAGATGCCGCACAAGATCTTAATGATTCACCAGTGAGTACATCGTCAAGTCAATTTGTCACTGCACAGGAAATTGATGGGCTACTAAGTAATGCTTTATCTAAAAAAAATGGCCAACAGCAGGAAACTCCCACAGTGGACTTGGGAGCTCCCACGACAAGCTCTACGGTACGGCCTCTGATGACTTCTATTGCTTTGACTCAGATCCCTCACCCTCCCTCTATGTCACCATCAGTGGTTACTAGGCCTGCTACGGCGGCATTGACCACTTCGAATGTAAGGGTGATAACGGATGTCAATCCGCCCCCTCTAGACAGAGCGCCTCTCAGAAAGGTAGCTATGCCCTTGCTTTACGGACCAGACGAGCCATGGGTCCTTTTGACCCCCACTAAACCAGAGCTCGCCCAACCTACCTTGTCAGGGGAACTCCCAGTGCTGCGTGAGTGGGTCATCCAGGGCAATAAATCTAAGAAATTAAGGGCCTTGGATACTTTGGGGAATGTACTAGATGTCAACATAAAGGCTATACCTAGTTATTATCACCAGGACTATTTTGTTTATACTGCTAAGCCTGCTTTACCCTCTGCCTCAGCTTCAAAATTGTTTTCTGACTGGTCTAAGCATGATGGGTTTAATGACATTAAGACACTGTCAGCTCTCACTCCAGAACTCGATTTGCAAACCGTCACAGACGCAGCAGCTAATCCAGTCTTGAAGGTGGGGCAGTTGGGTCCAGGACCTTGGGTGGAATGGGAGACAGAGGCTCAAAACTTTGCGACCACATTTACTTCCAAAACTTCCCACCAGATCCCTCAAGATACTCATTCTTGGTTCTCCATGCCAGTGTGTTCTGCCGGCGGAGTCCCTTCAGCTTAGTTTGCTTTCTTAGCTGCCCCTAAAATTAATCTTTGTGAGCTAAAAGACCCTTTCACTACCCCTACCCCAACTCACCTAGACCGAGAATTTAGGCTACGGGGGAAAGCTTTTCACCTGTTCTCTCAATACATAGTGTCTCAACAGGTAGCAAAGTCATTGCTCCGGTCCACTCAGGCAATCGCAGACGCGGATGCCAGACGATCGGTTGAATTGTCCCGGCGACTGCTTCTTCAGTCGTCAATCCAATCATTGGGTGACACACGCACCGCCTTGCTTGAGGCGGTACGAGCGAGACAAGACCTCAGAATGTCCTTAGTCCGAAAACTGCCTGATCGCATTGCGAATCAGGTGGTCATGTCACCAGTGCTCACTCCCTCTTTAATGTCCCCTGAAGTGTGGCGAACGGTGTTTAATATGGCTCAGGCCTTTAAACACAGTCCCACCCCTTCTAAGAAACCTGCCTTTAACCTCCCCAAACCCAGGCCAGTCGCTAAGGCTCAGCCGGGGGATCTAAGCCCTTTCTTCCACCTAAGTCCTCCTCCCCTCAAGGTCAGTACAGGCATAGACAGAGTAGGTTTTCAGGTCAGAGAGGACGCGGCTATAATAAGCCAGGTCAGGGCCCGTCTTCTGCCAACGCCAGCCAGCCGGCGAAGCGTCCACCACCACCAACTCCACCACCATAAAAAAACTAAAGTCTCTCTCACTCCCGGTGCCAGTCTTAAGGCCGGCGGATCCGAGGGTAGTACAGCCAGCGAACCCTTGTCTGCTAACTGGGTCGTTCCGAACGTGTCACCAAGCATGGCCGTTAAACACTTGGGCACGGATGGTGGCACGCAAAGGCATCACTTGGCAGTGGCTCCGGCGACCTCGCTTACGTCAGCCGACAACGGCGATTTTTGTTTCTTTAGAGGTGGAGTCACTGGTCCAGGAAATGATTGCCAAGAATGTCATCATCCCGGTCCCCCCAAATTACCCTGTATTCACGTCCAAGCTATTTTTGGTTCCCAAAAGGGACAGTGTTCAGATGAGACCGGTCGAAGACCTGTCTTATCTGAACCTTCACATTCACAACGAGTCATTCCGAATGTTAACAGTACACCAAATCAGGCTAACACTTCCGCCGGGAGGTTGGATGTGTTCCCTAGACCTGACAGACGCTTATCTATTAGTGACGAACATGCCTATTACATAAGGCATCCTCTTCAAACACTAATCCGCCGTAGTTTGAATCTACCGCGCAGAGCATTTAAAATCTGAGGAGCCTTCATCATGAGCACACGCGACCTCACTCATGGCTTCAGTCATTATGAATTGGGTTCTCACTACGAAAAAACTTTGTAAAAAATAAAAACAAAAAGAAAATAAGAATCTATCTATCTATCTATCTATTGCCGGACGCCTTACTCCCCTTACGAGGGTGGCCATACACAGAATGCCCCCAATCGGACCTATTCCCTGTGAGAGGGACAACCCGAGCCAGTTTAGTGAAGGACTTACAGGATTGACCACTCAATTTAAGATCCATCCGACTCAGAGGCCCTCTGTGTATCTTGTTAGCACTACTTTTCTACAGTGGTGTTCGGCTAATCCATCCACTAACCTGCCTTACCCTTAGGTAAGCAGTACGGATTTGTATCAGGTTTACTCCCCTAGACAGGTTGCCAACCAAGGCTGACGAGTCCCATCCACCCGGATTTGTATTAGGTTGTCTCCCCTAGATGAGTTGCCGATCAAGGCTAACGAGTCCCATCCACCCGGTAAAAATAAGAATAACTATCCAATAAGCTTTCCATCATATCGTGGATGTACTTGTGTGGATCTTTGACCAGACGCTGATTCAGGCGTCATTCTTCCTTCTCTGCTCTGCGCTCAACCTGCCCGGACGTGTCTCCCCACGCTCCGCTGGTTCCGCATTTGCTGCGTCCCTAGTGAGTTTTTTCTCATTTGTTTACTCCGGGATGTATCGAGTAAGGTTAGGATATGTAGCAGGAGTGTCCTGGGCTGGTTGCCCGCAGTGCAGTGTATTTGGGTCGTGTGTTTGGGGCATCTATTTCGGATGTACCCTCGTGGTCCTGTTGTGGACATGTGATCTTTTCACAGTTGAGTTAGCTTGTGATGCAGGCGGCTTTCATTACGCGTTATTTATGCTGCCTTTTATCTTTCTGATGAGGTAAGCATTGCTTCTGACGTTCCCAGCGTATTTTTCTTCACTTAGTGAAGTTTTTTCTGGGTCCCGAGTCAGTCTTCCCTTTGTCGGAAGTCTTTACTACAGTGGTGTGTTGGCGGTGGTTCCTGTTGTTATATTTCCAGTGTTTTTGTTTATATTTCAACATTTCTTATGCCGTCTGCTTAGGCCTAGCCAGCCACTCGTAGCTTTGCCACATGTACAAGTCTTATTGTTTATTTTATAAATATGTCCTACTGTGTCATGTATATCCTGGTTTAGTTGTGTATTGGCTAATTCCACGGACTATGTATGTTTCCTGGTTTAGTTGTGTATTGGCTAATTCCACGGATTATTGTGTGGGCCCTGGGCTAGTCGTGCTTGGATTGCTCCCAGGTCCGTTGTGCGTTCAGTTGGTTTCTGAACGGGGTGGGTTACTTTCCGGCGGGTTTTTCTCGGTTTCACCATGAAAAACCCGGCCGAGAGCCGTGTTGGGCCACACGTGGTTTCAACACAGGCTTGTGTCCCCGGCGAGGAGGTGTCTGTGGCTCTCCAGGACTGCGTCTCTGTGTTGGTGCCTGTTTCAGGCTCCCTATGATCCCCGGCGGTCTGGCTGTACCCATCTAACATTGTTCATGCGGACAGATGCTATGAAGTTTTTCTACCCGGTTTTACAAACCAAATAGAACAAACCTAGCTGTTGTTGAGGGCTTTCCTCCCCGGCGATCTTTTACAAAGAAGTGGGGACAGGAACTTATGGGGTTAACGTTGTTTACATCTCACCCGGCGGGTGCACCTTGGTAGGGTGGGATGAACGTCTTGGTCATTCAATTTAGTTAACCGATCCATTTTAGTGGTACTTTATGTATCACCGCCTTCAGACTTACGGCGATCGAAGGCTCAATTAGGGTTAACATCTTTTCACTCCCGGCGGGTGCTCCTGGGAGGAGGAAATAAGGAACTTACAATTCCATATAGTTAACCAGTTAATTGAGAGATACGTTAATGTATCGCCGCCTTCAAACTTACGGCGATCCTCTGTGACAATTCGTTAGAAATCAGATCTCGTATCAGCCTGCCCTGTGTTATTCTGCTAAATAATTCTGGTGCCGGCGTCTTTGTGGGGGGTTGTTTTTCCAAAATTGAATCTTGAGACAGTCACCACCAGAAAGACTATGTTATAAACGCCATACTGGTCCTTTATATTATGTCAGAGGGTAATTTATTAGTGGCCCCTCCATCATTGACGAACATGCCTATTACATAAGGCATCCTCTTCAAACACTAATCCGCCGTAGTTTGAATCTACCGCGCAGAGCATTTAAAAAACTGAGGAGCCTTCATCATGAGCGCACGCGACCTCACTCATGGCTTCAGTCATTATGAATTGGGTTCTCACTACGAAAAAACTTCGTAAAAAAATAAAAATAAAAAGAAAATAAGAATAACTATCTAATAAGCTTTCCATCATATCGTGGATGTACTTGTGTGGATCTCTGACCAGACGCTGATTCAGGCGTCATTCTTCCTTCTCTGCTCTGCGCTCAGCCTGCCCGGACGTGTCTCCCCACGCTCCGCTGGTTCCGCATTTGCTGCGTCCCTAGTGAGTTTTTTCTCATTTGTTTACTCCGGGATGTATCAAGTAAGGTTAGGATATGCATAGCAGGAGTGTCCTGGGCTGCTTGCCCGCAGTGCAGTGTATTTTGGGTCGTGTGTTTGGGGCATCTATTTCGGATGTACCCTCGTGGTCCTGTTGTGGACTTATGATCGTTTCACAGTTGAGTTAGCTTGTGATGCAGGCGGCTTTCATTACGCGTTAATTATTGCTGCCTTATATCTTTCTGATGAGGTAAGCTTTGCTTACTGACGTTCCCAGCGTATTTTTCTTCACTTAGTGAAGTTTTTTCTGGGTCCCGAGTCAGTCTTCCCTTTGCCGGAAGTATTTGCTACAGTGGTGTGTTGGCGGTGGTTCCTGTTGTTATATTTCCAGTGTTTTGTGTATATTTCAACATTTCTTATGCCGTCTACTTAGGCCTAGCCAGCCGCTCGTAGCTTTGCCACATGTACAAGTGTTATTGTTTATTTTTATAAATATGCCATACTGTGTCATGTGTATCCGGGTTTTAGTTGTGTATTGGCTAATTCCTCGGACTATGTTTGTTTCCTGGTTTAGTTGTGTATTGGCTAATTCCACGGATTATTGTGTGGACTTAGGCTAGTCGTGCGTGGCTTTCCTTCGTGTCCGTTGTACGTTCAGATGGTGTCTGAACGGGGTGGGTTTCCTTCCGGCGGGTTTTTTCTCGGTTTCACCATGAAAAACCCGGCCGAGAGCCGTGTTGGGCCACACGTGGTTTCAACACAGGCTTTTGTCCCCGGCGTTGAGGTGTCTGTGGCTCTCCAGGACTGCGTCTCTGTGTTGATGCCTGTTTTCAGGCTCCCTTTGATTCCCGGCGGAATGGCTGTACCCATCTAAAAATATTGTTCATGTGAACATATGTTATGAAGTTTTTCTACCCGGTTTTACAAACCACAAGAAAAAACCTAGCTGTTGTTAAGGGCTTTCCTCACCGGCGATCTTTTACAAAGAAGTGGGGACAGGAACTTATGGGGTTAACGTTTTGACATCTCACCCGGCGGGTGTACCTTGGTAGGGTGGGATGAACAACTAAGTCATTCAGTTAGTTAACCGATCCATTTTAGTGATACTATATGTATCGCCGCCTTTACACTTACGGCGATTGAAGGTTCAATTAGGGTTAACATCGTTTTTACACCCGGCGGGTGCTCCTGGGTGGAGGTAATAAGGAATTTACAATTCAATTTCGATTTAACCACTTATTTTAGGGATACGTTTAGGTATCGCCGCCTTCATACTTACGGCGATCTTTTTGTGACAATTCGTTAGAAATCAGATCTCGTATCAGCCTGCCCTGTGTTATTCTACTAAAATATTTCAAGGGCCGGCGTCTTTATGGGGGGTTGTTTTTGTTCCAAAATTGAATCTTGAGACAGTCACCACCAGAAAGACTATAAACGCCATGCTGGACCGTTATATTATGTCAGAGGGTATTCTTCACTTTCTTAAAAAGATATGTTTAGATATTCTGAGCCCCGCCGCATAGCGAGCTGTGATCGTTGTGTCATTACATCTCGTTACCCGGTGGGTTATTAACACTTGTGTGCGAACATGTTGGGTTAACCTTATGAGCATTAATTCCTGGGAAAATTTTTTTTTTTCCAGAGCTGGGCTCCGGCAGACCAATAAAGACCCGGCGGTAGTTTTCCCCACCAGTCTCTGTCATGGCTACCTTGGCCCCAGTCTTTGCTTTATGCACTACCCCTACCTGTGCCGGTATCCCTATTTTTGCACATACTCTTTGCATAAAGTGTGTTAAATGTCTAGACCGTTCAAGGGGTCTGTGGGTCATGCGTAATTGTTCTTTTTGCTCCCAATTAGCTGTCAAGGTCCTATGCGACAATGATAAGACCGCGGCGGTCGCGTTAAGAGAAGTTAGGCAACAGATGTCAGCATACACTACGATTGTTGCTCATAAGTCACTTCAATGTGACAACATCCCTCTTTGGGATAGATTGCTTTTTGAACACCCTCCCCCTAAACGTTCCTCTCGAGTCACTAGTCATAAGCCGGCGGAGACTGGTCAGGGTTGTGTGTCTTCTGCTGCTACTCCGAAACGTCCAAGAGAGCCTACACCCCCGGCGTCCGCCTCCTCGTCTCGGGCGAGATCTCGGTCTAGGTCACCTCTCAGACGCCAGTCATCTAGTCTTGCCTCTTCACCATCGAGTAAGAAGAGTAGGACGGAAAGTTCCACCAGTGGTCACGGCGATGAATCCTCCAAATCAAAGAGTAGTTCACGGTCACACCGTAGCCATAAATCTTCCAAAAAGGATTCCCATAAACGAAAGACCTCCCTACATTCACCAGCTTCTAGTGCCTCTCATCGTACCTCTACCCCAGACAGAGTTTGTGTTAGGTCTCAAGGGTCCAGTGCGGTGCCTGTCCCTAAAGAGGATTTACCCATTAATATTTTAACCCTGGAATTGGAGAGTTCAGGGGGATCAGTGATTGAGAATGTTTCAGACTCCCAAGAGAGTGTAGGCCAGGGCCTCGGTGTTTGGCGATTTGCTCAGCCAGGGTCTGACCACCCACTTCCGACTCAAACGAGTCACACAGTAGCTGACGTCCACAGGGACGCGGCGATCCCATCCTCTATTCCTGACTTATCTTGGCAGCAAGGTACCCCAGCTTCGGCGGGATCTTCTCAGGAGGATCAGGAGGAGAAAGACGAGGTTTCAATAATTTCAGAGATGGAAGGGCAAGAGTCAGGTTCAGGCTTAGACGCCGCGCAGGATATTAATGATTCACCAGTAAGTTCATCATCAACTCAATTTGTCACTGCGCAGGAAATTGATGGGCTAATTAGTCATGCTTTATCTAAATTTTTTGGCCAACAACAGGAAACTCCCACAGTGGACTTGGGGGCTCCCACGACAAGTTCTACGGTACGGCCTCTGATGACTTCTATTGCTTTATCTAAGATCCCTAACCCCCCACTCTGTCACCATCAGTGGTTACTAGGCCTGCTACGGCGGCATTGACCACTTCGAATGTAAGGGTTATAACGGATGTCAATCCACCCCCTCTAGACAAGGCGCCTCTCAGAAAGGTAGCTATGCCCTTGCTTTATGGACCAGACGAGTCATGGGTCCTTTTGACCCCCACTAAACCAGAGCTCGCCCAACCTACCTTGTCAGGGGAACTCCCAGTACCGCGTGAGTGGGTCATCCAGGGCAATAAATCAAAGAAATTAAGGGCCTTGGATATTTTGGGAAATGTACTAGACGTTAACATAAAGGCTATACCTAGTTATTATCACCAAGACTATTTTGTGTATGCTACTAAGCCAGCTTTACCCCCTGCCTCAGCTTCGAAATTGTTTTCAGACTGGTCTAAGCTGGATGGGTTTAATGACATTAAGACTCTGTCAGCTCTCACTCCTGAACTTGATTTACAAACCGTCACAGACGAAGCAGCTAATCCAGTCTTGAAGGTGGGGCAGTTGGGTCCAGGACCTTGGGTAGATTGGGAGACAGAGGTTCAAAACTTTGCAACCACATTTACTTCCAAATCTTCCCACCAGATCCCTCAAGATACTCATTCGTGGTTCTCCATGCCGGTATGTTCTGCCGGCGGAGTCCCGTCAGCTTTGTTTTCTTTCCTAGCTGCCCCTAAGATTAATCTTTGTGAGCTAAAAGACCCTTTCACTACCCCTACCCCAACTCACCTAGACCGAGAATTTAGGCTAAGGGGGAAAGCTTTTCGCCTGTTCTCTCAGTACATAGTGTCTCAACAGGTAGCTAAGTCTTTACTTCGGTCCACTCAGGCAATCGCAGACGCGGATGCCAGAAGATCGGTTGAATTATCCCGGCGACTGCTTCTCCAGTCGTCAATCCAATCTCTGGGTGACATACGCACCGCCTTGCTTGAGGCGGTACGAGCAAGACAAGATCTCAGAATGTCTTTAGTTCGCAAACTGCCTGATCGCATTGCGAATCAGGTGGTCATGTCACCAGTGCTTACTCCCTCTTTAATGTCCCCTGAAGTGTGGCGAACGGTGTTCAATATGGCGCAGGCCTTTAAACACAGTCCCACCCCTTCTAAGAAACCTGCCTTTAACTTCCCCAAACCCAGGCCAACCGCTAAAGCTCAGCCAGGGGGATCTAAGCCCTTTCTTCCGCCTAAGTCCTCCCACTCCCCCCAAGGTCAGTACAGGCATAGACAGAGTAAGTTTTCAGGTCAGAGAGGACGCGGCCATAATAAGCCAGGTCAGGGCCAGTCTGCGGCCAACACCAGCCAGCCGGCGAAGCGTCCAGCACCACCAACCCCACCATCAAAAAACTAAAGTCTCTCTCACTCCCGGTGCCAACCTTAAGGCCGGAGGACCCGAGGGTAGTACAGCCGGCGAACCCTTGTCTGCTAACTGGGTCATTCCGAACGTGTCACCAAGCATGGCCATTAAACACTTAGGCACGGATGGTGGCACGCAAAGGCATCACTTGGCAGTGGCTCCGGCGACCTCGCTTACGTCAGCCGACAACGGCGAATTTTGTTTCTTTAGAGGTGGAGTCACTGGTCCAGGAAATGATTGCCAAGAATGTCATCATCCCGGTCCCCCCAAATTACCCTGTATTCACGTCCAAACTATTTTTGGTTCCCAAAAGGGACAGTGTTCAGATGAGACCGGTCGTAGACCTGTCTTATCTGAACCTTCACATTCACAACGAGTCTTTCAGAATGTTAACAGTACACCAAATCAGGCTAACACTTCCGCCGGGAGGTTGGATGTGTTCACTAGACCTGACAGACGCCTATTGGCACGTATCGGTCAACAAAAGATTTCAAAGGTTTTTGGCCTTACGGATCAGGCACCAAAATTTTGTTTTTCAAAGGATGCCGCTCGGTTTGAACCTAGCACCTCGATTATTCACGAAATTAGTCCGGCAAGCCCTGATGCCATTGTTAAAACAAGGGATCAGAGTGTTGTGGTACCTAGACGACTGGCTGGTGGTGGCAGAGACACAACAATTATGCATCAAACATGTCAACATCATTTTAAATCATGTCAAAACTCTAGGGTTCAAGGTAAATCTGGTAAAGTCAAACCTTGTTCCCTCACAAGTAATTCAGTGGATAGGGCTGGTCTGGGACACGGCCGCTCTCACTCTGAGTCAGAGTGTGGACAATCGCAACAGGTTTCGCAGGAAACTGTTCATGTTTCTTCACAGTCTGACTACGACGCGGAGGGTCTGGGAGTCTCTGGTCGGCTCTCTCAACTGGATTCAACTAACTGTCATGTTGGGCCGGTTGAAAGTAAAACGTTTAATATTGGAAGGTAACAAATATTTCCCACTCTTACCGGCGGGAAAATTATGGCCCATCCCGAAATTAATCCACACCTTACTAGCGGTCTGGGCAAAGAGGGAAACGTTGCACTCAATAATGTCATGGACCTCTCCTCCACCAACGGTATGGGTAGACACGGATGCGTCAGGCACAATAGGGTGGGGATTTCAGTCAAATCAGGGGCACCAGGGTCAGGGGCTTTGGTCCCACTTAGAAATCTCTCACATCAATGTCAAAGAATTACTAGTCCCCTTGTATTTCCTTCAGGCTCACGGCCCTGCGTTACGGGGCAAGTCGGTGGCCTTCAGAATGGACAATCTGAACGCAGTTCACTGTATTCAGAAACAAGGATCAACGAGGTCAAGGAGGTTGCTAAACGTGTCGGAAGAGATTTTTACTCTAGCCAACAGACTAGACATTTATCTTCACGCATCTTATCTCCCAGGCGTAGCGAACGTCTGGGCAGACGCTCTGTCCCGGAGACAGAGCACGACAGTAGAATGGGAGCTCAAGCAACCCATTTTCAACCTAATGATTGCAGAGCTCTCCCATCCACAAGTGGATCTGTTTGCGTCCGAGGAGACTCACAAACTCCCTCTATACCTCACCCGCCGGACGAAAACGCCGGCAGGGGGGCCAGACGCCCTAGTGACAGACTGGAACAGATGGAGCTCCATCTATCTGTTTCCGCCGCCAGATGCGTCACTAATGTGCCACGTAGTGAACAAACTACGAGATTATCGAGGCTTAGTCTCACTAATCGCGCCCCTGTGGCCGGCGCAGTTGTGGTACCAGCAATTGAAAACGTGGTGCCCGCACCCGGTGTCGCTCCCGGTCGGGTATTTCCACTTAGACACGATTGGCAACCTAGCGACCTCGCTGACTTTTGCATTATGGACATTCAGGAGGCCAAGTGGCTAGCACCATACGGTAGAGATGTGACCAATAAATTATTAAATCAATATACTCAGTCTACGAAACGACAGTATCACTCACATTGGCAAGCCTTTACTTCTTGGATCATCAGAACAGAACAGACTGTGCCATCAGTAGCTTTAGTTTTCAATTATTTAAATTATCTGTTTGAGCAGAAACATTTATCTGTGGTAACGTTAAAAAATCACTTAACTGCGATTAGAGTGCCCTTTTTAGACCTTACAGGTCTCTCCATACCGGTGGCGGAGGAAACAGGTTTATGAGAGCTTGTTTTAAACTCCGCCCACCTCCCCGTCAGCTCATGCCCACTTGGTCTCTGGACAAAGCTTTGTCTTTACTTCACTCTCGTCTGTACCAAAATACTGCAGACTTTGCATTACTCTTAAAAAAGGCTGTTTTCCTTTTGGCTTTGGCCACCGGGAACAGAGTGTCTGAGCTGGCGGCGATGAGTAACACACCTAATTGCCTTAGGTTTGGTAGACTTAATGAATGTATTTACATTGCACCTTCCCCAGGATTTGTAGCCAAGAATGAGCACAGTGCACACGTGTTTTCTGAGTTCACGGTGCCGGCGTTGAAAAGGGGAAAGGTGCATCATAATCTATGTCCAGTGCAAGCTCTAACCAAATATTTGAGAGTAGCTCCTCTAAACCCCCAAGGTGCTTTATGGGTAGCAAGTACGGGTAAACGCTTACTGAAACGGCGATTAGCCTCTCTTCTGGTCGAAGTCATTAAAGAGAGTAATCCCGGCGTTGTGGGTCGGGCCCACGATTTACGCAAATGGGCAGCCTCTTTACGTTTCCTGAAAAAAAAAAAAATTCAGTAGAAGATATTGCGTCCACTCAGTTGTGGGCGTCTAATCATACGTTTTTGTCTAGATACTTGTCAGTTGCTCTAGATAAACCTTCCTTACCATGTATAGCTTTAAGGCAGAGGGTCTAGGTGGCCCTGCAGTCACTTTTGTTTACTTTCAAGGGAAAGGGGGGGGGGGGGGGGTGCAGTCAGTTGACATAGGACACCCTAGACCCCGCCGGAGTGTGAGAGCTGTGATACAATTTATGGTTAATGTGATATGAAAATTTCTCAGCGAGAAATTGTGCTAAGTACAATGTTAGTACAAAACAACGGGGTTGTTATAGTAGTTTTAGCTGCGAAAGCAATTTAATATTAAAACAGTGAAGATCTTTTGCAATTTATCTCCACGATTATTTTGGGGTTTATTATGTGCACATATAAACTGATAACTTGTTATTTTTGTCACCACTCGTTGAGTGGGGTGCCTTTGTAACTACAGATCTGTTTACAGAATCTTCAGGGTTACCCATTTTTTGTCAGGCAGGCTTCTTTGAAGCACGCACCTGCCTGAACCCCTTTCTTGTATATTTCCGGCCTACGCCGTATTAAATATATTTTTCAAAAGTAAGAATACTATGTGGTTGTTTTTATTATCTGCTTTTCTAGAGTTATGATATGATTACGAATGTCCCCCTCCAGTCTTAGAAATCAGGCATGTTCGTCAATGATGGAGGGGCCACTAATAAATTATAGGTTTGACTCCTGTAAGGAGATAAAGAAAACCTAATATTTAGTAGTGGCCCCGTAATCATTGACGACTGGGGCCCTCCCGACCGTCCCCTTCCCATTCGTTGATGTATTGAGGATTTTGGTTTACTTGATATGTCAGTGAAGGAAGAATGACGCCTGAATCAGCGTCTGGTCAGAGATCCACACAAGTACATCCACGATATGATGGAAAGCTTATTAGATAGTTATTCTTATTTTATTTTTGTTTTTATTTTTTACAAAGTTTTTTCATAGTGAGAACCCAATTCATAATGACTGAAGCCATGAGTGAGGTCGCGTGCGCTCATGATGAAGGCTCCTCAGTTTTTAAATGCTCTGCGCGGTAGATTCAAACTACGGCGGATTAGTGTTTGAAGAGGATGCCTTATGTAATAGGCATGTTCGTCAATGATTACGGGGCCACTACTAAATATTAGGTTTTCTTTATCTCCTTACAGGAGTCAAACCTATATTCTTAACTTTCTTAGGACATGTTTAGATATTCGGAAATCTTTATAGGATCCCGCCGCGTAGCGAGCTGTGATCGTTGTGACATTACGTCTCGTTACCCGGCGGGTTATTGACACGTGTGTGTGTGTGTATGCGATCATGTTGGGTTAACCTTATGAGCATTAATTCCTGGAAATTTTCTTTTTTTCCAGAGCTGGGCCCCGGCGGATCAATACAGACCCTGCAGTAGTTTCCCACCAGTCTCTGTCATGGCTACCTTTGCCCCAGTGTTTGCTTTATGCATTACCCCTACCTGTGCCGGTATCCCTATTTTTGCGCACACTCTTTGCATCAAGTGTGTTAAATGTCTAGACCGTTCAAGGGGTCTGTGGGTGATGCGCAAATGTTCCTTTTGCTCCCAATTAAGTGTCAAAGTCCTCCGCGATAATGATAAGACCGCAGCGGTCGCTTTACGAGAGGTTAGGCAACAGATGGCAGCGTATACTACGATTGTGGCTCATAAATCACTTCAATGTGACAACGTCCCTCTTTGGGATAGGCTTCTTGTTGAGCACCCTCCCCCTAAACGTCCCTCTCGAGTAACTAGTCGTAAGCCGGCAGAGACTGGTCAGGTTTCTGTGTCTTCTCCTACTGCTACTGCGAAACATCAACGAGAGCCTACACCCCCGGCGGCAGCCTCCTCGTCCCGGGAGAGATCTCGGTCTAGGTCACCTCTCAGACACCAGCCATCTAGTCTTGCCTCTTCACCATCGAGTAAGAAGAGTAAGACAGAAAGTTCCACCAGTGGTCACGGCGATAAATCCTATAAATCGAAGAGTAGTTCACGGTCACACCGCAGCCATAAATCTTCAAAGAAGGATTCCCATGATAAAAAGGCCTCACGACATTCACCAGTTTCTAGTGCTTCTCATCGTACCTCTACCCCAGACAGAGTTTGTGTTCGGGCTCAGGGGTCCAGTATAGTGCCTGTACCTAAAGATGATTTACCCATTAACATTTTAACCCTGGAATTGGAGAATTCAGGGGGCTCAGGGGTTGAGAGTGTTGCGGACTCCCAAGGGAGTGTAGGCCAAGGCCTACAGTAGGTGTTTGGCGATATTCTCAGCCAGGACCTGACCTCCCACTTCCGGCTCAAACTATTCACACAGTGGCTGACGTCCACCGGGACGCGGCGATCCCATCCTCTATTCCTTCGGCGGGATCTTCTCAGGAGGAACAGGATAAAAAAGACGAGGTTTCAATTATCTCAGATATGGAAGGGCAAGAGTCAGGTTCAGGCTTAGATGCCGCACAAGATCTTAATGATTCACTAGTTAGTACATCATCAAGTCAATTTGTCACTGCACAGGAAATTGATGGGCTACTCAGTAATGCTTTATCTAAATTTTTTAGCCAACAGCAGGAAACTCCCACAGTGGACTTGGGAGCTCCCACGACAAGCTCTACGGTACGGCCTCTGATGACTTCTATTGCTTTAACTCAGATCCCTCACCCTCCCCCTCTGTCACCATCAGTGGTTACTAGGCCTGCTACGGCGGCAATGACCACTTCGAATGTAAGGGTTATAACGGATGTCAATCCGCCCCCTTTAGACAGAGCGCCTCTCAGAAAGGTAGCTATGCCCTTGCTTTACGGACCAGACGAGTCATGGGTCCTTTTGACCCCCACTAAACCAGAGATCGCCCAACCTACCTTGTCAGGGGAACTCCCAGTACCGCGTGAGTGGGTCATCCAGGGCAATAAATCTAGGAAATTAAGGGCCTTGGATACTTTGGGCAATGTACTAGATGTCAACATAAAGGCTATACCTAGTTATTATCACCAAGATTATTTTGTTTATGCTGCTAAGCCGGCTTTACCCTCTGCCTCAGCTTCAAAACTGTTTTCAGACTGGCCTAAGCATGATGGATTTAATGACATTAAGACTGTCAGCTCTCACTCCAGAACTCGATTTCCTAACCGTCACAGACACAGCAGCTAATCCAGTCTTGAAGGTGGGGCAGTTGGGTTCAGGACCTTGGGTGGAATGGGAGGCAGAGGCTCAAAACTTTGCGACCACATTTACTTCCAAAACTTCCCACCAGATCCCTCAAGATACTCATTCTTGGTTCTCCATGCCAGTGTGTTCTGCCGGCGGAGTCCCTTCAGCTTTGTTTGCTTTCTTAGCTGCCCCTAAAATTAATCTCTGTGAGCTAAAAGAACCTTTCACTACCCCTACCCCAACTCACCTAGAACGAGAATTTAGGCTAAGGGGGAAAGCTTTTCGCCTGTTCTCTCAATACATAGTGTCTCAACAGATAGCAAAGTCTTTGCTCCGGTCCACTCAGGCAATCGCAGACGATCGGTTGAATTGTCCCGGCGACTGCTTCTTCAGTCGTCAATCCAATCTTTGGGTGACATCCGCACCGCCTTGCTTGAGGCGGTACGAGCGAGACAAGACCTCAGAATGTCCTTAGACCGAAAACTGCCTGATCGCATTGTGAATCAGGTGGTCATGTCACCAGTCCTCACTCCCTCTTTAATGTCCCCTGACGTGTGGCGAACGGTGTTTAATATGGCTCAGGCCTTTAAACACAGTCCCACCCCTTCTAAGAAACCTGCCTTTAACTTTCCCAAACCCAGGCCAGTCGCTAAGGCTCAGCCGGGGGGATCTAAACCCTTTCTTCCACCTAAGTCCTCCTCCTCCCCCCAGGGTCAGTACAGGCATAGACAGGGTAGGTTTTCAGGTCAGAGAGGACGCGGCCATAATAAACCAGGTCAGGGCCCGTCTTCGGCCAACGCCAGCCAGCCGGCGAAGCGTCCACCACCACCAACTCCACCACCATAAAAAAACTAGTCTCTCTCACTCCCGGTGCCAGTATTAAGGCCGGCGGATCCGAGGGTAGTACAGCCGGCGAACCCTTGTCTGCTAACTGGGTCGTTCCGAACGTGTCACCAAGCATGGCCGTTAAACACTTGGGCACGGATGGTGGCACGCAAAGGCATCACTTGGCAGTGGCTCCGGCGACCTCGCTTACGTCAGCCGACAACGGCGAATTTTGTTTCATTAGAGGTGGAGTCACTGGTCCAGGAAATGATTGCCAAGAATGTCATCATCCCGGTCCCCCCAAATTACCCTGTATTCACGTCCAAGCTATTTTTGGTTCCCAAAAGGGACAGTATTCAGATGAGACCAGTCGTAGACCTGTCTTATCTGAACCTTCACATTCACAACGAGTCATTCCGTATGTTAACAGTACACCAAATCAGGCTAACACTTCCGCCGGGAGGTTGGATGTGTTCCCTAGACCTGACAGACGCTTATTGGCACGTATCGGTAAACAAAAGGTTTCAAAGGTTTCTGGCCTTACGGATCAGGCACCAAAATTTTGTTTTTCAAAGGATGCCATTCGGTTTGAACCTGGCACCTCGATTATTCACGAAATTAGTCCGGCAAGCCCTGATGCCGTTATTAAAGCAAGGAATCAGTGTTGTGGTACCTAGACGACTGGCTGGTGGTGGCAGAGACAGAGCAATTATGCATCAAACATGTCAACATAATTTTAAATCATGTCAAAACTCTAGGGTTCAAGGTAAATCTAGTAAAGTCAAACCTTGTTCCCTCACGAGTAATTCAGTGGATAGGGCTGGTCTGGGACACAGCTGCTCTCACTCTGAGTCAGAGTGTGGACAATCGCAACAGGTTTCGCAGGAAACTGTTCATGTTTCTTCACAGTCTGACTACGACAAAGGGTCTGGGAGTCTCTGGTCGGCTCTCTCAACTGGATTCAACTAACTGTAATGTTGGGCCGGTTGAAAGTAAAACGTTTAATATTGGAAGGCAACAAATATTTCCCACTCTTACCGGCGGGAAAGTTATGGCCCATCCCAAAATTAATCCACACCTTACTAGCGGTCTGGGCGAAGAGGGAAACGTTGCACTCAATAATGTCATGGACCTCTCCTCCGCCAACAGTATGGGTAGACACGGATGCGTCAGGCACAAAAGGTTGGGGATTTCAGTCAAATCAGGGGCACCAGGATCAGGGGCTTTGGTCCCACTTAGAAATCTCCCACATCAATGTCAAAGAATTACTAGTCCCCTTGTATTTCCTTCAGGCTCACGGCCCAGCTTTAAGGGGCAAGTCGGTGGCCTTCAGAATGGACAATCTGAACGCAATTCATTGTATTCAGAAACAAGGGTCAACGAGGTCAAGGAAGTTGCTAAACGTGTCGGAAGAGATTTTTACTCTAGCCAACAGACTAGACATTTATTTTCACGCATCTTATCTCCCAGGCGTAGCAAACATCTGGGCAGACGCTCTGTCCCGGAGACAGAGCACGACAGTAGAATGGGAGCTCAAGCAACCCATTTTCAACCAAATGATTGCAGAGCTCTACCATCCACAAGTGGATCTGTTTGCGTCCGAGGAGACTCACAAGCTTCCTCTATACCTCACCCGCCGGACGAAAACGCCGGCAGGGGGGCCGGACGCTCTGGTGACAGACTGGAACAGATGGAGCTCCATCTATCTGTTTCCGCCGCCAGACGCGTCACTAACGTGCCACGTAGTGAACAAGCTACGAGATTATCGAGGCTTAGTCTCGCTAGTCGCACCCCTGTGGCCGGCGCAGTTGTGGTACCAGCAATTAAAGACGTGGTGCCCGCACCCGGTGTCGCTCCCGGTCGGGTATTTCCACTTAGACACGATTGGCAACCTAGCGACCTCGCAGACTTTTGCATTATGGACATTCAGGAGGCCAAGTGGCTAGCACCATACGGTAGAGAGGTGACCAATAAATTATTAAATCAATATACTCAGTCTACGAAATGACAGTATCAATCACATTGGCAAACCTTTACTTCTTGGATCATTAGAACAGAACAGACTGTGCCATCGGTAGCTTTAGTTTTCAATTATTTAAATTATCTGTTTGAGCAGAAACGTTTATCTGTGGTAACGTTAAAAAATCACTTAACTGTGATTAGAGTGCCCTTTTTAGACCTTACAGGTCTCTCCATACCGGTAGCGGAGGAAACAGGTTTTATGAGGGCATGTTTTAAACTCCGCCCACCTCCCCGTCAGCTCATGCCTACTTGGTCTCTGGACAAGGCATTATTTATTAGTGGCCCCTCCATCATTGACGAACATGCCTATTACATAAGGCATCCTCTTCAAACACTAATCCGCCGTAGTTTGAATCTACCGCGCAGAGCATTTAAAAACTGAGGAGCCTTCATCATGAGCGCACGCGACCTCACTCATGGCTTCAGTCATTATGAATTGGGTTCTCACTACGAAAAAACTTCGTAAAAAATAAAAACAAAAAGAAAATAAGAATAACTATCCAATAAGCTTTCCATCATATCGTGGATGTACTTGTGTGGATTTCTGACCAGACGCTGAATCAGGCGTCATTCCTCCTTCTTTGCTCTGCGCTCAGCCTGCCCGGACGTACCTTTCAGGCTCCGCTGGTTCCGCATTCGTGGCGTCCCTAGTGAGTTTTTTCTCATTTGTTTACTCTGGGATGTATCGAGTAAGGTTAGGATAGGCGTAGCAGGAGTGTCCTGGGCTGGTTGCCCGCAGTGCAATGTATTTTGGGTCGTATGTATGGGGCATCTATTTCGGATGTACCCTCGTGGTCCTGTTGTGGACACGTGAACTTTTCACAGTTGGGTTAGTTGGTGATGCAGGCGGCTTTCATTACGCGTTAATTATTGCTGCCTTTTATCCTTCTGATGAGGTAAGCTGTGTGTTTGCTGACGTTCCCAGCGTATTTTTCTTCACTTAGTGAAGTTTTTTCTGGGTCCGTGTCAGGCTTCCCGGGGTGGGAAGTTATCGCTTCGGTGGTGTGTTGGCGGTGGTTCCTGTTGTGATATTCCAGTGTGTGTTTATATTTCAACTATTTTCATGCCGTCTACCTAGGCCTAGCCAGCCGCTCGTAGCTTTGCCACATGTCTAGTGTTATTATTTATTTTATAAATATGCCCTACTGTGTCATGTGTATCCGGGTTTTAGTTGTGTATTGGCTAATTCCTCGGACTATATTTGTTTCCTGGTTTAGTTGTGTATTGGCTAATTCCACGGATTATGTTGTGACCTTGGTTAGTCGTGCGTGTCTCTCCTCGTGTCGTATTGTTCAGATGGTGTCTGTTCAGGGTGGGGTTTGCCTTCCGGCGGGTTTTTCTCGGTTTCACCATGAAAAATCCTGACCGATGAGCAGTGTTGGGCCACACGTGGTTTTTAACACTGGCTGGTTCCCCGGCGAGGGGAGGTGTCTGTGGCTCTCCAGGACTGCGTCTCTGTGGGTGCCTGGTTTCAGGCCTCCTTTAAAATTCCCGGCGGGATGGCTGTACCCATCCTTACATATATATTTAGTTATATATAAAGAAACGACGTTCTTGAGAACACTCGTTTTTTATAGGTTTTTCTACCTGGTTTACGACAACCACGGGGGAAAACCTAGCTGTTGTTTAGGCGTTCCTCCCCGGCGATCTTTTACAAAGAAGTGGGGTCAGGAACTTGTGGGGTTAACTTTTAGACTTCTCACCCGGCGGGTGCACCTGAGCAGGGTGGGATAAAACGACTTAGGTCTCTTATAGTTAACCAATCCATTTGAGTGATACTCTGTGTATCGCTGCCTTTACTCTTACGGCAATTGAAGGATCAGTGAGGTTTAACCAAATCGATTTCCACACCCGGCGGGTGCCCCTAAGTAAAGGAACTAAGGAATTTATAAACAAATTCAATTTCGATTAACCTTAATTGGGTGATACTTTCAGTATCGCCGCCTTCTATTTTTACGACGATCGTTTGGGACAATTCGTTAAAAAATCAGATCTCGTATATTCCTGCCCTGGGCTATTCTACTAAAATATTTCAAGGGCCGGCGTCTTTATGAGGGGGGGCTTTGTTACAAAATTGAATCTTGAGACAGTCACCACCTCCTACAGACTATAAGTGCCATACTGGACCATTATATCAGAGGGTATTCTTCATGTTCTTTAGCTAAGAAGATTTGTTTAGCCTCTTTACACCCAGCCGCGTGGCGAGATGTGTTAGCTGTGTCTTTGCATCCCGTTACCCGGCGGGTTATTAACACTTGTATGCGAACACTTGGGTTAACCTTATGAGCATTAATTCCTGGAAATTTTTCTTTATTTTTCCAGAGCTGAGCTCCGGCGGACCAATACAGACCCGGCGGTAGTTCCTCACACCAGTCTCTGTCATGGCTAATGTGACCCCAGTTTTTGCCCTGTGCATTACCCCTACTTGCGCGGGTATCCCAATTTTTGCACATACCCTTTGCATAAGGTGTGTTAGATGTCTAGACCGTTCAAGGGGTCTCTGGGTTACACTTAATTGTTCATTTTGCTCCCAATTAGCCAATAAAGTCCTGTGTGACAATGACAAGACCGCGGCGGTAGCGTTGAGAGAGGTCAGACAACAAATGTCGGCCTACACTACCATTGTCGCACATAAGTCACTTCAATGTGACAACGTCCCACTTTGGGATAAGTTGCTGTCAGAGCACCCTCCCCCTAAACGTACCTCTAGAGTAAGGGGTTTTAAGCCGACAGAGACTAGCCAGGGTTCTGTATCGTCTGTGGATACGTTTAAACGCCCGAGAGAGCCTACTCCCCCGGCAGCCACCTCCTCGTCGCAGGCGAGATCGAGGTCAAGGTCACCCCTCAGACAACGGTCTTCAAGTCGGGCCTCTTCCCCGGCTAGTAAGAAGTGCAAGACTGAAGCTTCCCCCAGGGGCCATGGTGGTGATTCTTCCAAACCTAGGTCTAGTTCGCGGTCACACCGTAGCCACAAATCCTCCAAAAAGGATTCCCATAAGAAGTCCTCTCGACATTCTACTAAGTCTAGTGCATCTCATCGTACCTCTACACCTGACAATGTTTCTGTTACAGCCTCAGAGTATAGTGAAGCGCCTGTCCCTAAACAAGATTTACCTATTGATATTTTAACCCTAGAAATGGAAAGTTCAGGATATTCAATAATTGAGAATGTTTCAGACTCTCAAGAGAGCGTAGGCCAGAGCCTCGGTGTTTGGCGGTTTGCTCAGCCAGGGTCTGACCATCCACGTCCGACTCATACGAGTCACACAGTAGCCGATGTCCACAGGGACGCGGCGACCCCATCCTCTATCCCTGATTTATCTTGGAAACAAGGTGCCCCTGCCTCGGCGGGGTCTTCTCAGGAGGATCGGGAGGAACAAGATGAAGTGTCATTAATTTCAGATAGGGAAGGACAAGGGTCAGGCTCAGGCCTGGACGCCGCCCATGATAATACTAATTCACCTGAAAGTTCTGCACCTAACCAGTTTGTTACAGCACAAGAAATTGATGGGTTACTTACTCATGCTCTATCAAAATTCTTTAATCAACAACGAGAAAACCCCACAATGGACTTGGGGGCTCCCTTGACAGGTTCTGCGGTACGGCCTCTGATAACGTCAATCGATTTATCTAAGATTCCTAACCCTCCTACTCTGTCACCGGCAGGGAGCTCTAAGCCAGCTACGGCGGCATTCACTACGTCAAATGTCAGGGTCATTACGGATGTTAATCCACCCCCTCTAGACAAAGCGCCTCTTAGAAAGGTAGCTATGCCCCTGCTTTATGGGCCAGACGAGTCATGGGTCCCTTTGAACCCCTCTAAGCCAGAGCTTGCCCAGCCTACCTTGTCAGGGGAACTCCCGGTACCACGTGAGTGGTTTATCCAGGGAAATAAGTCTAAGAAATTAAGGGCATTGGATGCCTTGGGTAATGTTTTGGACGTAAATATCAAGGCTATACCTAGTTATTATCATCAGGATTATTTTGTTTATGCATCTAAGCCTGCTTTACCCCCTGCCTCAGCTTCAAAACTTTTTTCAGACTGGTCTAAGCTGGATGGGTTTAATGATATTAAGGCTCTGTCGGCTATTACTCCTGAACTAGATTTACAGACCGTCACAGACGAGACAGCTAATCCAGTGTTGAAGGTGGGACAGTTGGGACCAGGACCTTGGGTGGATTGGGAGGTAGAGGCTCAAAACTTTGCAACCACTTTCACTTCTAAATCTTCCCACCAGATCCCTCAGGATACACATTCATGGTTCTCAATGCCGGTAGGTTCTGCCGGCGGAGTTCCGTCAGCTTTATTTTCTTTTTTAGCTGCCCCTAAGATTAATCTTTGTGAACTAAAGGAACCATTCATTACCCCTACCCCTTCTCACCTAGACAGAGAATTTAGGCTAAGGGGAAAAGCTTTCCGCCTGTTTTCACAGTACATAGTTTCTCAACAGGTGGCTAAGTCTTTACTCAGGTCTACTCAGGCAATCGCAGACGCGGATGCTCGAAGATCAGTTGAATTATCCCGGCGTCTGATTCTTCAGTCGTCAATTCAATCCTTAGGTGACATACGCACAGCCTTACTTGAGGCGGTGCGAGCACGACAGGATCTTAGGATGTCATTAGTTCGCAAGCTGCCTGATCGCATTGCTAACCAGGTGGTAATGTCCCCAGTACTTACACCTTCTTTAATGTCCCCTGATGTATGGCGAACAGTGTTTAACATGGCACAGGCCGTGAAGCACAGTCCCGCACAGGCTAAGAAACCCGCATTTAACTTCCCCAAACCTAAGCCTCCTACTAAAGCTCAGCCAGGGGGTTCTAAGCCGTTTCTTCCGCCTAAGTCCTCCCAATCCCCCCTGGGTCAGTTCAGGCATAGACAGAGAGGGTTTTCAGGACAGAGGGGACGCGGCCAGTATAAGCCGGGGCAGGGCCAGTCTTCGGCCCACACCAGCCAGCCGGCGAAGCGTCCAACACCACCAAACCCACCATCAAAAAACTAAAGTCTTTCTCACTCCCAGTGCCTACCTTAGAGCCGGAGGAACCGAGGGAAGTACAGCCGGCGAACCCTTGTCTGCTAACTGGGTCGTTCCGAACGTGTCACCAAGCATGGCCGTTAAAAACCTGGGCACGGATGGTGGCACGCAAAGGCATCACTTGGCAGTGGCTCCGGCGACCTCGCTTACGTCAGCCGACAACGGCAAATTGTGTTTCATTAGAGGTGGAGTTGCTGGTCCAGGAGATGATTGCCAAGAATGTCATCATCCCGGTACCCCCAGATTACCCTGTATTCACGTCAAAACTGTTTTTGGTTCCCAACGGGACAGTGTTTCAGATGAGGCCGGTCGTAGACCTGTCGTATCTGAATCTTCACATTTACAACGAGTCTTTCAGAATGTTAACAGTTCATCAAATCAGGCTAACACTTCCGCCGGGTGGCTGGATGTGTTCCCTAGACCTGACAGACGCCTATTGGCACGTGTCGGTCAACAAAAGATTTCAAAGGTTTCTGGCCTTGAGGATCAGGCACCAAAATTTTGTTTTTCAGAGGATGCCGTTCGGTTTGAACCTAGCACCTCGATTATTCACGAAACTAGTCCGGCAAGCCCTGATGCCATTGTTAAAACAGGGAATCAGAGTGTTGTGGTATCTAGACGACTGGCTGGTGGTGGCAGAGACACAACAATTATGCATAAAACATGTCAATATCATTTTAAATCATGTCAAAACTCTAGGCTTCAAGGTAAATCTGGTAAAGTCAAACCTTGTTCCCTCAAGAGTAATTCAGTGGATAGGGCTGGTCTGGGACACCGCCGCTCTCACTCTGAGTCAGAGTGTGGACAATCGCAACAGGTTTCGCAGGAAACTGTTCAGGTTTCTTCACAGTCTGACTACGACACGAAGAGTCTGGGAGTCTCTGGTCGGCTCTCTCAACTGGATTCAGCTAACTGTCAAGTTGGGCCGGTTGAAAGTAAAACGATTAATATTGGAAGGCAACAAATATTTCCCACTCTTACCGGCGGGAAAATTATGGCCCATACCAAAATTAATCCACACCTTACTAGCGGTCTGGGCGAAGAGGGAAACATTGCACTCAATCATGTCATGGACCTCTCCTCCTCCAACGGTATGGGTAGACACGGATGCGTCAGGCACCATAGGGTGGGGATTTCAGTCAAATCAGGGGCACCAGGGTCAGGGACTTTGGTCCCACTTAGAAATCTCTCACATAAATGTCAAAGAGTTACTAGTCCCCTTGTATTTCCTTCAGGCTCACGGCCCGGCGTTACGGGGCAAGTCAGTGGCCTTCAGAATGGACAATCTGAATGCAGTTCACTGTATTCAGAAACAAGGGTCAACGAGGTCAAGGAAGTTGCTACTCGTGTCGGAAGAGATTTTTGTTCTAGCCACCAGTCTAGATATTTATCTTCACGCATCTTATCTCCCAGGCGTAGCGAACGTCTGGGCAGACGCTCTGTCCCGGAGACAGAGCACGACAGTAGAATGGGAGCTCAAGCAACCCATTTTCGACCTAATGATTGCGGAGCTCTCCCATCCACAAGTGGATCTTTTTGCGTCCGAGGAGACTCACAAGCTCCCTCTATACCTCACCCGCCGGACGATAACGCCGGCAGGGGGGCCAGACGCCCTAGTGACAGACTGGAACAGATGGAGCTCCATCTATCTGTTTCCGCCGCCAGATGCGTCACTAATGTGCCACGTAGTGAACAAACTACGAGTTTATCGAGGCTTAGTCTCGCTAATCGCGCCCCTGTGGCCAGCGCAGGTGTGGTGCCAGCAGTTGATAATGTGGTGCCCGGACCCGGTATCGCTCCCGGTCGGGTACTTCCACTTAGACACGATTGGCAACCTAGAGACCTCGCTGACTTTTGCATTATGGACATTCAGGAGGCCAAGTGGCTAGCACCATACGGTAGGGATGTGACCAATAAATTGCTCAATCAATATACTCAGTCTACTAAGCGACAATATCAATCTCATTGGAAAGCTTTTACTTCTTGGATTGTTAGTACGGAACAAACTGTACCCTCAGTGGCATTGGTTTTTAATTACTTGAACTATCTGTTTGAGCAGAAACGTTTATCTGTGGTTACTTTGAAGAATCACTTAACTGCGATTAGAGTGCCCTTTTTCGACCTTACAGGTCTATCCATACCGGTGGCGGAGGAAACAGGATTTATGAGAGCGTGTTTTAAACTCCGCCCACCTCCCCGTCAGCTCATGCCTACTTGGTCTCTGGACAAAGCTTTGTCTTTACTTCATTCTCGTCTGTATCAAAATACTGCAGACTTTGCTTTAATCTTAAAGAAGGCAGTTTTCCTTTTGGCTTTGGCCACCGGAAACAGAGTGTCTGAGCTGGCGGCGATGAGCAACACACCTAATTGTCTTAGGTTTGGTAGACTTAATGATTCAATTTCCATTGCACCCTCCCCGGCGTTTGTAGCCAAGAATGAGCATAGTGCACACGTGTTTTCTGAATTCACGGTGCCGGCGTTAAAAAGGGGAAAGGTGCATCATAATTTATGTCCAGTGCAAGCTCTAACCAAATATTTAAGAATAGCTCCTCATAACCCCCAAGGTGCTTTATGGGTAGCGAGTACGGGTAAACGCTTACTTAAACGGCGATTAGCCTCTCTTCTGGTAGAAGTCATTAAAGAGAGTAATCCCGGCGTTGTGGGTAGGGCCCACGATTTACGCAAGTGGGCGGCCTCTTTACGTTTCCTGAAAAACTTTTCAGTTGAAGATATTGCGTCCACACAGTTGTGGGCGTCTAATCATACGTTTCTCTCTAGATACTTGTCAGTTGCTCTAGAAAAACCTTCCTTACCATGTATAGCTTTAAGGCAGAGGGTCTAGGTGGCCCTGCAGTCACTTATGTTTATTTTCAAGGAAGGGGGGGGTGCAGTCAGTTGACATAGGACACCCTAGACCCCGCCGGAGTATGAGAGCTGTGATACAATTTAAGGTTGAAATGTGATATGAAAATTTCTCTGCGAGAATTTGTGCTAGTACAAAGTTTAGTACAAGACAACGGTGTTGTTATAGTAGTTTTAGCTGCGAAAGCAATGTAACATTAGTTCAATGGAGTTCATTAGCAATTGATCTCCACATGTATTTTGGGGTTTATGATGTGCACATATAAACTTATAACTTATTATTTTTGTCACCACTCGTTGAGTGGGGTGCCTTTTGTAACTACAGATCTGTGTTCAGAATATTCAGGGTTACCTATTTTTGTCAGGCAGGCTTCTTTGAAGCACGCACCTGCCTGAACCCCCTTTTTCTTGTATATTTCCGGCCTACGCCGTATTAAATACATTTTTCAAAAGTAAGAATACTATGTGGTTGTTTTTATTATCTGCTTTTCTAGAGTTATGATATGATTACGAATGTCCCCCTCCAGTCTTAGATATCAGGCATGTTCGTCAATGATGGAGGGGCCACTAATAAATTATAGGTTTGACTCCTGTAAGGAGATAAAGAAAACCTAATATTTAGTAGTGGCCCCGTAATCATTGACGACTGGGGCCCTCCCGACCGTCCCCTTCCCATTCGTTGATGTATTAAGGATTTTGGTTTACTTGATATGTCAGTGAAGGAGGAATGACGCCTGATTCAGCGTCTGGTCAGAAATCCACACAAGTACATCCACGATATGATGGAAAGCTTATTGGATAGTTATTCTTATTTTCTTTTTGTTTTTATTTTTTACGAAGTTTTTTTCGTAGTGAGAACCCAATTCATAATGACTGAAGCCATGAGTGAGGTCGCGTGCGCTCATGATGAAGGCTCCTCAGTTTTTTAAATGCTCTGCGTGGTAGATTCAAACTACGGCGGATTAGTGTTTGAAGAGGATGCCTTATGTAATAGGCATGTTCGTCAATGACTACGGGGCCACTACTAAATATTAGGTTTTCTTTATCTCCTTACAGGAGTCAAACCTATAGTCTTTACTTCACTCTCGTCTGTACCAAAATACTGCAGATTTTGCATTACTCTTAAAAAAGGCTGTATTCCTTTTGGCTTTAGCCACCGGGAACAGAGTGTCTGAGCTGGCGGCGATGAGCAACACACCTAATTGCCTTAGGTTTGGTAGACTTAATGAATGTATTCACATTGCACCTTCCCCGGGATTTGTAGCCAAGAATGAGCACAGTGCACACGTGTTTTCTGAATTCACGGTGCCGGCATTAAAAAGGGGAAAGGTGCACCATAATCTATGTCCAGTGCAGGCTCTAACCAAATATTTGAGAGTGGCTCCTCTCAACCCCCAAGGTGCTTTATGGGTAGCGAGTACGGGTAAACGCTTACTGAAACGGAGATTAGCTTCTCTTCTGGTCGAAGTCATTAAAGAGAGTAATCCCGGAGTTGTGGGTAGGGCCCACGATTTACGCAAATGGGCGGCCTCTTTACGTTTCCTGAAGAATTTTTCAGTAGAAGATGTTGCGTCCACACAGTTGTGGGCGTCTAATCATACGTTTTTGACTACTGTAGATAATTGTCAGTTGCTCTGGACAAACCTTCCTTACCATGTATAGCTTTAAGGCAGAGGGTCTAGGTGGCCCTACTGTCACTTTTGTTTACTTTCAAGGAAAAGGGGGGGGGGGGGGGGGGTGCAGTCAGTGTAACATAGGACACTCTAGACCCCGCCAGAGTATAAGAGCTGTGATACAATTTAGGGTTAATGTGATATGAAAATTTCTCTGCGACAAATTGTGCTAGTACAATGTTAGTACAAAACAATGGAGTTGTTATAGTAGTTTTAGCTGTGAAAGCAATTTAGTATTAAACAGTGTAGATTTTTTGCAAATTATTTTTCACGAATATTATGGGGTTTATTATGTGCACATGTAAACTTATAACTTGTTATTTTTTGTCACCACTCGTTGAGTGGGGTGCCTTGGTAACTATAGATCTGCTCACAGAATCTCCAGAGTTACCCCCTTTTTTGTCAAGCAGGCTTCTTTGAAGCACGCACCTGCTTGAACCCCCTTTTTTGTATTTATATGGTCTGCGCCGTAATTAAAAATATATTTTCAAAGTAAGAATACTATGTGGTTGTTTGATTATCTGCTTTGCTAGAGTTATGATATGATTACGAATGTCCCCCTCCAGTCTTAGAAATCAGGCATGTTCGTCAATGATGGAGGGGCCACTAATAAATTATAGGTTTGACTCCTGTAAGGAGATAAAGAAAACCTAATATTTAGTACTGGCCCCGTAATCATTGACGACTGGGGCCCTCCCGACCGTCCCCTTCCCATTCGTTGATGTATTAAGGATTTTGGTTTACTTGATATGTCAGTGAAGAAAGAATGACGCCTGAATCAGCGTCTGGTCAAAGATCCACACAAGTATATCCACGATATGATGGAAAGCTTATTGGATAGTTATTCTTATTTTCTTTTTATTTTTATTTTTTACGAAGTTTTTTTGTAGTGAGAACCCAATTCATAATGACAGAAGCCATGAGTGAGGTCGTGTGCGCTCATGATGAAGGCTCCTCAGATTTTAAATGCTCTGCGCGGTAGATTCAAACTACGGCGGATTAGTGTTTGAAGAGGATGCCTTATGTAATAGGCATGTTCGTCAATGATTACGGGGCCACTACTAAATATTAGGTTTTCTTTATCTCCTTACAGGCGTCAAACCTATAATTGGCACATATCGGTAAACAAAAGATTTCAAAGGTTTCTGGCCTTACGGATCAGGCACCAAAATTTTGTTTTTCAAAGGATGCCATTCGGTTTGAACCTGGCACCTCGATTATTCACGAAATTAGTCCGGCAAGCCCTGATGCCGTTGTTAAAGCAAGGAATCAGAGTTTTGTGGTACCTAGACGACTGGCTGGTGGTGGCAGAGACAGAGCAATTATGCATCATACATGTCAACATAATTTTAAATCATGTCAAAACTCTAGGGTTCAAGGTAAATCTGGTAAAGTCAAACCTTGTTCCCTCACGAGTAATTCAGTGGATAGGGCTGGTTTGGGACACAGCTGCTCTCACTCTGAGTCAGAGTGTGGACAATCGCAACAGGTTTCGCAGGAAACTGTTCATGTTTCTTCACAGTCTGACTACGACACGGAGGGTCTGGGAGTCTCTGGTCGGCTCTCTCAACTGGATTCAACTAACTGTAATGTTGGGCCGGTTGAAAGTAAAACGTTTAATATTGGAAGGCAACAAATATTTCCCACTCTTACCGGCGGGAAAGTTATGGCCCATCCCAAAATTAATCCACACCTTACTAGCGGTCTGGGCGAAGAGGGAAATGTTGCACTCAGTAATGTCATGGACCTCTCCTCCGCCAACGGTATGGGTAGACACGGATGCGTCAGGCACAATAGGTTGGGGATTTCAGTCAAATCAGGGGCACCAGGGTCAGGGGCTTTGGTCCCACTTAGAAATCTCCCACATCAATGTCAAAGAATTACTAGTCCCCTTGTATTTCCTTCAGGCTCACGGCTCTACTTTACGGGACAAGTCGGTGGCCTTCAGAATGGACAATCTGAATGCAGTTCACTGTATTCAGAAACAGGGGTCAACGAGATCAAGGAAGTTGCTAAACGTGTCGGAGAGATTTTTACTCTAGCCAACAGGATAGACATTTATCTTCACGCATCTTATCTCCCAGGCGTAGCAAACGTCTGGGCAGACGCTCTGTCCCGGAGACAGAGCACGACAGTAGAATGGGAGCTCAAGCAACCGATTTTCAACCAAATGATTGCAGAGCTCTACCATCCACAAGTGGATCTGTTTTTTTTTTTTTTTTTTTTTTTTTTTTTAAGAGACAATGAACGGAGGAAGGAAAAACACAGATAAAACAAAAAGGTCCATGTGCCTAAAGGCATCCTCCATTCATAAAATGTTTGTAACAACTGGATTTAAACATTTGTTGATTGTAAGTTTGTGGAAAGCAATTCGAGGGAAGTGAATTCCAAAGAGTAGTAGCTCTGGGGATAAATGAATTCTGATAAGCAGAAGTTCTGCATTGTGGAGGAGAAAGTGTAAATTCATGGGCGCTCTCAGCTGCTCTCAGTTTGCATCCGAGGAGACTCACAAACTCCCTCTATACCTCACCCGCCGGACGAAAACGCCGGCAGGGGGGCCAGACACCCTAGTGACAGACTGGAACAGATGGAGCTCCATCTATCTGTTTCCGCCGCCAGACGCGTCACTAATGTGCCACGTAGTGAACAAACTACGAGATTATCGAGGCTTAGTCTCGCTAATCGCGCCCCTGTGGCCGGCGCAGTTGTGGTACCAGCAATTAAAGACATGGTGCCCGCACCCGGTGTCGCTCCCGGTCGGGTATTTCCACTTAGACACGATTGGCAACCTAGCGACCTCGCTGACTTTTGCATTATGGACATTCAGGAGGCCAAGTGGCTAGCACCATATGGTAGAGATGTGACCAATAAATAATTAAATCAATATACTCAGTCTACGAAATGACAGTATCAATCACATTGGCAAGCCTTTACTTCTTGGATCATTAGAACAGAACAGACTGTGCCCTCAGTAGCATTAGTTTTTAATTATTTGAATTATCTGTTTGAGCAGAAACGTTTATCTGTGGTGACGTTAAAAAATCACTTAACTGCGATTAGAGTGCCATTTTTAGACCTTACAGGTCTCTCCATACCGGTAGCGGAGGAAACAGGTTTTATGAGAGCATGTTTTAAACTCCGCCCACCTCCCCGTCAGCTCATGCCTACTTGGTCTCTGGACAAGGCATTGTCTTTACTTCACTCTCGTCTGTACCAAAATACTGCAGATTTTGCATTACTCTTAAAAAAGGCTGTATTCCTTTTGGCTTTGGCCACCGGGAACAGAGTGTCTGAGCTGGCGGCGATGAGCAACACACCTAATTGCCTTAGGTTTGGTAGACTTAATGAATGTATTCACATTGCACCTTCCCCGAGATTTGTAGCCAAGAATGAGCACAGTGCACACGTGTTTTCTGAGTTCACTGTGCCGGCGTTAAAAAGGGGAAAGGTGCACCATAATCTATGTCCAGTGCAAGCTCTAACCAAATATTTGAGAGTAGCTCCTCTAAACCCCCACGGTGCTTTGTGGGTAGCGAGTACGGGTAAACGCTTACTGAAACGGAGATTAGCTTCTCTTCTGGTCGAAGTCATTAAAGAGAGTAATCCCGGCGTTGTGGGTAGGGCCCACGATTTACGCAAATGGGCAGCCTCTTTACGTTTCCTGAAGAACTTTTCAGTAGAAGATATTTCGTCCACACAGTTGTAGGCGTCTAATCATACGTTTTTGACTAGATACTTGTCAGTTGCTCTAGACAAACCTTCCTTACCATGTATAGCTTTAAGGCAGAGGGTCTAGGTGGCCCTTCAGTCACTTTTGTTTACTTTCAAGGAAAAAGGGGGGGGGGGGGGTGCAGTCAGTGTAACATAGGACACCCTAGACCCCGCCGGAATGTAAGAGCTGTGATACAAATTATGGATAATGTGATATGAAAATTTCTCTGTTCTATTCAGGGCGAGAAATTGTGCTAGTACAATGTTAGTACAAACAACAGGGTTGTTATAGTAGTTTTAGCTGTGAAAGCAATTTAGTATTAAACAGTGGAGATCTTTTGCAAAATATTTCCACGAATATTATGGGGTTTATTATGTGCACATGTAAACTTATAACTTGTTATTTTTGTCACCACTCGTTGAGTGGGGTGCCTTTGTAACTACAGATCTGTTCACAGAATCTCCAGAGTTACCCTTTTTTGTCAAGCAGGCTTCTTTGAAGCACGCACCTGCTTGAACCCCTTTTTTGTATATATATGGGCTGCGCCATACTTAAATATATTTTCAAAGTAAGAATACTATGTGGTTGTTTGATTATCTGCTTTTCTAGAGTTATGATATGATTACGAATGTCCCCCTCCAGTCTTAGAAATCAGGCATGTTCGTCAATGATGGAGGGGCCACTAATAAATTATAGGTTTGACTCCTGTAAGGAGAAAAAGAAAACCTAATATTTAGTAGTGTCCCCGTAATCATTGACGACTGGGGCCCATCCCGACCATCCCCTTCCCATTCGTTGATGTATTAAGGATTTTGGTTTACTTGATATGTCAGTGAAGGAAGAATGACGCCTGAATCAGCGTCTGGTCAAAGATCCACACAAGTACATCCACGATATGATGGAAAGCTTATTGGATAGTTATTCTTATTTTCTTTTTGTTTTTATTTTTTACAAAGTTTTTTCGTAGTGAGAACCCAATTCATAATGACTGAAGCCATGAGTGAGGTCGCGTGCGCTCATGATGAAGGCTCCTCAGATTTTAAATGCTCTGCGCGGTAGATTCAAACTACGGCGGATTAGTGTTTGAAGAGGATGCCTTATGTAATAGGCATGTTCGTCAATGATTACGGGGCCACTACTAAATATTAGGTTTTCTTTATCTCCTTACAGGAGTCAAACCTATAATTTATGTATAAACTTTATACAACATATAAAAAGGGGTACAAGCAGGGGCGTGCTTAAAGAAGCCTGCTTGAGGAAAAATTGTAACAATGAGAATCTGTTCACAGATCTAAAAGTTAAAGGCACCCCACTTAAATTAAGTGGTGAAAAATAAAACTTTATGTTTACATGTGCACATATAAACCCCATTATTCTAATGTGTATATTCCTTAAAATTAGACACAAAAAATAGAATAAATTCTTGTACTTATTGCAGAAGTACTTACTAAAATGATACTCGTAGTTGCAACTACCGAGAACTCTAAAAATGAAATTGCTTCCACAGTGTATCCCACTTAAAGAAACAATTGTTGTACTTTATGCATTGTACCTCAACAACATTTCCCGTCGTCTTTACTACCGAGAAATTTTAATCACAACCTTTATACATTGTATCACAGCTCGTATACAAGCTTGAAAGCCTATTCAGCTTGGTCTGAACGCTGTGCGTCCGACTCATGTAAACAAAGCCGATCGTTGCTTCACCGCACCTCCGAAAACAAGGAGACGTCAGATCAATGATATTGTTGTGACGTAAGACGAAATTAGTGTCTGAAAAGCTCCGATATTGTCAACATCACGGCAAAGTTCGCTCCACTGAAATCGTCATCATAACTGAACCAGTTGACTAGAGCTCTACTCAACGCCAGTCTACAGATTGAAAACCGCACTACGTTTATAGATGCGTTGTTAATTTCTAGCAGTTAAATTAAACAAAAATACGGTAGCCTAGGCCTAGACGTTTTTCGGCCATTTCGCCCGGGTACGGGCGACCGTCGTTTGGCGGACCAGCCCGGGCCCGGAGGGTTAACTGTCTTGGTGGCGCAATACATAAGTGTGTTGATTTTCGGTGTGAGCGTCCTGGGTTCGAATCCCCGGACTGCTACATGTGTTTGTTAATTTCATTAACCCGTTGAGCCCCGGCTAGTTATAATATTTTGTTCACCCCAGTCCCAAGCCATTTTCATTTTTTTTTTTTTTTTTGCTAAAATGGAAGACAAGGATGAGAAATGAAAAAAAAAAAAAAAAATCACCTCGGATTTTTTTTTTTTTTTTTTTGGGGGGGCCCCCCCCCCCCCGCTGGGGGGTTTGGGGGGGGGGGGGCCTCAAAATGCCAAAATGGAAGAGAATGGTGAGAAATGAAGACAAAAATAAAAAAAAACTAATTTCGGTCATTTGGGGGGGGGGGGGGGGGGGTTTCAATAGTTCGTCTCCCCCGCATGACCACCCGCCCGGGAGCACTAGGGTAAAAACTGAGTATGGCATTGTACGGCATACATCCTAAGGAATGTCTCACATAAATCTCAAGCCTCTAGCTCCCATACGACCGGAGTAATGAAGGTTCAAAGTGGCGGTGAACTAAGGGTGTAAAGTATCCCCACTAAGCCCACCACCACCAGCCGCGCGGCTGTCTCGGCCCGCTCACACCTACTGGCCCGGCTCCCACACACACTACGGTACCTCCCCCTCCTATTCTCCCGCCATTTCCTACCTTACGAGCCACGTAAGTGTTTTTTATATGTCGGACGCACGTGATGCGTCGCTGGGAGTTGGTGATCAAACACTGCCGACGCAACACGTGCGACGCTGGGTCTCACTGGGTTAATCAAGTTTAGGAGTAAAGTTGGTTGGTGAAGAGAACATAATAATTAATTCTGGTTCAGGAGTAATTTATAGCTAGGCCTTCCCTAGGGTTAAGCGCCCCATTTGCTAGTAGTCTTGGAAAATCCAACGTCAAGGCTATTAACCTAATTGCAATGACGACTTGTCTATTTTGACTGCTATGTCGTCATCCCAACCGCGGTTAAAAAAGAAAACGTCAAGAGTCTACTCCTTAACTTGCTCTAGGAGACATTGTACATTAACCAAAACTACCACCGAAGGTGAAAAAAGCAATAGCAGAGAAGTAAAAGGAATTTAGCTTAGTTACAGTTGAGACCCATCCCATGTTCTGATGGTGCAGACTCTTGTCGAACCTGCGCAAGAGCGACCTTCTTTAGTTATCATTTTTTCACGCGCCGCCATTGACACTGTCCGAAATCCGTCTGTGCTCTTCAATTCACCCTGTCGCTGGTATGTTTCGGCTCATTTAGCCTTCTTTTGCTAGACAGATGCTACGTGGTTTAGGGCACACGCAAAAAGGGCTCTGATGTGTGTCAATTGGAGGTGCGTGTGAAAATAGACTACCGGAGGTTCAGGGGTCGCTTAGCGTCCCCCGTATATGTTATTTACTCATCTTTCTCTTTTCATATTGTCTTTTCCGATTAGCTGGGCATAGTTTTAGCTTATTTATAGCCTAGCTTGTTTCTCATTCAGGTTTGGCTATGCCCAATTGAGTTGTCATATTTTCATAGCCTAGATGTTTACGTTCGGGTAAAATTCAGAAATCACTGGGGGCCTTGCTTTATTTGTAGTGTCTTTGTCGGTCTTTTTTTCATCAGCGTTCTTTCCCAAGTCCCGCCCTTCCGATCCTCCAGAGTGGGTCAGGGCCTGGGCGTGGTGGGTTTTACTCCCCATGGTTTTTTCGCTTCCGACACTCACTACAAATAGGCTATGTGCCCCCCTTTTTTCTCCCCAGAGGTCACTTCCTGGCATGATTTTACCCGTTTACGTTTCACCCTCATTTTTTCGCCCACCTTGAACTCGTGCCCTTGCTTCATTACTGGTGCTGTGCTGTTGATGTCATTCTCACCCTCGCCCCGCTTTGGCTGGTTAGGCGAGTGGGGGGCGGCGCTCCTTACCTTATCGTAGCGGTCAAGCATGCGCCCCCCACCCCATCTCTTCAAGCTGAGTTCAAGGGCACGTTTTCGGTGGGCATTCATCCTCTTTATTGCACTTTCGGGGGTACCTTCGGGGTCCCCATGTGTGCATAACCCCCTACCTGCCTCGGTTTCTCTCCTGGGCTATGCTCGTTCTATCGTGGGTAGGGTGGTTCCTGGGGGAGTGTCCTCGCCTCCCCTAGTGTCTTCCCTGCTGCCCAACAACCTTTGGCCTGGTTGGTTGGGCGTTTGTTCTCGGAAGACACTGCAAAGCTTGTGAGCCTCCATGCACAGCTTTAGAGGTGCCTGCTCTTGCGACCTGTCTCGGTGTCACCTCTGGCATTCGATCCGCTTTTTTGGAGTGGGCCGGCTAAGTTCGGTCCCGCACTGGTGCGGGACTTTTTACTAGTTGGGTCCCGCTATATTGCGGGTTGTTTGAGCCGAATTGAACACAGTTACAGGCCCGCAATGATGCGGAAGTGGGGGAGCCGATTTCTGCTCCCAGACCCGCACTGTTGCGGAAGTGGGGGGAGCCGTTTTCTGCTCACCATCTCTGTCTTTTTCCGCACTTGTGTGTATGATTTGTGACATGAGTAATGCATAGGAGGTGTTTTACACACACACCACCATTGGTTTCCCTGTTAATATATGTGACATAGACCCTGCAATTAAGGTGTCAATTGGTGGTTAACACTTTCTTCATCTTTGCAGATCTTCCTAGTGTGGACAGCTCACCTCCCTCATCGCTGCCCTTGCTGTTACTGGAGTCGTGAGTACAGAACCCTCTATTTTGCTTGCATATTGGTTCTTATATGTCCTTTGTTACTGGATTACTGAGACTTACTCTGCCTTTACGATGTCGAGTGGTGGTTCACCCTTTCTCCATCTTTGCAGATTCTTCAGGTGTTCCCTTCTCCACCTACCGTTACAGATACTGGGCTAGTGAGTACCCTTCACCACTGTTGTTGTTGTTTGCTTATTGGCTACACATAACATTGTTGGTTTACTGGACATATTTCGCACTACGCATAACATTGTTGGTTTACTGGACATATTTCGCGCTTCGCCCTCTTCATTGGTCCTTACGGTGCTTTTTCTTTGCTTGCAGAAGGATGCCTTCGTGCTTTCGCCCGGGATGTGACTCCGCCCGCATGCGGAGGCACCGTACCTGCATGCTCCACTCCCACTGTGTGTCCACCAGCACCTACACTCCTGCATTATGTGGGGACTGTATGGACCTGATGGATGTGGTGGATGAGCAGCCTGGTACCCAGGCCGCAGATGATGCCAGGTCTATCCTGAGGACTGTGTGGGCGGTGGTCTCGCACCATATCAGAGCGGTTGGCCACCGTTCTCTAGCCTTCATGGACGACGGTATCCCCCCTCCAGGACGTACCCCGCCGCCACCTGCCTCCCGTGTGAGGCAGTCCAGGATCCCTCGTCGCCAGGTTGACCCCCTCGGCCGTCGCCGCTCTCACTCGCCTAAACGGGTGCTCGTTACTCCTCATCCTTCGAGTAGCGGCACTACCACCTTCCGCCCTCACCATGCTCCTAGACCTGCTGCAGGGGATAGGGGCACGACCACCTTCCGCGCCATACGCCCGCCGACGTCTCGTCCACCTGCTCCTCGCCATCAACCTGCTCCGCCTCCTTATCCTCCCCGGACAGCTGTCGTGGACGTTCATCCTCTGCCTCCACGCCGTGCTTCTCCAGTTTTGACCTTCCCTTCTGATGTTGTCTCTCCGCCTCCTGCCTCTCGTGCCAAGGTGGTGGTCCCACCCTCCTCCGCCTCGGTATCGGGGCGCCCTGTCTCTTCGGGTTAGGGGGTTCTGTCCTGTCTTCCCCTCGCGACCCCGTCTGACCTACTTCTCACTCCTGGCCAACGTTCTCCTCGTCATACTCCTCATACTCCTCCTCCACCTTCTCGATCTTTCCTGACGCCTGCCAGAGTTAGGACCCCGTCTCCCAGGTCGGAGGACCTGGGTGATGCTTCAGGGTATTCCTACTCTGGGGATGGCGCCTCTTGGGACGAGGGGGATGGGCTTGTCTTCCCCTCAGGCGCTGGTGATCGTGAGGGACTGTCGCGGGATGGGACCGAACGTCGGCGCTCTCCCCCTGGGGAACGCGCCGTCGCTGGGTCCTCTCATCGGTCTCGCTCGCGATCCCGCTCTCCCCTCCATGCTGGTCCGTCGTCGCCTGTGGCCATGCTCAAGGCTCGAGTGACCACCATGGAGGGTCAGATGGCTTCCTGCTTTGCTGCCGGCATGTCGGATCTTCGCCAATCCCTCTTAT
Organism: Paralithodes platypus; assembly: GCA_032716605.1. Taxonomy (NCBI): domain Eukaryota; kingdom Metazoa; phylum Arthropoda; class Malacostraca; order Decapoda; family Lithodidae; genus Paralithodes; species Paralithodes platypus. The sequence goes on from CM064498.1 coordinate 48,302,398, forward strand.
CAGACATCCTAGCGGCAATCTATCCTCAGCGCCCATCTCAGCCCGCTCCTACTACGGTCCCCCTACCTCCTGCTGTGGACCGTATCCCTTCTCGCCCTGCTTCTCCTCCTCCTCAGACGTCGTAAGCTGCTGCTCCCGCCTTACCTCAGACTGTCGCCCCTTCTGTGTCTCACGCTGGGGTTCTCCGTCTGTTGGGGCAAGGCCCGCGCCTCCCTCCCATCCAGAAGGCAAAGGCTCCGTCGCGGAACATGCCTCTCCTCTACGGGTCCTTGGCTGTCTGGAAGGTAGTGCAGGCGTCTCACCCTGAGGGCGCTGTCGACCTCCAAGGTGGTGAGAGAGCCCTTCCTACTGGTTGGACTGTCAACATTAATGATAAGTTGCAACTCAGGGCGATCAGAGTTGATGGCAAGGTTGCGGACGTAGATGTGCGGGCTTACCCATCCAGATCTGACATTCAGTCTTCTCGGTTAAGCCCAAGCCTCCGTCTGCCCCGAGGACCAAGCTCTGGTCGGATTTCAGCCGCCAGGACATCATTCAAGATGTTCAGTCCCTCTCCGTCTTGACGGGGCTGTCCTCCTTGGGGACTGGTTTGAGCGACGACGGTAAGCCCGCTCTTACTGCCGAGCTCGACAAACCTTTACCCTTGGAGGCCTGGTTCGCTGAGGCCTTAGAATTTGCCAACCGCTCCACCGACAAAGCTGCCTCACCGCCTCAGGACGCTTTGTTCCTGACTCCTCCTCTCGTCTCTGTCAGTGGACTGGATGGCAAGTTCTGGTCCTGGATGTGCGCACCCAAGCTCGAGATCTGCGCTCTTGCTAACCCGTTCTTCTCTCTCCCCGATAAGGCGGCGGTGGACAAGGACTTTGCCTTGCGCCAACGGGTGGTGAACCAATTTACATGTATTCTGGGTCATCTTCAGACATATGTTCACCACCTTCGCCTTATCGAGGTGACTGCGCCTGGTGATCTTCGTGAGGGTATGGACCACGTTCGGTGAATCCACCTTCAGCTCACGGTCTCTATGGTCCCTGAACTGAAGGCAGTCTTGTTCGAGGCTGCTCTTCATCGCCAAACTGTCAGGTCCTCGTTCTGTCGGAAGGCTCCGTTGGATATCCGCCAGGGTTTGCTCTACTCTGAGCTATTTACAACAGGGTTGTTCGCACAGGACGCCTGGGAACGCTACGCTTCCCTGTCGGCAAACCCAGCTTACGACGCGCAGCGCTGTACCGCATCGCATGCTGGGGCTTCGCAGTCCCGTCGCTCTGGCGACCCTCGTAGTGGTGTTTCTGGTGGTGGGGTGGTCAGGCAAGGCCGTAGGAGGGGACGGGTTTCGGCTCTGTCTCGCCCTTCCCTTCCTTCGCCTTCCCGCCACGTTCGTAGCGGGCCTAGTCGCCCCTCCGCCACTGGACGCTTTTCGACGGGGCAGGACTCACGCCGGGCAGGTGATGGGGTGACCCGACCTTTTCGTCAAAGTGGCGGGGGGGGGGGGGGGGGGGGGGAGCAGGGAGGTCATCGAGGCGCTCATGACCGCCAGGGCCGTACCGGGGGGCCCTCCACAATAAAAAACGTGTAGGTTCTCCAGGTCGGTCTCCTCCTCGTTCTCCCTCTCGACTAGCCGAACGGGTCGCTCAACTCATCATGGGAGCTTCTACCGGTTGTTTTCGCCTGTGCGCCCTTCGCTGGCCGCAGGGGACGTGGGGGCGAAAAATCACCAGGAGGGGTCTAACCTGGAGATGGAAGTCCAGAGCCCCACTCAACTCTTGTCACCGCCGCCGGCATGTGTCTTCGGAGGTGGCCGACGTGATTGCATCGATGTACGAACAGGGAATCGTGTCGGAGGTGGGAACCGATCACAAGGTTTTCATCTCCCGTGTATTCCTGGTACCCAAGAAGGACTGCGACGCTATGCGACCGGTAGTAGATCTGTCGGCCCTCAACGGGTACATCGTGAACACGTGGTTCCGAATGCTGACGGTACACCAGGTACGACTGGCACTGCAGCCTCTGTCGTGGGTGGTGTCGCTGGATCTCATGGATGCTTATTGGCATGTTCCAATACATCCTCGGTTCAAGCACTTTCTGTCCGTTCAGTCTTCCGACCGTGTGTTCATGTTCAACAGGCTTCCCTTCGGTCTCAACATCGGTCTTCTCGAAACTGGTAAAACAGGCTTTGGATACTCTTCTCTGGAGCGGCATCCAGATCCTGGTTTACCTGGACGATTGGCTGATAGTTTCTGACACCCGAGAACAATGCGCACAAGACACTATCACAGTTGTACAACACATTACACAGCTAGGTTTCAAGATCAATGTTTCCAAGTCATGTCTGACTCCGTCACAAGTTGTGACGTGGGTAGGCCTGGACTGGGATTTGACAAACGCTACGGTGACCCAGAGTCAAGTCAACGCGGCGAAACTTCGAAGGAAGATCTTCGATGTGTTGCACTCGGTCTCCCTCACGAGGAAGATCTGGGACTAGTTATAGTGGGTTAACTGAATTGGGCCGCTCTGACCATTCCCTTAGGGAGGCTCAGGTTACGCCGCCTAATACTTCTGGGCAACAAGACTTTCCCGTTGACCCCCCCGGATCGGCTAATGCCGATCCCGCAGGCTAATCGGCTAATGCCGTTCCAGATCGGCTAATGCCGATTCACAGACACTTAGGACACTGGGTTGCTCAGGGCACGCTCTCTGCGGTGGTGCCCTGGACCGCCCCTCCGCCGACAATCTGGGTAGACACAGATGCGTCGAGCGAGGTGAGCTGGGGCTACCAATCAAACATGGGGCATCAACAACACGGCAGGTGGGTGGGACACACACATCTACACATCAATGCTCTCGAATTGTTGGTTCCTTTGTACTTCCTGAGGGACCATGCGCTAGCCCTTCGGGGACAGTCGGTGGCCTTCAGGATGGACAAGCAGACAGCTGTCCATTGTATCCAAAAGCAGGGGTCCTCCAGGTCACTGACTCTGTTGGGGATCTCCGAGAAGTTGTTCTTCCTAGCGGCCAGACACAACATCTCGCTGCACGCCTCCTACCTGCCCGGGTCTGCCAACCTCTGGGCGGACGCCCTGTCGAGAGGACAGGGCGTTCTTGTAGAATGGGCTCTAAGACAGACCGTATTCGACGACCTCGCAGCTTCCTGGGGTATTCCAGAGGTCAACTTGTTCGCCTCGAAGGAGACGCACAAGCTACCTCAGTACCTATCCCTCCAGACTAGCACTCCGGCGGGGGGTCCGGACGCTTTCATGGAAGACTGGAGCAGGTAGCAGTTGATATACATATTTCCACCACCAGACGCACTGTTAACCCGGGAACTGCGGGGAGACTCTTAAGAGTTCCCCCGGCGGACTGCGGGGAGACTCTTAAGAGTCAGAGAAAAAAAAATCAACTTTTGACATCGAAAAAAAAAAAAAAAAAAAAAAAAAAAACATTTGTTTGGCCCCTGGGCCATGCAAAATCTCAGTCCTCTACCTCCCCTCCTTCCCCACTTTCCTCCTCTCCTTCAGTTATCACCTATTTTCCCTGTTATTCCCTTATTCTGAGGTATATTTTCGTGCTAACATTAGAAATCCGGTTGCAGGGTGTGGTCATCACTGATAGCAAGCGAATGCAAGAGAGAGAGAGAGAGTATCGATCGACTGTGTCTCAGTGGCCTTGGGGGAAATTGGCGGGAAAGCAGCTTGCCTCACCCATACATTATACAACCCGCGGGCTATATCTCCGATTTTGACCATCCAAACGCTGTTTTCACTCGTTTTATTGTTGTTTCAGGTTAATACCTTTATAATCAACCCATAATAGGCGCATATGGATAAGTATTAATGCTATTAATGGTACAATGAATATTTTAGTGACGGAAACACCTCAAATACATGCGCACAGGGAGAGGTGTCTAATTTGCTCGCTCCTGTATTGGCAAAAAATTTCCGTCTGTGTACTCATACCTCATGCTTCCCAGTACCCTGGAAAGAAGCAAACATCCATCCAGTTCCTAAAAAAGGTGCCTCTTCAGATCCATCAAACTACAGACCAATAGCTATAACTTCCACTCTTGGTAAAGTCTTTGAAATTATATTAAATAATCACATAATTAAGCATCTTGAGAATAATAAATTAATCAGTGATAGGCAATATGGTTTTAGACGATGTCGATCAACTGCAGACATGCTTTGCCTTCTTACGCATCAAATCAACCAAGCTACAGACCAACATGGTGAAACACATTTTTTTTTTTTTTTTTTTTTTTTTTTTAAGAGACAATGAACGGAGGAAGGAAAAACACAGATAAAACAAAAAGGTCCATGTGCCTAAAGGCATCCTCCATTCATAAAATGTTTGTAACAACTGGATTTAAACATTTGTTGATTGTAAGTTTGTGGAAAGCAATTCGAGGGAAGTGAATTCCAAAGAGTAGTAGCTCTGGGGATAAATGAATTCTGATAAGCAGAAGTTCTGCATTGTGGAGGAGAAAGTGTAAATTCATGGGCGCTCTCAGCTGCCCTAGTTCTACGGGGAAAGATGTGGAGAGGCGGCACAATTGAAGCAAGTTCCTCGGAACAATTGCTGTGAAAATATCTGTAGAATAATGCAAGGGATGCAACGTTTCTTCGTATGGCTAATGTAGGAAGGTCCTGTGTGATTGCAGGGTTATTGATTAATCTAATAGCTTTATTTTGAATTTTTGTCCAACTGCCTCAATGCAACCACTCCACTTCCACCCCACAGAGGTGAACAGTAATCCATCTGAGAGCGCACATGACTTTTATATATTACGGCCAACTGCTCGTCAGTGAAGAATTCTCGAACTCTGTACAGGAGTCCCAGTTTTTTAGAGGCATTCTTAGCAATGCTCCTAACATAATGTGTCCAGCTCAAGTTAGTAGTTAATGTTACACCGAGAATGTCAATACTAGGGGAAGTGGGAATATTTACATCATTAAAAAATATATGGGAGTCAGTGAGATTCTGTCGGTTAGAAAATTGAATGTACTTGGTTTTCTGTGCATTAAAGGAAACTAGATTCTCTTGTCCCCATTCATTAATTCTAGAAAGGTCCTGGTTCAGAGAAATTGCAGTGTTTAATTTTGAATTTATAAGATCGGGTTGGGTGAAAGAATTGGTAAATGTGAAGGAACTGTGGAGTGTTGAGTCATCTGCGTAGGAATGTATTGGATTATGAGTGGTAGATATGAGATCATTGATATGAATGAGGAACAGAGTTGGGGCCAAAACTGATCCCTGGGGAACACCAGCATTTATTGAGTGAAATTGAGAATAAAGGCCATCTACCATTACACATATTTTTCTGTTATGAAGATAAGAAGAAATTAGTGGAACTAATGATGCAAGGCCGTAGTGTGACATCTTCGACAATAAGGATTGATGCCAGACTCTATCAAATGCCTTTGATATATCCAGTGCTATTGTATGTGTTTCACCATGTTGGTCTGTAGCTTGGTTGATTTGATGCGTAAGAAGGCAAAGAATGTCTGCAGTTGATCGACATCGTCTAAACCCATATTGCCTATCACTGATTAATTTATTATTCTCCAGATGCTTAATTATGTGATTATTTAATATAATTTCAAAAACTTTGCCAAGAGGGGAAGTTATAGCTATTGGTCTGTAGTTTGATGGATCTGAAGAGGCACCTTTTTTAGGAACTGGATGGATGTTTGCTTCTTTCCAGGGTACTGGGAAGCATGAGGTATGAGTACACAGACGGAAAATTTTTGCCAATACAGGAGCGAGCACCAAGGAGCAATTCTTAAGTACTATTGGAGGAATTTCATCTGGACCAGGAGCCTTATCTACTGAGAGATTCTGCAAAATAGTTTTGACATGTCTGGTGTGGATCTTAAGTGAGGGAATTTCAGGTGAATTAAAATTAAGTACAGGGACATCTTGATTTATGTCATCTAAGGTTGAGTTGGTGGAGAAAATATCTGCAAGAAGGTTAGCTTTACCTCGTGGGTCACTTACAAGATTGCCAGTCGGAGATTTTAATGGTGGAATGGATGAAGCAGTAGTGAAGTTGGATTTGAATGAGTTAAGAGTAGACCAAAATATTTTGTTATCATTTGGATTATTTAGAAGTTTATTTGCCTGCTTATGGAGAAAGTTTGATTTAGTTAGGTTTAATACAGTTTTGGCATGATTTCTGATGTTTCTAAAGTAATTAAAGGCTTCATGTGTTTTTGATCTTGTGTATGCATTGTAGGCTATTGCTTTTTGTTCAGTTACTCTAGCACAATTATGGTCAAACCATTTAGGTGAATTAGATCTTTTACTGTACTTTTGATGAGGAATAAAAGTTTCCATTCCAATTTTTACAAAATCTTGTATGTGGCTCAAGGTGGAGTGTGCATCATTAGAAAAGAAAGAGGTCCAGGGAATATCAATAAAGAAACCTTGAAGACCCTCCCAGTCTGCCCTATCGTAATGCCATTTACATACAATAGCACTGGATATATCAAAGGCATTTGATAGAGTCTGGCATCAATCCTTATTGTCGAAGATGTCACACTACGGCCTTGCATCATTAGTTCCACTAATTTCTTCTTATCTTCATAACAGAAAAATATGTGTAATGGTAGATGGCCTTTATTCTCAATTTCACTCAATAAATGCTGGTGTTCCCCAGGGATCAGTTTTGGCCCCAATTATGTTCCTCATTCATATCAATGATCTCATATCTACCACTCATAATCCAATACATTCCTACGCAGATGACTCAACACTCCACAGTTCCTTCACATTTACCAATTCTTTCACCCAACCCGATCTTATAAATTCAAAAATAAACACTGCAATTTCTCTGAACCAGGACCTTTCTAGAATTAATGGATGGGGACAAAAGAATCTAGTTTCCTTTAATGCACAGAAAACCAAGTACATTCAATTTTCTAACCGACAGAATCTCACTGACTCCCATATATTTTTTAATGATGTAAATATTCCCACTTCCCCTAGTATTGACATTCTCGGTGTAACATTAACTACTAACTTGAGCTGGACACATTATGTTAGAAGCATTGCTAAGAATGCCTCTATAAAACTGGGACTCCTGTACAGAGTTCGAGAATTCTTCACTGACGAGCAGTTGGCCGTGATATATAAAAGTCATGTGCGTTCTCAGATGGATTACTGTTCACCTCTGTGGGGTGGAAGTGGAGTGGTTGCATTGAGGCAGTTGGACAAAATTCAAAATAAAGCTATTAGATTAATCAATAACCCTGCAATCACACAGGACCTTCCTACATTATCCATACGAAGAAACGTTGCATCCCTTGCATTATTCTACAGATATTTTCACAGCAATTGTTCCGAGGAACTTGCTTCAATTGTGCCGCCTCTCCACATCTTTCCCCGTAGAACTAGGGCAGCTGAGAGCGCCCATGAATTTACACTTTCTCCTCCACAATGCAGAACTTCTGCTTATCAGAATTCATTTATCCCCAGAGCTCTTTGGAATTCACTTCCCTCGAATTGCTTTCCACAAACTTACAATCTACAAATGTTTAAATCCAGTTGTTACAAACATTTTATGAATGGAGGATGCCTTTAGGCACATGGACCTTTTTGTTTTATCTGTGTTTTTCCTTCCTCCGTTCATTGTCTCTTAAAAAAAAAAAAAAAACAAAAAACAAAAAATTACCCCCATGCGCACTTCAGAGGTTAATGTGCAAAGTCCTTGCGCGGTTGCGGCTGTACCACGGCAGGGTGTGGCTGATCGCCCCTTTGTGGCCGGTACAGGCTTGGTACGCCCAGCTGAAGCGATGGTGCCCGAGTCCGGTGCCTCTATCTGTCTCAAACTTCCACTTGAGCCAGGTTGGAGACCTTAGGACCTCGTTGGCATTTGCATCGTGGTGAGGCAAGGTGGCTCCCGGTCCACGGACGGGACCTGACTGTCTTCCTGAAGCGCTCATGGGCGGCTTCTACTTGGAGGACTTCCAAGTCCCACTGGAAGTCCTTTACAAAATGGATACAGGACACTGGCCAAACAGTTGGTTTGCATACACTTATCCTACACTATTTGTTTCACCTTTTCCGCGCACGTCACTTTGAAGTTAACACTATACGTACCCACTTGTCTGCCATCCGGGAGGTCTTTGAGTCCGTCACTGGGCTGGTCATTTCTCCGAAGGAGCTGGATTCCTTCATGAAGGCTGCCTTCAGGGAACGGCCGCCTCCGCGCCAGCTCCCTCCGCAGTGGGATCTGGAGCAGGCTCTGGACCTTCTGGCTTCACATACATATACACGTAACACTACACCGGTCCAGTTGCTCGAGCGTACGTTGTTCCTTGTGGCTCTGGCAACTGGGGATCAGGTGTCGGAACTAGCAGCCATGTCGAGGTCAAAGGAATGCATGCGATTCTCTCCGTCATTGAATGCAGTCACGTTGGCCCCCTCTCCTCATTTTGTTGCCAAGAATGAGTGGGAGACCCACGTTTTCAAGCACTTTACCATCCAGGCTTTAAAAAGTGGCCATACTCACCATGTGTTGTGACCGGTTCACGCTTTGCACACGTATGTTGAGTCTGTGGTGCCGGCGTCAGCTGTGTGGTTATCACCTAGGACAGGTGGAAGGTTGTTGAAGGTACAGGTTGGACGCCACCTTTGTTGGGTCATTCGTGCCAGTAACCCTGGTTGTGGGAGTTCTGCGCACGATATCCGGTCCTTTGCAGCATCCTTAAGGTTCCTGCAAAGCCGGTCATTACCCGACATTGCCACTGCTGGGTTGTGGTCTTCAATCCATAACTTTGTTTCCTCTTACCTTTCCATGTCCATTGTTAGACTCTCCCGGTCGGTAGGTGCTCTCGGGAGTCGCGTTTCCTAGTGCTCTCACGATATCACTGGGTGCCCCCTCCCCCTTCGTCACTTTATATTTTTTCTTTGTTTCTTTTGGAAAAGGGGGAGGGAGTATTGGTTTGCATGACTGTTGTCTCGGGCTTGGGTATAGGCTCAATGTATACTGTACGTTTTTCATACCTAGATCCCTTATATCATGCTTTGCCATATTTTGTTTAATTTTGTTTAATTTTGTTTTTATATGTCAATAAGGTTTCCATTTCAGTTTAATTTTAAGTAAATTGGTGTTTTTTTGGACGAACCATGACTTTTGGAAGAAGTGGGAATTTGGATGTACTGTACTGTTGTAGATTTAAGCTCATGTTTTTCAATTTTTATGGATTAAGAAACACGGTTCAAACTGTCTTTTTAACTACTCCTCAGTTTTGTCACCCTTTTCATTACATTCTCTTGTTTATTTTGTGTTTCCTTATCATTCATATTTTTTGCTTTGCATCTGTATTTGGTAATTGGGCTTGGATGTCCTCCTCCAATTTGTTACGCAGCCTTGACGTTGGATTTGCCAAGACTACTAACAAATTGGGAGGTTTGACGTACCTCCCAAGCTACCAAATAGCAAAACCTACTATTTGGTAGTAGTCTTGGAAAATCCAACGTACATAGTACCCTCCCGCACGCCGTTCCCCTGCCCATCCTCGCTCTTCTGTCTACGTGAAAGGTTTGATAACAAGAGAAGGTCGCTCTTGCACAGTTTCGACAGGAGTCTGCACCATCAAAACACGGGATGGGTCTCAACTGTAACTAAGGTAAATTCCTTTTTCTTCTCTGCTATTGCTTTTTTCACCTTCGGTGGTAGTTTTGGTTAATGTACGTCTCCTAGAGCAAGTTAACAGTTTCTTACAGTAGATCCTCTGGAAAAAGGCAAACTAGGCCTGTGTATCCAGCTCAGTACCAGTACTTGCACTGCTGCGGTCGTTCACGGTGTTGGCGGCGGCGGTAGCAGACGCAACATTTTTACTATTCTGTATTTTTGTTTTTTTAAGTTAAGGAGTAGACTCTAGACGTTTTCTTTTTTAACCGCGGTTGGGATGACGACATAGCAGTCAAAATAGACAAGTCGTCGTTGCAATTAGGTTAATAGCCTTGACGTTGAATTTTCCAAGACTACTAACAAATACATGTAATACCGTAGATTTTCCTATTTGGTAGCTTGGGAGGTACGTCAAACCTCCCAATTACTTACTCTTTCCATTCACCTATGCATAGCCTCCGATAGTGCAGTTGGAATGAATGTACAGTACATGCTAAGATTGGTATGCAGGATTCGAAACTGCATAATAAATCGTAGGCTTGTGCATCATTCTTTAACTGTCTTTGTGGCACAATGCATAAGTGTGTTGATTTTCGGTGTGAGCGTCCTGGGTTCGAATCCCCGGACTGCCACATGTGTTTGTTAATTTCATTAATCGAGTTTAGGAGTAAAGTTGGTTGGTGGAGGGAACATACTGTATGTTGTATGTATTGGCTATGCCCGGCAGATATGATGCGTGAAGATAAACGTTTAGTATACCTTTTCCGCCAACATAAAAAAAAATTCCAACAACTCTAGCAACAGTCGAGACCTTGTTGACCCTTGCTTCTGAATGCATGTGACTGCATCCAGATTGTCCATTCGAAAGGCTATTGATTTTCCCACTAGAGTTGAACCGTGAGCATGAAGGAAAAATAGGGGAACTAGTAACTCTTTTGCATTAATATGAAACTCCTTGAACCGGGACCAAAGACCCTGACCTTGGTGACCGAGGTTTGACTGATACCCCCAACCCAGTGTACCCGAAGCATCAGTGTCGACCCACATCGTAGGCGGAGGAGATGTCCATGTCATAATTGAATGCAATGTTTCTCGCCTGGCCCAGACCGTTAGTAAGTTGTGGATTAATTTTGGGATATGCCATGACTTGTCCGCCGGCAAAAGCGGAAAATGTCTGTTTCCCTCCAAGATCAACCTCTTTACTTTCAACCGGCCCAACTTTACTGTTAGTTGAATCCAGTCGAGAGAGCCGACAAGGGACTCCCACACCTTCCTCGTTGTAGTCAGACTGTGGAGGAAGCGAAACCTGTTGCGATTGTCCAGACTCTGACTGAGAGTTAGGTGCGCTAAGTCCCACAGCAGCCCTATCCACTGAATTACCCTCGTCAGGACAAGATTCGACTTTGCCAAGTTGATATTGAACCCCAGGGATTTGACATGTCGTAGAATGATATTGATATGTTTGAGGCATGTTATCTCGGATTCTGCTACCACCAGCCAGTCGTCTAAGCACAAAATGATCGTGATCCCTTGCCGTAATAGTGGTAATAGAGGCTGTCGGACGTGTAAACAGGGCAAGTTGGATTGACCAGGACAATAATATGCTTGGTTATCATTTCTTGGACTAGTGACTCCACCTCTAAAGAAACAAGGTTGAATTCTAAAGGTTGACTTAAGCGAGGTCGCCGGAGCCACCGCCAAGTGATGCCCTTGTCCGTGCCCAAGTTTGCTGGGGCCAAGCCCGGTAACACGTCCGGAATTCTCCAGTCATGCAACTGGACTTGTCCGGCAGAGCAACACTCATATCCAACTCATCCTTCAGGGGCCCCGGGAGTGACCGAGCTTTGTGATGAACTACTGTAGTTTTTTTACTGGGATGTGGAGGGCTGAGAAGGCTGGCTGGAGGTAGAAGGCCGTGACTTCTGTCTGACTTACCCTTGGCTGGACCTTATACCACTTACCCTATACCTTAACCTGGGGCTTACCTATGTTGGAGCAACTGCTTCCCGGCTCGGAAGGAGTCTTAAAGGATGGACAAAACTTAGCACCACTTGTGTGACTTTGAGGACTAAGTTTTGGCTTATGAAATTTAGTGGACTCCTTCCTAGTCGTGGAGGCAGTCGTTCTCGTCGAGTCTAGTAGGCTAAACAGTGTTCTCCAAGTATCAGGTGAGACTAGAGTTGTGGTGAGAACAGATGAAAGAACTATTCTATGCTCTATATCCTCCAGCAACTTCTTGACCAAGAACACTCGCAAATCTTGCCTTGCCCGGACTGCTTCAAAGAAAGCAACCCGAATGTCGCCAAGAGTTTGGACAGAGTTTTGCAAAAGGAGTCTACGCGTAAGATATAGAGCCTTAGTTGCTTGTGTATCAGTTACTGCCTCAGTCGTTCGCACAAGGGACTCAGTCAGCTGGCGACTGACCAGAAACTGAGACAATAGCCTCCAAGCCTTCTGCTTTAATTTAACATCCTTATCTAGCTGCGCAGGAGTAGGACTAGAGATGGGGTCATGAATTTCACATAGGGATAATTTAGGTGCACTTAGGAAATCAAACAAAGCCATAGATATACCCCCGCGATTGCTACGGGCAGAAAAAAAAAAACTATGCTGTTCCTGGGGAATCTGATGCGTTGATTTACTGGTGATAGTGGATGCAAAATTTTGCGCTTCAGTTTCCCAGTCCAGCCAACCGTCCAGCCTACCGTTCCAATCCGTAAAACTGGATTACCGGACTGGTCTCTAATCGGCTGGGCGTCTAACTCTGGCGTCAGACTAAAAAGTTAATGTCATTAAATCCGTCCGCATACAGTTTTACTGATGAAGCCGGTGGCAGTGCGGGTGAAAGTGCAAAAATAGTCGGGAGTATACAAATTAGGAGTGGCTCTAACAGTAACATCCAGCACCTCACCTGCCAAGTTCTTTACTCTTAACTTCTTACCCTCACTCACTTGTATACACCAATGGTTAGGCACCAGAGGTTCCCCAGAGACCGTCGGTTGCGCTACTTGAGGGTTCAGAGCTACAATGTCCACCCAGGACCTATCCGGCCCATACAAAAGAGGCAGAGAACCTTTCTTTAGAGGAGTTTTCTCCAAGGGGGGAGGAAAGACGTCAGTGACTACCCTTACATTGGCAGTCGTCAAGGTTGACGTTAAGTTTGACACACTAGAAGTAACTGGGGAGGGAGTAAAAGGTTGTTTAGTTATTACTTGAACAGAACCCAGAGGTCGAGCAACTGGCGATGGTGTGGGAGATCCCGAACCCGAACCTGATCTAACCTCATCATATTTACTCATAATCTTCTCAAATAAATTTTGAAGGTACCCTTTGCAGTAGTGACAAACTCCTTAGCGTTTTCAGTGGACACCGTCGATTCAATATCCGAGTGACCAGAGGACGCAACTTTCTGTCCTGACTCAAGATGTTCGGAAACGTCGTCTCGAATAGACTGACATTCCATGGACTCAACTGACCCCGCCTCCAGCGACCGGGCTGAGAGGGATCGAACCTCAACAGACCGGACGGCGGGATCCAGTACATTTTGCTCAAAAGCTTCCCACTCTAAATTTGGAATCGAAGATTGCAAAGGAACCTCACTAGTTTCTTGTGGGTAACCCCTATATTGTTCTGCCAACACATGAGTGGATACACGACACTGAGGTGCAGTATTACGGTGAATCACGTACGGTCTTTGCCTCACAGACGGGGAAACGTGACCGATACACTGACTAAATAGTTCACTTCGCACAATGTCCCTGGGCGGTGTCTCTGCTACCCTGGTGACCGGCCTCGGCTGGCCGGATTGGATGTTTCGACCCAGTCAAGGTAGGCTGTGTAGGTGCGGGCGCCGGCGAAGGTGATGGCCTAGGATCGACACTCGAAACAGCCGTACGGGGTTGTGAAGACCTTAAACTATAGGTTTGACTCCTGTAAGGAGATAAAGAAAACCTAATATTTAGTAGTGGCCCCGTAATCATTGACGAACATGCCTATTACATAAGGCACCCTCTTCAAACACTCATCCGCCGTAGTTTGAATCTACCGCGCAGAGCATTTAAAAAACTGAGGAGCCTTCATCATGAGCGCACGTGACCTCACTCATGGCTTCAGTCATAATGAATTGGGTTCTCACTACGAAAAAACTTCGTAAAAAATAAAAACAAAAAGAAAATAAGAATAACTATTCAATAAGCTTTCCATCATATCGTGGATGTACTTGTGTGGATCTTTTGACCAGACGCTACTGCAGGCGTCATTCTTCCTTCACTGACATATCAAGTAAACCAAAATCCTGAATACATCAACGAATGGGAAGGGGATGGTCGGGAGGGCCCCAGTCGTCAATGATTACGGGGCCACTACTAAATATTAGGTTTTCTTTATCTCCTTACAGGAGTCAAACCTATAATTTATTAGTGGCCCCTCCATCATTGACGAACATGCCTGATTTCTAAGACTGGAGGGGGACATTCGTAATCATATCATAACTCTAGAAAAGCAGATAATCAAACAACCACATAGTATTCTTACTCTTGTAAAAAAGAGATATTCGGGTGCATAAACTTTATACAGCCTAAATCTTCAAAAAGGGGTACAAGCAGGAGCGTGCTTCAAAGAAGCCTGCTTGAAAAAGGGTTAACTCTGAGACTCTGTACACAGATCTGCTAGTTAAGAAGGCACCCCACTTAAAGTAAGTGGTGAAAACTAAAAACTTATAAGTTTACATGTGCACATATAAACCCCATTAACTAGTGGATATATTCCTAAAAATATAACTAAACATAAATGAATTCTTGTACATTCATAGAAGTACTGAACTCGTGTACTTATGGAGAAGTAATTACTTCAAAAGTAAAAGTCGTAGTTGCAACTACCGAGATTTCTCAAAAATCTATTGCTTCACAGCCAAAGCTACTTACAACAAGAATTGTTGTAACACTACTATTGGCCTTTAGCACAATTTCCTGCAATAAATACTACAGAGAAATTTTATAAAACAATGCCTACAAACAGTATCACAGCTCGTATGTTCCGAACACATACTCCGGAGGGGTCTAGGGTGTCCTATGTCACACTGACCTCACCCTCCCCCCCCTTTTTCTTGAAATTAAACAAAACGTGACTAAAAGGGCCACCTAGACCCTCTGCCGTAAAGCTATACATGGCAAGGAAGGTTTGTCCAGAGCTACTGAAAGGTATCGAGTCAAAAAACTCCTGATTAGAGGCCCACAACTGTGTGGACTTAATAACTTCCACCGAAAGATTATTAAGGAAACGTAAAGAGGCTGTCCCCTTGCGTAAATCGTGGGTCTTACCCACAACACCGGGATTCTTCTCTTTAAAGTCCTCGACCAAGAGAGAAGCCAGTGTACGCTCCATCAAGCGTTCACCCGGACTTGCGACCCATAAAGCACCCTGGTGATTTAGAGGTGCTACTCTTAAATATTTGGTTAGAGCTTGCACTGGGCAAAAAAAGATGGTGCACCTTTCCCCTTTTTAACGCCGGCACCGTGAACTCTGAAAACACGTGTTCACTGTGCTCATTCTTGGCTAAGAATCCTGGGGAAGGTGCAATGTGAATACACTCATGAAGCCTATCAAACCTGAGGCAAATAGGTGTGTTGCTCATCGCCGCCAGCTCAGATACTCTGTTCCCGGTAGCCAAAGCCATAAGGAATACTGCCCTTTTGTAAAATCTGCAGTCTTTGGTACATACGGGAACGAGAATAACGACGATGCTTTGTCCAGAGACAATGTAAGCCTGAGCTGACGGGGAGGTGGGCGGAGTTTAAAACCTGCCCTCATAAATCAATTTCAGATAAATGTTTCTGCATGAACAGATACATTAAATAATTAACAACCAACGCCACCGAGGGCACAGTTTGGTTTGTTCTAAGAATCCAAGACATAAAAGCTTGCCAATGCGATTGAAACTGTCGCTTTGTAGACTGGGTATATTGATGCGTGAATATCTTGGTCACGTCGCTACCATATGGTGCTAGCCACTTGGCCTCCTGAATGTCCATAATGAACAAGTCCGCGAGGTTTCTAGGTTGCCAATTGTGTTCTAAGTGGAACAACCCGACCGGGAGTGACACTGGGTGCAGGCACCACGTGTACAAATGCTGGTACCACACTACACCGGCCACAGGGGCGCGATTAGCGAGACTACGCCCCGCTAATCCTGTAGTTTGTTGACTACGTGGCACATTAGAGACGCGTCTGGCGGCGGAAAATAGATAAATGGAACTCAACCTGTTCTCGTCCGTCATCAGAGCGTCAGGTCCGCCCGCCGGCGTTATCGTCCGGCGGGTGAGGTACAGTGGGAGTTTGCAAGTCTTCTCAGACGCAAACAAATCCACTTGTGGATGGTAATGCTCCGCACACGCAAGAGCGCCCATTCTACTGAAGTGCTTTGTCTCTGAGACAGAGCGTCTGCCCAGACGTTTGCAACGCCTGGGAGATAAGATGCGTGAAGATGAATGTTCAGCCTGTTGGCTAGTATAAAAATCTTTTCTGACACGTTTAGCCACTTCCGAGATCTTAATGACCCTTGTTTCTGAATACAGTGAACCACATTCAGATTGTCCATTCTGAAGGCCACCGACTTGCCCCGTAAAGCAGAGCCGTGAGCCTGAAGGACAGATAAGGGGACTAGTAAGTCTTTGACATTGATGTGGAAGATTTCTAAATGGGACCAAAACCTTTGACCCTGATGCCCGAGGTTTGACTAAAAGCCCCAACCTATCGTGCCTGACGCATCCATGTCCACCCATACCGACGGCGGAGGAGAGGTTCATGACCTGACTGCGTGCAACATTTCTCTCGTCGCCCAAACCGCTAGTAAGTTGTGTAATAACGTTGGGATAGGCCATACTATCCCCGCCGGTAATAGTGGGAAAAATTTGTTGCCCTCCAAGCTTAAACGTTAGACTTTCAACCGGCCCAACTTCACAGTTAGCTGAACCCCGTTGAGAGAACCGACTAGAGATTCCCAAAGTTTCTGTGTCGTAGTCAGACTGTGGAGAAACATAAAAAGTTTTTGCGAAATCTGTTTCGAGTGTCCACACTCTGACTCAGAGTGAGAGAAGCTGTGTCCTCGACCAGCCCTATCCCCTGAAATACTCGTGGGGGAACAAGGGTTTGACTTTTACTAAGTTGACCTTGAATCCTAGAGATATGAGATGGTTTAACGTAACGTAGACATGACTGATGCGTAACTTTTCTGTTTCTGCCACCACCAGTTAGTCGCCCAGATACCACCAGACCCTGATCCCTTGTTCTAACAAGGGCATCAGGGCTTGCGGGGACCTTGCTTGAATGCTTGTGCCAAATTGAAAACAGTCTTCCAAACTGCTGGTGAAATCAAAGAAGGAATTAGAACTGGAGACAGAACTACTTGGCTTGCAATACGGTCAAGAAGTTTCTTCACTAAGAACATCCTCAGATCCTGCCTTGCTCGAACTGCCTCTAATAAGGCCGTCCGAATATCTCCTAAAGACTTGGATGGAAGTCTGGAGAAGCAAGCGCCGGGAAAGTTCAATGGCTTTCCTGACTTCCGCGGCTTCTATTGCCTGAGAAGAGCGTAACAGAGACTTTGTTACTTGCTGGGAACCATATATTGCGAAAACAGTTTAAACGCTTTTCCTCTTAACCTAAACTCGCGGTCTAGGTAAGCTGGGGAAGGCGTGCTAATGGCAGCCAAGCAGAGGGGACTCCGCTGGCACCAAAAACCGGAAGAGAGAACCAAGAAAGGCGTTCTGGAGGGATTTGGTGGTAAGAATAAGTCATGGTTATAATAACTTGGAATGTCCTTAATATGAACATCCAAAACATTTCCGTAACATTGCTACCCCTGACTCATCAGGCCCGTAAAAAGAGGCATAGCTCCTGTTTTTGACTGGCGCCTTGTCTAAAGGAGGGGGAGATATGTCTGATATGACTCGCACAGTGGAAGTAGTGAGAGCTGCTGTGCCTGGCACATTGGAAATTGGGTCTGACACAAGCGGATGGTTAGGTATTTTAGCTAAAGCAAAGGATGTAGCCAGAGGTCGCACATTCGTCGACATCGCGGGATCTCCCGTATCAGAAGGAGTTTCCGGCGTAGGGCCAAAGAACCTATTAAGTGCATTCAATAGTAGTCCATCAATCTCTTCCGCCGGTACATACCTAGCCGATGACGAACTCCGTGGAGATTCGACAGTACCCTGAGAGTCGCCTAGAAGGTGACTGGACTCTTCAACCTCCATCTCTGAGACCAGAGATCGTTGTTCTTCATCCGTTAAGTCTGGCTTATCATGGGAAGATCCCGCCGAAGCCGGGACCTCCACATGTTGCCATGTTAAAACTGGGATAGAAGATGGTACATCGGCATCCCGGTGGACGTCAGCACTAGTTGAGTCACAAAGGGATGTGTTCTGTCCTGCCAGGACTGTGAGTATCGCCATACACCTTGGCTGTGGCTGTCCCTCGCTTGCGAGCTCGGTATACTCTCTGAAAGAGAGCCCTGTAAAGGTTTATGATAATTAAAAGCTCCCATAGCTCATTAACACATTGAAAGCAGAGCTGGTGAGCAAAATCATAAAGTATACTAATTAATTTAATTTATATTTAATTGTATTAAAATAAATTACTATAAATAAACACAATATTATCATAATATAATCATAGAAAATATATATGGTTATTATTATTCAGTGATTAAATTATTTCATTAACAAATAAAAATAATATAGGGATACCTGATCTTAACGGCGTTGAACATACAGCAATGAGAGGTTCAAGTGCCGACATGACAGAGACTGGGGGAAAACTACCCCGCCCCCGGGAACTACCTGGTCACCTGGTGCAACACCGGTACTCCGCCCTGGAAAGAGAATTTTCCGGGGATTAGTGCTCATAGGGTTACACCCGAAAAATGGTACAAAATATGTGCCACAAGACCGCCGGTCAACGAACCGTAGCACTCCACCACTACTTTTCGTTTTCCTTTAGTTTCATATTAAAGATTTCAGGATATATTTACCTGTCCAGAAGATTTTAAGCATATCTTCTGAATCCTCATAAAGATGAAGTATATCTTTATTAAAGATGAAGTCTTTCAAGTATCCCTTTACACTTGAAACATTAGTAAGATTCTGGCATCTTTTTATCCCATAAAAAGTCTAAGCCTATCCTAATCTCTAATCCGGCTTCTCCCAGAAGCCCTCATAGATCGCCGTCTTGAAGGCCGTGATACCCTATTGTATCAATCAATTGTTTGGCAAATTATCGCGAATCGCAAATCCGTTAATATAACCACCCGAAGGTACAACCGCCGGGTTTTATATGCAATGTCAAACCAATTATACCTGCCCCAGACCTCTTTATAAAAAGGTCGCCGGGAGGGAAAGACCAAACAAAATAACTGTGTGGAGCCCCCCTCGCCGGGAATAACACAGGAAGCCTGATCCCAGGCTCGACCACAGAAAACGCAGTTTCTGATGAGCCCTCAAGCGACCAAACTCGTCGGGGTAACTTACCTATTTTAGCCATCCTGACTAAAACTCGGTAAACAAAAACGGTGTTCTCGGAGCAACGAGAAAAACGCTGGAAAGGTAACCCACACCAAACGAGACATAACAGGAGGGCGTAATGCATAAAGCAATGAATAACACAGGAAGCCTGATCCCAGGCTCGACCACAGAAAACGCAGTTTCTGATGAGCCCTCAAGCGACCAAACTCGTCGGGGTAACTTACCTATTTTAGCCATCCTGACTAAAACTCGGTAAACAAAAACGGTGTTCTCGGAGCAACGAGAAAAACGCCGGAAAGGTAACCCCCACCAAACGAGACATTTTAACACATTTTATACAAAGGGTGTGCGCAAAATTAGGGATACCTGAACAGGAGGGCGTAATGCATAAAGCAAAAACCGGGGCAAAGGTAGCCATGACAGAGACTGGAGGGAAACTTACTCCAGGTTCTGCATAGACCCGCCGGGACCCAGCTCTGGAAAAATAAAATTTCCAGGAATTAATGCTCATAAGGTTAACCCACTCATGTTCGCACACAGGTGTTAAATAACCCGCCGGGTAACGAGACGTAATACTCAACGACCACAGCTCGCTACGCGGTGGGGTTTCCTAAGTAAAGGATTTCAGAATATCTTAATTTGTCCAAAAGATTTATGAATACCCTCTGACATAATATATAAAGACCATCATGGCGTTTATAAGTGATTAAGTCTTTCCGGTGGTGTTTGTTTCAAGATTCAATTTTGGAAAAAAAAAAATAAAAAAGATGCCGGCCCCCGAATTATCTCGTAGATCAAAAACTGGGAAGCCTGACAAATATACGAGATCTAACTTCTGCCGAAGTATCTTTTTAGATCGCCGTATGTTGAAGGCGGCGATACAAAACGTATCCCTCAAATGTCTGGTTAACTAACTGAATTGTAAATTCGTTATTCTCATCCGT
Organism: Paralithodes platypus; assembly: GCA_032716605.1. Classification (NCBI taxonomy): domain Eukaryota; kingdom Metazoa; phylum Arthropoda; class Malacostraca; order Decapoda; family Lithodidae; genus Paralithodes; species Paralithodes platypus. The sequence continues at coordinate 48,322,488 of CM064498.1, forward strand.
GCAAGAAGCACCCGCCGGGTGTGAATAATAGTTTAAAAAACGTTAACCCCAATTGTGCCCTAAAGCGCCGTATGTTGAAGGAGGCGATACACAATGCATCCCTCAATTGTCTGGTCAACTAAACTGAATTTTGCAAATTCGGTCATCCCACCCTTCCAGGTTGCACCCACCGGGTGATTTAAAGTTTAAAAGTTAACCCCAATTGTTCCTATCCCCACTTCTTTGAAACAGATCGCCGGGGAGGAAATACAACTACAGCATAGTTTTATATTGGCTTTGCAAAACCGAAAAAACTACAAACAACACGTGTCCGTATGAACACTGTTAGATGGGTACAGCCAACCCGCCGGGAATCAGAAGGAGCCTGAAACAGGCACCCCAGAGACGCAGTCCTGGGGAGCCACAGACACCCACTCGCCGGGGAAACAAGCCTGTTTTAAACCACGCGTGGCCAAAACTTGGCAACCAGCCGGGGTTATCAAGGTGAAACCGAGAAAAACCCGCCGGAAAAAACCCACCCCGTCCAGATACCATCTGAACGCAACACCGGACCGAGGCGTAGCTAAAACACAACTAACGCCGGGCCCAACATAGTCCGTGGAATTAGCCAATACACAACTAACCCAGGACACAAATAGTCCATGGAATTAGCCAATACACAACTAAACCAGGATACACATGACACAGTAGTACATATTTAGAAAATAAATCAATAACACTTGTATATGTGGTAAAGCTACGAGAGGCTGGCTAGGCCTAGGCAGACGGATAACAGTAACATGTCGGAATATAAACAAAAAGCACTGAATTATATCACAACAGGAACCACCGCCAACACACCACTGTAGCAAACACTTCCGGCAAAGGGAAGAACTGACTCTGGACCCAGAAAAAACTTCACTAAGTGAAGAAAAATACGCTGGGAACGACAGCAAAAATACGCTACCTCATCATAAAGATAAAAGGAAGCAATAACGTGTAATGAAAGCCGCCTGCATCACAAAGCTAGCTAACTGTGAAAAATTTCACCTGTCCACAACAGGACCACGAGGGTACATCCGAAATAGATGCCCCAAACACACGACCCAAAATACACTGCACTGCGGGCAACCAGCCCAGGACACTCCTGCTACGCATATCCTAACCTTACTCGATACATCCCGGAGTAAATAAATGAGAAAAAACTCACTAGGGACGCAACAAATGCGGAACCCGCGGAGCGTGGGGAGACACGTCCGGGCAGGCTGAGCGCAGAGCAGAGAAGGAAGAATGACGCCTGCAGTAGCGTCTGGTCAAAAGATCCACACAAGTACATCCACGATATGATGGAAAGCTTATATAATAGTTATTCTTATTTTCTTTTTCTTTTTATTTTTTACGAAGTTTTTTCGTAGTGAGAACCCAATTCATTATGACTGAAGCCATGAGTGAGGTCGCGTGCGCTCATGATGAAGGCTCCTCAGTTTTTTAAATGCTCTGCGCGGTAGATTCAAACTACGGCGGATGAGTGTTTGAAGAGGGTGCCTTATGTAATAGGCATGTTCGTCAATGATGGAGGGGCCACTAATAAATTAGAAGCTGACACTGTAGTTTCTGGTGTAACTTTCCTTCTCTTCACCGCCTGCTGGGCAGGCAGATGAGAAATTGATCTGCGTAGGGGTGACCTCGATCGCGACCGATGCCTCTCCCGTTGCTGATGAGATGAATCCGGCGCAAGCCGCTTCGCCGGCCGGCAGGGGGGACTAACTTTCTTTGGTGTTGTTGTGGTGTCATCGTCAGTGGATTCCTCAGAACTAATGGTTGCCTTCGAAATTATCTTAGATATTTTCTTTTTGACAGTTCCTGAACATGTGCCCGTTTTAGGAGGAATAACACTTGGCGATTTAATGATTAACTGCTCCCAAAGAGCTTGATCGTCACACTGGGGAGCCTTATGGGCAATATCTTTAGTATAGTTATTATAACACAACTTGATCGCCGCAAGGACAACTTGACACCCAGACTCCTTATGATTAATTAGTCCGTCACGGAGTTTCGTAATTATACTACACTTTTTAATTATCCACTGTCCTCTAGACTGGTCTAAGCAAATAACACAACGGACACAAAGTATGCGGCCGGTGACAGGAAGGTTGTTACAAAAAGTTGATGCACAGAAAGTTATGAGCTCCATAATGAAGTCGTCCCTCCCCCCCCCGCCAGGATCGATCACGGTCCTGAGCTCCCCGCCGAGGAGACGTGTGTCTGGAAAAGAAATTTCCAAGAATCAATGATCATAAGGACAACCTGAAACATTTACACAACTGTTACCTTATAAATACCCAAGAAAAACAGACATAGCGATCACCACTACTCTAAGTTTCCTGTGTACCCTTATGGAAAAACCCAACCGTGGTTCTCTCCATGAAGGAATTAAGACTACTTATCTATGATAATGATTATCACTGACCTATACTTGTGCTAACTAGTAGTTTCTAGTAAGCAACCATACCGCCGTGGATGGAAATTGGTTAGTAATGACTCTTCCGCCGCGATGACAGATTAGTATTCTTCCACGCTGAGCTAGGAATGATTAATAGTATAGGTGAATCATTCCGACCGAACCATAATCCCTGTGGAAGCCTTCCTCTTCCGCCGGGAGTTCGTTTTAGTTCAAGACAACGAACGGGTTATTTGGATCTTGTGCTACACTAGAACGCCACTAGCGGGGCGTCCGGCGAGATAGAAACGCGGTTGCGAGACAGTCCCTCCGCCGGAAAAGCAGGTCCTAACTTTTGTTTTTCTAACTTGTCTGCAATACGTTAGCAAAAACACATATTTATTAGTGGCCCCTCCATCATTGACGATTATGCCTATTACATAAGGCACCCTCTTCAAACACAAATATCTCGCATCAAACCCGCGACTGACTGCGTTTGTAAATGAATAACTTTATTTTATCCTCCCCTCAGTTACTAACCCATATGTCCCCTACTAACTTCCTAGTCCTGCCACGTTAGTGGCAGGGCAGTAGTTCCCTTTCCAATGTTCCCTTACCCACTCTAAACCACTGTTTGGACACTTGATCCTCAGTGTTTTGGAGGACAAGCAGCCTAGAAGGGTCACTAGATCTGTTGTTGCTTGATTTCCTTTGTACTCCTTTGTACTCATTTACCGTAGTTTGAATCTACCGTGCAGAGCATAAAAAATTGAGGAGCCTTCATCATGAGCGCACGCAACCTCACTCATGGTTCGTCATTATGAAATTGGGTACTCACTACGAAAAAACTTCGTAAAAAATAACAAATAAAAAGAAAATAAGAATAACTATTCATAAGCTTTCCATAACTTCGTGGATGTACTTGTGTGGATCTTTAACCAGACGCTGACTTCAGGCGTCATTCTTCCTTCTCTGCTCTGCGCTCAACCTGCCCTGAAGTGTCTCCCCACGCTCCGCTCGTTCCGCATTTGCTGCGTCCCTAGTGAGTTTTTTCTCATTTGTTTACTCTGGGATGTATCGAGTAAGGTTAGGATATGCGTAGCAGGGGTGTCATGGGCGGGCTGCCCGCAGTTCAGTGTATTTTGGGTCGTGTGTTTGGGACGCCTATTTCGGGCGTACCCTCGTGGTCCCGGGGTGGACGCGTGAAACATTTTCGCGGTTTAGCTAGCCTAGTTATTTAGTTGGCTTTAACTACGCGTGATTAGGCTTCTTTTTATCTTTCTGATGAAGTTGCCTTATTTGTTTGTTTTCTGACGTTCCTAGCGTATTTTTCTTCACTTAGTGAAGTTTTTTCTAGGTCCCGTGTCAGTGCTTCCCTCTCCCGGGTATATTTCTTCGAGGTGTGTTGGCTGCTGTTCCTGTTGTGATAATATTCAGTGCTTTTTGTTTTATTACCACATGTTTAAGCGATACTCCGTCTGCTTAGGCCTAGCCAGCCTCTCGTATCTTTTTTACATGTACAAGTGTTATTGATTTATTGTATAAATATGTACTACTGTGTCATGTGTGTTCTGGATAAGTTGTGTATTGGCTTATTCCAGGCACTATTTGTGTACCTCCGATTGCTTCTGGTTGGTGTGGGTTACCGTTTCCGGCAGGTTTTCTCGATTGCTCCGTGAAAACCCGGCTGGTTCTCAGATTGCGTCTGGTGGGTGTGGGTTGCCTTTTCCGGCAGGTTTTCTCGATTGCACCGAAAAAATCCGGCTGGTTGCCGAGTTTTAATCACGCGTGGTTAAAATAGGCTAGTTTCCCCCGGCGAGTGGTGGCTTGAGGGCTCTCCAGAGCTGCATCTGTGTAGTGGGGCCTGTGTTCAGGCTTACTATGTATTTCCCGGCGGAAGGGCTTTACCCGGTTCAACTAGGGGTTGTTGTTGTTGTTGTTGTTCCCCAGGCTGCCTGGCCGAACAGCCCCAAGGTCCCGAGCAAGGCCAAGGCCATAAAGCGCCCCCACAAAACCCTCCCTGCTTACCACTAACAAAGCCCGGGTGACCGAAGCCACTCTAAGGCAGGGAGCTGAGGAGGGCGAGGAAACGCCCGGGAAACCAAAGCCCCACCCAAGGCCCTGTGCCCCTCAGCAATTATGAAGGGAAAGTTGAGGGGCAAGGGAAAAATGTGACGCTTTGGCTCCCAATCTGCCAACTTTTAGGTTGGCAGTAAGGAGGTCGATCCACGGAAAAGACGCCATCACTTGAGATCTAGAAGATATATAAGTAAGAGGAACAGTCAGAGTAAGCTATGGGTATGGCAGAGATCGCTCAGCTCTCACTCTGATAGACCAGCCCATCACCACATGACTAGAACCCAATCCTCTCGGCATCAGCTAGGAAAGGCCCTAGAAAGCCGCCTTTGGCGGAGGGATAGCTCCCCTATTTCAACTCCTTTCGGAGTTGGGCACCCAACTAGGGGTTCATGCGGACACCTGTTGACGATAGTTTTTCCCGGTTTTGCAAAGCCGTTGAAAAACTGGGCTGTGTTGTTTGAGTAGTCTTTCCACCCCGGCGATCTTTTGCAAAGAAGTGGGGATAGGAACAATTGGGGTTAACTTTTCTATTATTTTTCACCCGGCGGTTGAACCTCGGGAGGGTGGGAATCACGGATTTGCAATTCGGTAGGATTAGCCTAACAATTGAGGGATACATTTAGGTATCAAGACATTCAACTCGCGGCGATCTAATGATTAAGATGGGCTTAACCTGGCTAACTGCGTTATAATAAGGAGGCCGGCGTCTTAGTATGGGTTCCCGGTGAACGTTATATCACAGGGAAGACTGCGTCACTTATAAAGAACTGCTCATCTTTATATCATGTCTGAGGATATTCTTAAATCTTTTGGACACATAAAGTTATTTACAAATCTTTACATACGAACCTACAGGGTAACGAGAGGTAATGGTGGGGTATTATGTCTCGTTGCCCGGCGGTTCATTAACACTTGTGTTAGAACATTTTGGGGTAACCTTATGAGCATTAATTCCTGGAAATTTTCTTTTTTCCAGGGCGGAGTTCCGGCGGGTCCACAGAGGACCAGGTGAGGCCCGGGGGGAGTTAGCTTTTAACCAGTCTCTGCCATGGCTGCTCTAGCCCCTGTTTTTGCTCTTTGCTCAACACCCTCATGTTCCAGAATCCCTATTTTTGCGCACACTCTGTGCATTCGTTGTGTCAAATGCTTAGACCGATCAAGGGGTTTGTGGGTCACAAAGAATTGTACCTTTTGTAGTAAGCTGGGTATTAAAGTATTACAGCACGACAATCTGGCCGCGGCGGTTGCATTACGCGAGGTCAGACTTCTTACTAATTATGTGACTGCAGTGGCTCATAAAGAATTGCAGTGTGATAACGTAATTCTGTGGGACCGTTTGTTGGTTCAGTACCCCCCAATTAAACGTCCTCCTTCCCGAAGTAAAGTCACTAAGCCGGCAGAGGCTGGGCTGGTTAAAGAGCTTCTTGCCTCCCCCGGCACATCTAAGAGACCGCGAGAGCCGTCTCCCCCGGCGTCAACTTCGGAATAAAAATCTAGGTCCAGGTCACGGTCTCCTCTCAGAAAGCAGACACATAGTCACTCGACTTCACCTTCGCGGAAGAAGAGCAAGACAGACAAGACCAAGGATAGTTCTAGTGATACGGCGGAGTCACAAGTCTTCTAAAAAAGAGTCTCATGTACGAAAGTCCTCCCGGCGTTCGCCGGAGCCTCGAACCTCGCTTTCTGCCTCTACTCCCGACATGTCTCAAGTCCAATCTGACAGGTCGGAAGTGGAGTCAGAGACTGTGGTCGGGGATATTCCGGCGGACATAGTGTCCCCAAATAATATTCTCACTTTAGATTTAGAGGGTTCTCCCGGCAGTGATAACCCGCTAGAGGGCTCGAGTGAGGGCTCAGTCATTGGGGTGGGGCCTGGCTCACAAGTAAGTTCCGACCAAGGCCGGGGAGTTTGGAGGTACTCCCAGCCATGGCGGGACAGCTCTCTGCCGTCTCAGGCAACTCAGGTAGAGGCTGAAGTCCTCCGGGACGCGGAGACACCGTCTTCCATCCCTGACTTAACATGGCAAGGGGCCCCAGCCTCGGCGGAATCCTCTCAGGAGGGACCGGAGGCAGGGGATGATGGGTCTATTATTTCTGAGGTGGGTAACGTAGATAACTCTCAGAATAGGGATATTTCACCTAATAGTTCTTCATCTGCTCAATTTGTCACGGCGGATGAGATTGATGGGTTATTAGCGAGTGCTTTAACTAAGTTTTTTGGCCAGCAACCGGAGCCTCCTATGGTTGGTCTGGGAGCTCCCACGCCAACATCGACTGTCCGACCTCTGGCTACTTCCGTTACTTTGACACAAACTCCGCTCACTCCCCTTGTATCACCTACTATTGTTACTAGGCCAACTTCGGCGGCACTAACTACTTCCAATGTGCGAGTAGTAGCAGACGTAAATCCTCCCCCATTAGACAAAGCCCCGATCAGAAAAGGGGCTATGCCTCTCTTATACGGGCCAGACGATTCGTGGGTATCACTGGTACCAACAAAGCCAGAGGCAGCACAGTCCACTATGTCAGGGGAGCTTCCGGTACCACGAGAGTGGGTAATCCAAGGAAATAAATCTAGGAAGTTAAGGGATCTAGATATGCTGTAAATGTACTTGATGTTAGAATTAAGGCCATCCCCAACTATTATCATCATGATTATTTTGTATATTCTTCTACACCTGCCCTACCCCCTGCGTCAGCTTCAAAACTGTTTTCGGACTGGACAAAACATGATGGGTTCAATGATATCAAAGCGCTGTCAGCTCTAACCCCTGAGTTGGGATTAAAGACATTTACTGACTCAGCCGCGAATCCAGTTTTGAAGGTGGAGCAATTGGGTCCGGGACCTTGGGTGGACTGGGAAGTCGAGGCGCAAAACTTTGCAACCACATTCACTTCTAAAGCTTCACACCAAATTCCACAAGAGAGCCATTCTTGGTTCTCTCTCCCAGTATACTCTGCCGGCGGAGTTCCCTCTGCTCTCTTTGCCTTTTTAGCTGCCCCTAAAATTAATCTATGCGAGCTTAAAGATCCGTTCTCTACACCTTCCACTGCTCACCTAGACCGGGAGTTTAGGCTACGGGGTAAGGCGTACAGACTATTTTCTCAGTATATTGTTACGCAACAAGTAGCAAAATCTATGCTAAGATCTGCTCAGGCTATAGCGGACACAGAAGTTCGAAAGGCAATCGAACTATCTAGACGCTTACTTCTCCAAACTTCTATTCAGTTACTAGGAGATATACGCACGGCCTTGTTAGAGGCGGTGCGGGCAAGACAAGATCTAAGGATGTCTCTAGTCCGAAAGCTCCCGGATAGGATTGCTAATCAAGTAATAATGTCCCCAGTTCTAACTGCCTCTTTAATGTCCCCGGAGGTGTGGAGGACGGTGTTTAACATGGCTCAGGCCTTGAAGCACAGTCCCGCCCCATCTCAGAAACCTGCTTTCACTTTTACCAAGCCCAAACCAGTCGCTAAAGCTCAGTCTGGTGGGGCGAAATCCTTTCATTTGCCTAAATCCTCTTCCACCCAAGGTCAGTACAGATACAAGCAAGGAAAGTCTTCAGGTGCCCATAAAGGACAGAGGTATCAAAGGCCGGGTCAGGACCCGGCCAGTCGTCTAAACTTCCACCACCACCACCACCAAAAAACTAAGGTCTCCCTCACTCCCAGGGCCGATCTCCCGGCGAGTGGATCAGGGGGTAGTCCAGCCGGCGAACCCTTGTCTGCTAACTGGGTCGTTCCGGGCGAATCATCGCGCATGGCCTTTAAACACATGGGCGAGGATGGTGGCACGCAAAGGCATCACCTGGCAGTGGCTCCGGCGACCTCGCTTACGTCAGCCGACAAAGGCAAATTTTGTTTCATTAGAGGTGGAGTCACTGATCCAAGAGATGGTGGCCAAGAATGTTATCATCCCGGTCCCCCAAAATTACCCAGTTTTTACATCCAAACTTTTTCTGGTACCCAAAAGGGACAGTGTTCAGATGAGGCCGGTCGTAGACCTGTCTTATCTGAACCTCCATATTCACAACGTATCCTTCCGGATGCTGACAGTGAATCAGATCAGGCTAACACTTCCGCCGGAAGGGTGGATGTGTTCTTTAGACCTGACGGACGCGTATTGGCACGTCCCGGTAAACAAACGGTTTCAACGTTTTCTAGCGTTAAGAATCATGCATCAGACTTATGTCTTTCAGAGGATGCCGTTCGGTTTAAACCTAGCACCTCGCATATTCACGAAATTAGTCCGGCAAGCCCTGATGCCCTTGTTGCAACAAGGGATCCGGATTTTGTGGTATCTAGACGACTGGCTGGTGGTGGCGGAGACGGAACAATTATGCATAAGTCATGTCAACATAACATTAACTCATGTAAAAACTCTAGGATTCAAGGTAAACCTGGTAAAGTCAAACCTTGTTCCCTCACGAGTGGTTCAGTGGATAGGGCTGGTCTGGGACACAGCTGCTCTCACTCTGAGCCAGAGTGTGGACAATCGGAACAGGTTTTGCAAGAAACTGTTTCTGTTTCTTCACAGTCTGACTACGACACAGAGAGTCTGGGAATCTCTGGTCGGCTCTCTCAACTGGATTCAACTAACTGTAAAGTTGGGCAGGTTGAAAGTCAAGCGTTTAATTTTGGAGGGCAACACATTTTTTCCACTATTGCCGGCGGAAACATTATGGCCCATCCCAAAATTAATACACACCTTACTAGCGGTCTGGGCGAAGAGGGAAACATTGCACTCAGTCATGTCTTGGACCTCTCCTCCGCCGACGGTATGGGTGGACACGGATGCGTCAGGCATGATAGTTTGGGGCTTTCAGTCAAACCAAGGGCACCAGGGTCAAGGGCTCTGGTCCCATTCAGAATCCTCCCACATAAATGTCAAAGAGTTACTAGTCCCCTTGTATTTCCTTCAGGCTCACGGCTTTTCTTTGCGGGGCAAATCGGTGGCCTTCAGGATGGACAATCTGAATGCGGTTCACTGCGTTCAGAAACAGGGGTCAATGCGATCTCGGAGGTTGCTAAACGTGTCAGAAAAGATTTTTGTACTAGCCGACAAGCTGGACATTCAGCTTCACGCTTCTTATCTCCCCGGCGTAGCGAACGTCTGGGCAGACGCTCTATCTCGGAGACAGCACAACAGTAGAATGGGCGCTCAAGCAAAACATTTTCGACCTAATGATTGCGAACCCTTACCATCCACAAGTGGATCTATTTGCGTCCGAGGAGACTCACAAACTCCCGCTGTACCAAACCCGCCGGACAACCACGCCGGCGGGAGGACCCGACGCACTGGTGACGGACTGGAACATGTGGAGTTCCATTTATCTGTTTCCCCCGCCAGACGCTTCTCTAATGTGCCAAGTAGTAAACAAACTACAGGATTATCGGGGCGTCGTCTCATTAATCGCGCCCCTGTGGCCGGCTCAGGCGTGGTACCAGCAATTAAAGACGTGGTGCCCGAACTCGGTGTCACTCCCGGTCGGGTATTTCCACTTAGACACGATTGGCAACCTAGAGACCTCGCTGACTTTTGCATTATGGACATTCAGGAGGCCAAATGGCTAGCTCCGTATGGTAGAACCGTGACCGATAAATTCATGAATCAATACACACAATCTACTAAGAGACAGTATCATTCGCATTGGCAGTCTTTTACTTCTTGGATACTCAGAACAGAACAATCCGTGCCTTCGGTGGCTTTGGTTTTTAATTATTTAAACTATCTGTTTGAGCAGAAACAGCTATCAGTAGTAACGTTAAAGAATCACTTAACAGCAATTAGGGTGCCATTCCTGGACCTTACGGGTCTAACCATACCACTAGCGGAGGAAACAGGCTTCATGAGGGCATGTTTTAAGCTCCGCCCACCTCCCCGTCAGCTCATGCCTACCTGGTCTCTGGACAAAGCGTTGTCATCACTTCATTCCCGGCGGTACCAAAATACTGCAGATTTTTACTTACTTTTAAAAAGGGCAGTATTCCTTATGGCTTTAGCTACCGGGAACAGGGTGTCTGAGCTGGCGGCGATGAGCAACACACCTAATTGCATCAGGTTTGGTAGGCTCAATGATTGTACTGTATTCATATTGCTCCTTCCCCAGGGTTCATCGCCAAGAATGAACACAGTGATCACGTGTTTTCAGAGTTCACAGTGCCGGCATTGAAAAGGGGAAAGGTGCACCATAATTTATGTCCAGTACAAGCGCTTACCAAATATTTAAAGGTCGCACCTAGGAATCAACAAGGTGCTTTATGGGTATCTAGTACGGGTAAACGCGTTATGAAGCGTAAACTAGCTTCTCTCTTAGTTAACGTCATTCAGGAAAGTAATCCCGGCGTTGTGGGTAGAGCTCACGATTTACACAAATGGGCGACCTCTTTACGTTTCCTTAAGAATTTTTCTGTTGAGGACATAGCAGCCACGCACCTCTGGTCCTCTAATCATACTTTTTTTACTCGATACCTTTCAGGACAGGCCTTCCATGCCATGTATAGCTTTATGGCAGAGGGTCTAGGTGGCCTCTGGGTCACTTAATATTTAGATGAGGAAAAGAGAGGGGGGGGGGGGGGGGGGGGTGCAGTCAGTGTAACATAGGACACCCTAGACCCCGCCGGAGGACGTGTGCGAAGCTTACGAGCTGTGATACAGGGTGTAGGTGCTGTGATTTTAAAGAATTTTCTGTAGTATTCATTACAGGAAATTGTGCTAACGTCCAATCATAGTTCAAAGACAATCTATCTATCTATCTATCTATTGCCTGACGCCGTGATCCCCGAAGGGGTGGCCACGAACGAACCGCCCCCATGCACCTCTGTCCCCAGTCAGTCGACGCCCCTCCCCCCAACCAGCACCGCCTTCGTTCATGTAGTTCCTCACTCCATCCTTCCACCTCATATTCGGTCTACCTCTCCCCCTCTGTCCCTCCACCTCGCTCTCGTACACCCTCTTAGTCATTCTCTCGCTTTCCATACGTTCCATATGGCCGAACCATCTCAAGTTGTTCCTTTTCACACTTTCCAGCACATCTACCTCCACACCACACCTCCTTCTTACTTCCTCATTAGTCTGTCTATCCCTCCATGTAACTCCGCACGCACTCCTTAAGTAATTCATTTCCACTGCTCTCACTCTTGGTCTGAGTCTCTCAACCAACGTCCATGCTTCGCTTCCATAAGTCAGTGTCGGGATTACCACACTGTCATGCAAGGACTTCTTCACTTCCATACTGACCACCCTATTTCTTGTTACTGCTTTTAGCGTTCCTACAACCCTCTTCCCCTGTTGTACCCTCTCCCGCACCTCTTCATCCATAGTCCCATCTTTACTCAACACACTGCCCAGATACTTAAAAGAGTTGACGATCTCCATAGCCTGACCGTTCAGCTTCACCTCACACTCTGTGACTTCACCCCTTTCGAAGACCATAACCTTGCTCTTCCCCGTATTTACCTTCAAATTCCGTTTTTCGCACACTGTTCCAAACTCATTTACCAGACCCTGCAACTCCCATTCATTATCACTCATCAGAACTGTATCATCCGCAAACAGCAGTATAGGTAGCTTCCACTCAATTCCCTCCCTTTTCAGCGATACACCAACATCCACTGCTCTTGATAGTATTTCTTTCATAACTCCATCCATATATACAGTAAACAACCACGGGGACATCACACACCCCTGTTTCAAACCAACATTCAGGTCAAAGAACTCGCTCTGCTCACTCTCCACACGTACTGCCGCCTTTGCACCCTCATACATGCTCTTCACTGCTTTCAGCAACTTGACCTCTACTCCGTATATTCTAAGTACTTTCCACAAACCTTCTCTATCCACTCTGTCATAGGCCTTCTCCAAGTCCATAAAGGCAACATACACCTTTTGTTTCTTCTCCAGATACTTCTCCACAACACAATTCAGGGTAAAAATCTGATCTACACATCCTCTTCCCTTCCTAAAACCTCCCTGCTCGTCGCCTATCCATTTCTCCGTTCTCACTCTCACTCTCTCAATCACTACCCTACTGTATACCTTCCCTACTACGCTTAGAAGACATATTCCTCGGTGGTTACCACACACTCCTCTTTCCCCTTTGCCCTTATATAGGGGGACTATTATGCCAGTCTTCCAGTCATCGGGTGCACTCCCCTTCTCCCATGCTAGTTTGCACATTTTCCATACCCATTCTATCACTATCTCACCACCATACCTCAACATTTCCCCACACACTCCATCTGTTCCTGGTGCTTTCCCCAACTTCACTCTTTTCATGGCTTCCCACACTTCTGACCTCCTGATCCCCACCTCCTCCTCCACTACTTCTCTTCTTCTCCCTCCCATACCATATCCAGCTATGTTTGCTGGCTCTTCATTCCTTTCATTTAGCAACTCACTGAAGTACTCCCTCCATCTTTCGACTCTCTCTTGCTTCTCGGCTAGCATTCTCCCATTCTTATCTTTCACACCCTTACTGTTTCCCTTGCTACCTTCCCTAACTTTCTTGACTTCTTTCCAGAACAGTTTCTTACTCTCCCTCCATTTTACACTCAGATTCCTTCCAAATTCCTCATCTACTCTTCTCTTACTTTCCTTCACTACTCTCTTCACCACCCTCTTACTCTCCACGTACCTCGCTCGTTTCTGTCTCTCGGAATCTTCATTCCCTCTACTACCCAACCACTCTCTATATGCTTTCTTCTTTTCTTCCACAGCTATTCTTACCTCTTCTGTCCACCATGCTGTACCTTTCACTCCCCTCCCTCTTCTCCTCACTCCACACACCTCCTCACATGCTGCACAGATCTCATCCTTAAACACCTTGCTCATCTCCTCCACTTCTTCCATAACTTCCAGGTCGAACCCACCTAGTCGTCTTTCCACTGCTCTCCTGTACTCCTCCCTGACTTCCTCCTCCTGCAACCTCTCCACCCTCCTCACCATTCCACCCTCCTCTCGCCTCCCTCCCGCTCTCCTCACCCACTTCTTTTGTATCCTAACCTTAGCTACCACTACATAATGATCAGACAGACCCCCTCCAATACCCCTATACACCCTAGCATCCATCACAGATTTCTTCATTCGTTCATCCACACATACATAATCAATCAATGACTTTCGTTCCACCACTGTCTTATCCTTCATCGTCAAAATCCGTTTCCACGTGTACCTGTGGATCATTCTGTGTCGGAAGAAGGTGTTGGCTATCCACAGCCTCCTCCCCACACATACGTCCACAAGTGCACTACCATTCCCATTCACCTCTGATGGTACCCCCCACCCTCCCACCACTCCCTCAACTTTCCTATCACCCACCTTACCATTCATATCCCCAATCAGAAATATTCTTTCGTTCTTGTCAAACTTCTCCAGGCACGCCTCCACATTCATCCAGAACTCCTCTTTCTTTCTTTCAAGTATATCCTCTGTCGGGGCATACACGCATACAATCACCCACGTTTGTATTCCTACTTTCATTCTCACCCACACAATCCTTGAACCCACAGACCCATACTCTCTTACACATTCCTTCCATTTGCTACTTACAAACAAACATGCACCTTCTCTCGCTGTTCCTTCACTCACAGACAATGCTTGTTGTAAATAGTTTTGGCTGTGAAGCAATATAATTTTAAGTAAATCTTAGTAGTTGCGGCCGCAGCTGGTATGTGTAATGTAAGTACCTCTTTACGGTATATTTTTCAAATTATATCCAAGAGTTAATGGGGTTTATATGTGCACATGTAAACTTTGATGTTTTTTGTTTTTCACCACTTACTTTAAGTGGGGTGCCTTCTTAACTACCAGCTCTGTGTACAGTGTCTTGGAGTTAACTCCTTTTTGTCCAAGCAGGCTTCTTCGAAGCACGCTCCTGCTTGTCACCTTTTTGTATATTTTTATGCTGTATAAAGTATTATGCACACAAATATATCTTTTTTACAAAGTATGAATACTATGTGGTTGTTTGATTATCGGCTTTTGCTAGAGTTATGATATGATTACGAATGTCCCCCTCCAGTCTTAGATATCAGGCATAATCGTCAATGATGGAGGAGCCACTAATAAATTATAGGTTTGACTCCTGTAAGGAGATAAGAAAACCTAATATTTAGTAGTGGCCCCGTAATCATTGACGACTGGGGCCCTCCCGACCATCCCCTTCCCATTCGTTGATGTATTAAGGATTTTGGTTTACTTGATATGTCAGTGAAGGAAGAATGACGCCTGAAGTCAGCGTCTGGTTAAAGATCCACACAAGTACATCCACGAAGTTATGGAAAGCTTATGAATAGTTATTCTTATTTTCTTTTTATTTGTTATTTTTTACGAAGTTTTTTCGTAGTGAGTACCCAATTTCATAATGACGAACCATGAGTGAGGTTGCGTGCGCTCATGATGAAGGCTCCTCAATTTGCTATGCTCTGAGCGGTAGATTCAAACTACGGTAAATGAGTGTTTGAAGAGGGTGCCTTATGTAATAGGCATAATCGTCAATGATTACGGGGCCACTACTAAATATTAGGTTTTCTTTATCTCCTTACAGGAGTCAAACCTATAATTCATATACATATAGTCAGGACGCCTCTTGACACCCTCAACTACTGAGACTAATATCTCGTCCAGAAGAAGAGGGTCCCATATTATGACATAAACTTAATGTAATAATAATAATTAAAATTATATCCGAGCCATAAACATCACATACGCAGAGGCTGGCCATGTGGCCTAGGGCAAGAAGAACGACGAATTGACGAATATTCTTACCTCCAGGGAGAACCAGCACCTTCCACCATCTAGACTACAGGAACGTAGGGGACGATGCAGATACCGAAAGAAGGCTCTCTACTAAGTAAAGCAACCCTTAAACTCAAGGTTCTGCTGACGAAAAAACACTACAACACACTTAACCCACCAGAAAGGTGGCCGAAAAACCCTGCCCTGATAATAAATTGCCTCTAAAACTACTAGCTAGGATAAAATTAGAGAAACATGAAAACACAAAATGTGATCGAATGGGTATGGAAAATGTGCAAACTAGCATGGGAGAAGGGGAGTGCACCCGATGACTGGTAGACTGGCATAATAGTCCCCCTATATAAGGGCAAAGGGGAAAGAGGAGTGTGTGGTAACCACCGAGGAATATGTCTTCTAAGCGTAGTAGAGAAGGTGTACAGTAGGGTAGTGATTGAGAGAGTGAGAGTGAGAACGGCGGAAAAATGGATAGGCGACGAGCAGGGAGGTTTTAGGAAGAGAAGAGGATGTGTAGATCAGATTTTTACCCGGAATTGTATTGTGGAGAAATATCTGGAGAAGCAACAAAAGGTGTATGCAACATACACCTTTTGTTGCTTCTCCAGATATTTCTTCACAATACAATTCAGGGTAAAAATCTGATCTACACATCCTCTTCTCTTCCTAAAACCTCCCTGCTCGTTGCCTATCCATTTTATGGACTTGTAGAAGGCCTATGACAGAGTGGATAGAGAAGGTATGTGGAAAGTACTGAGAATATACGGAGTAGATGGCAAGTTGCTGAAAGCAGTGAAGAGCATGTATGAGGGTGCAAAGGCAGCAGTACGTGTGGAGAATGAGCAAAGCGAGTTCTTTGACCAGAATGTTGGGTTGAAACAGGGGTGTGTGATGTCCCCGTGGTTGTTCACTATATATATGGATGGAGTCAGGAAAGAAATACTAGGAAGAGCAGTGGATGTTGGTGTATCGCTGAAAAGGGAGGGAAATGAGTGGAAGCTGCCTATACTGCTGTTTGCTGATGATACAGTTCTGATGAGCGATAATGAATGGGAGTTGCAAGGTCCGGTAAATGTGTTTGAAACAGTGTGCGAAAAACGGAATCTGAAAGTAAATGCGGGGAAGAGCAAGGTTATGGTCTTCGAAAGGGGTGTGGCCACAGAGTGTGAGGTGAAGTTGATTGGTCAGGCTATGGAGATTGTCAGCTCATTTAAGTATCTGGGCAGTGTATTGAGTAAAGAGGGGACTATGGATGAAGAAGTGCGGGAGAGGGTGCAACAGGGGAAGAGGGTTGTAGGAATGCTGAAAGCAGTAACAAGAAATAGGGTGGTCAGTATGGAAGTGAAGAAGTCCTTACATGACAGTGTGGTAATCCCGACACGGATTTACGGAAGCGAAGCATGGACGTTTGAGAAAAGACTCAGACCAAGAGTGAGAGGGGTGGAAATGAGTTACTTGAGAAGTGCGTGCGGAGTTACATGGAGGGATAGACAGACGAATGAAGAAGTAAGAAGGAGGTGAGGTGTAGAGGTAGATGTGCTGGAAAGTGTGAAAAGGAACACCTTGAGATGGTTCGGCCATATGGTACGTATGGGAAGCGAGAGAATTACTGTGTACGAGAGCGAGGTGGAAGGACATAGAGAGAGAGGTAGACCGAAAGAGAGGTGGAAGGATGGAGTGAGGAAGTATATGGATGAAGGCGGTGCTGGTTGGGAGGAAGGGCGTCGACTGACAGATGTGCATGGGGGTGGTTCGTTCGTGACCACCCCTTCGGGGATCACGGCGTCAAGCAATAGATAGCTAGATAGAAAACACAAAAACAATGGCGGCCTCGTTCATGGGGACCCGAGGTGACGCCAATACCTAAGCACCCTTAAAAACACACTCCTTGGGGTCGCGCCAATCAGCACGCCCGACCTAACTAGTCTAAACCTATTCTAAAAACATCTCGGATAGTATAAATGAGCAAAAGACTCACTATTCAGACAGAAGAACGAAGAATGAAGGTAGGTCGGGGGACACGTCCACTCGGCGCGAACACCCGGAGCGAGAAGGAAGATGGCGCTTCAGCGTCTCGGGGCAAACCCACTCTATCAACATCCACACGATGGGAAGCCTAGCAGATTAACCCTCACAGACCGGTTTCGCCTTCTATAGGATAGCCCCGAAACCCGGGGGATCTGGCAGAAAAACGTTGTAATATGCTAGCACTATCTTTGTTATTTTAACTGCTAAAGAATTCACTCACATCTCAAAACATAGCCCTGTTTCATATATGTAGACTGGTGTTGAGTAGAGCTCTCTAGGTCAACTGGTTCAGTTGTGATGACGATTTCCGTGGAGAGAGTTTTGAAGCGATGTTAGCAATAATCGGGCAATAACAACACTATTCCTTGTTCTCCGAAACAATAACAACAAAAGTGTGACTTCTCATTATTGTTCTGGTAGGTGCGCGTCGCTCCGACAGGCTTTGTTTACATGCGTCGGACACGCAGCTTTCAAAACATGCTTAATAGGCTTTCAAGCTTACGGTGCTCATGAGCCCATCCGGGTGCCGGGCCCTAGTTTGTTATGGGCTCCTCAGAGCCCTTCCGGGTACCAGGGGTTAAGAGTTCTAATCTTTTTCTTTTATTATTTTATATTTTATTTTTTTCGTAGTGGCATCCGCATCATAAGGACGGGTCTGTAAGTAATTATGAGCGTACGCTTACGATGTTTGGTCTCTGGCGCTCCGGGGCGGGTGTTTTGAACAGCTGACTCTACGGTTCAAAGAGTGCCATTACTGTTTAAGGCATATCGTCAATGATGAAGGGGCCACTAATAAATAATACATTTTTGGCAATACAGGAAGGAATTTGAGTGTAATATGGAGGGAGTGTAAGAAACTGTTCTGGAAAAAAGTCAAGAAAGTTAGGGAAGGTAGCAAGGGAAACAGTAAGGGTGTGAAAGATAAGAATGGGAGAATGCTAGCCGAGAAGCAAGAGAGAGTCGAAAGATGGAGGGAGTACTTCAACGAGTTGCTAAATGTAAGGAATGAAGAGCCAGCAAACATAGTTGGATGGGTTATGGGAGAGAGAAAAAGATAAGTAGTGGAGGAGGAGGTCGGGATCAGGAGGTCAGAAGTCTGGGAAGCCATGAAAAGAGTGAAGTTGGGGAAAGCACCAGGAACAGATGAAGTGTGTGGGGAAATGTTGAGGTATGGTGGTGAGATAATGATCGAATGGGTATGGAAAATGTGCAAACTAGCATGGGAGAAGGGGAGTGCACCTAATGACTGGAATACAGGCATAATAGTCCCCATATATAAGGGTAAAGGGGAAAGAGGAGTGTGTTGTTGTTGTTGTTGATGATGCTTTTATTTTATACTAGCCCACTGGGCCTAGGCCCTCTCAAGGCTAGTGGTGGAGGAGGTGGTACAGAGTTTAAAGTCACGTATATGTCAGTAGTTATATGTCATTGTATAAATTTATCGCTCTCAGGAAGTGACGAATAGGGGTGAAATTGAAAGAGTCTGAGTCAGAGAGGATGCCATGTAATGAGGTGTTCAGCAAGAATCTCCGTCTTTCAGATGCATAGACGGGACAAATACAAAGAAAGTGAAAAACAGTCAATGATGTATGGCAATGTTGGCATTCAGGTGGTGGACCACGAGGGGTGGACATCATGTGTGAGGCGTGTGTGGCCTAAACGTAATCTAGTTAATAGGGTTTGGTCTGCACGTGAACCATTAATTGAAGAGGGCCACAAGTGTATGTCATCCTTAATGGAGCGAAGGTGGCCAGTTAATGGTTGCGCTCTCCACTCAACTCGCCAAGCGTCATAAACATGGCGACGGAGGACAGGGAGCATATCCTCCGAACGCAGCAAAGTAGTAGAGGGTGTACCATGACACGCTTGCTTAGCGAGGAAGTCTGCACGCTCATTTCCGGGAATTCCTACATGCGCGGGGATCCAGCACAGTGTGATGGAACGATTAGCACACTGTAATTTGTGTATTGTGTGGATGATAGTCTTGACCAATGGGTCCTTGGGGGCAAATACACATAAGGCTTGCAGTGCACTCTTTGAGTCACTACAGATAACGACCCGTGGAGAGTTCCTCGACAATGAAGAGATGGTGCTTAAAGCACCTTGAATAGCCCATAATTCAGCAGTGAAAACCGTGGAGTGATGGTGTAAGGTACTTTGATACAAGCCATGGTCTGAGACTGCAGCGCAACCCACGGCATCCGCAGTTTTCGAGCCATCGGTGTAAATGAAAACAGCCGGGATGTGATCATCAAGATGTTGAAAAGCGAGATGTCGACATTGAGATGGGGCTTGGGCATCAAGTTGATCCGCTAAGTGAAAGCAAACTGTAGGGTGTTTTAGGGTCCACGGAGTGATGTGACTAGGAGGGGGAGTTATGGGAGGAACGGTGATACTGTAAGTGGAGAGCAATTGGCGAGACAACATTGGGAATGGCACTGGAATGTTTGAACGATAGTTATCTGTGGAATGGAATAGTTCTAGTAGAGTTGGGTCATGACGGAGGCGAACAGCCGTACGCATGAGGACTAATCTACGGTGGTAGGCTAGAGGTAAGGTCCCAGCCTCACATAGGATATTGGAGACACGAGAGGAACGGAATGCCCCCGAGCTAATGCGGATGCCCAAATGGTGTGTGTGGTAACCACCGACTGCACTGAGGAACATGTCTTCTAAACATAGTAGGGAAGGTGTACAGTAGGGTAGTGATTGAGAGAGTGAGAGTGAGAACGGAGAAATGGATAGGCGACGAGCAGGGAGGTTTTAGGAAGGGAAGAGGATGTGTAGATCAGATTTTTACCCTGAATTGTGGTGTGGAGAAATATCTGGAGAAGCAACAAAAGGTGTATTTATTAGTGGCCCCTCCATCATTGACGAACATGCCTATTACATAAGGCATCCTCTTCAAACACTAATCCGCCGTAGTTTGAATCTACCGCGCAGAGCATTTAAAAACTGAGGAGCCTTCATCATGAGCGCACGCGACCTCACTCATGGCTTCAGTCATTATGAATTGGGTTCTCACTACGAAAAAACTTCGTAAAAAATAAAAACAAAAAGAAAATAAGAATAACTATCTAATAAGCTTTCCATCATATCGTGGATGTACTTGTGTGGATCTTTGACCAGACGCTACTGCAGGCGTCATTCTTCCTTCTCTGCTCTGCGCTCAGCCTGCCCGGACGGGTCTCCCCACGCTCCGCGGGTTCCGCATTTGTTGCGTCCCTAGTGAGTTTTTCTCATTTGTTTACTCCGGGATGTATCGAGTAAGGTTAGGATATGCGTAGCAGGAGTGTCCTGGGCTGGTTGCCCGCAGTGCAGTGTATTTTGGGTCGTGTGTTTGGGGCATCTATTTCGGATGTACCCTCGTGGTCCTGTTGTGGACAGGTGAACTTTTTCACAGTTAGCTAGCTTTGTGATGCAGGCGGCTTTCTTTACACATTATTGCTTCCTTTTATCTTTCTGATGAGGTAGCGTATTTTTGCTGTCGTTCCCAGCGTATTTTTCTTCACTTAGTGAAGTTTTTTCTGGGTCCCGAGTCAGTTCTTCCCTTTGCCGGAAGTGTTTGCTACAGTGGTGTGTTGGCGGTGGTTCCTGTCTGTTGTGATATAATTCAGTGCTTTTTGTTTATATTCCGACATGTTACTGTTATCCGTCTGCCTAGGCCTAGCCAGCCTCTCGTAGCTTTATCACATATACAAGTGTTATTGATTTATTTTCTAAATATGTACTACTGTGTCATGTGTATCCTGGTTTAGTTGTGTATTGGCTAATTCCACGGACTATTTATGTGTCCTGGGTTAGTTGTGTTTTGGCTAATTCCACGGACTATGTTGGGCCCGGCGTTAGTTGTGTTTTAGCTACGCCTCGGTCCGGTGTTGCGTTCAGATGGTATCTGGACGGGGTGGGTTTTTTCCGGCGGGTTTTTCTCGGTTTCACCTTGATAACCCCGGCTGGTTGCCAAGTTTTGGCCACGCGTGGTTTAAAACAGGCTTGTTTCCCCGGCGAGTGGGTGTCTGTGGCTCCCCAGGTCTGCGTCTCTGGGGTGCCTGTTTCAGGCTCCTTCTGATTCCCGGCGGGGTGGCTGTACCCATCTAACAGTGTTCATACGGACACGTGTTGTTTGTAGTTTTTTCGGTTTTGCAAAGCCAATATAAAACTATGCTGTAGTTGTATTTCCTCCCCGGCGATCTGTTTCAAAGAAGTGGGGATAGGAACAATTGGGGTTAACTTTTAAACTTTAATTCACCCGGTGGGTGCAACCTGGAAGGGTGGGATGACCGAATTTGCAAAATTCAGTTTAGTTGACCAGTCAATTGAGGGATGCTTTGTGTATCACCTCCTTCAACATACGGCGCTTTAGGGCACAATTGGGGTTAACGCTTTTTAAACTATTATTCACACCCGGCGGGTGTTTCTTGCACGGATGAGAATAACGAATTTACAATTCAGTTAGTTAACCAGACATTTGAGGGATACGTTTTGTATCGCCGCCTTCAACATACGGCGATCTAAAAAGATACTTCGGCAGAAGTTAGATCTCGTATATTTGTCAGGCTTCCCAGTTTTTTTATCTACGAGATAATTCGGGGGCCGGCGTCTTTTTTAGGTTTTTTTTTTCCAATATTTAATATGGAAACAAACACCACCGGAAAGACTTAATCACTTATAAACGCCATGATGGTCTTTATATATTATGTCAGAGGGTATTCATAAATCTTTTGGACAAATTAAGATATTCTGAAATCTTTTACTTAGGAAACCCCACCGCGTAGCGAGCTGTGGTCGTTGAGTATTACGTCTCGTTACCCGGCGGGTTATTTAACACCTGTGTGCGAACATGAGTGGGTTAACCTTATGAGCATTAATTCCTGGAAATTTTAAATTTTCCAGAGCTGGGTCCCGGCGGGTCTATGCAGAACCTGGAGTAGTTTCCCTCCAGTCTCTGTCATGGCTACCTTTGCCCCGGTTTTTGCTGTATGCATTACGCCCTCCTGTTCAGGTATCCCTATTTTTGCGCACACCCTTTGTATAAAATGTGTTAAAATGTCTCGTTTGGTGGGGGTTACCTTTCCGGCGTTTTTCTCGTTGCTCCGAGAACACCGTTTTTGTTTACCGAGTTTTAGTCAGGATGGCTAAAATAGGTAAGTTACCCCGACGAGTTTGGTCGCTTGAGGGCTCATCAGAAACTGCGTTTTCTGTGGTCGAGCCTGGGATCAGGCTTCCTGTGTTATTCATTGCTTTATGCATTACGCCCTCCTGTTATGTCTCGTTTGGTGTGGGTTACCTTTCCGGCGTTTTTTCTCGTTGCTCCGAGAACACCGTTTTGGGTTACCGGGTTTTAGTCAGGATGGCTAAAATAGGTAAGTTACCCCGACGAGTTTGGTCGCTTGAGGGCTCATCAGAAACTGCGTTTTCTGTGGTCAAGCCTGGGATCAGGCTTCCTGTGTTATTCCCGGTGAGGGGGGCTCCACACAGTTATTTTGTTTGGTCTTTCCCTCCCGGCGACCTTTTTACAAAGAGGTCTGGGGCAGGTATAAGTGGTTTGACATTGCATATAAAACCCGGCGGTTGTACCTTCGGGTGGTTATATTAACGAATTTGCGATTCGCGATAATTTGCCAAACAATTGATTGATACAATAGGGTATCACGGCCGTCAAGACGGCGATCTATGAGGGCTTCTGGCAGAAGCCGGATTAGAGATTAAGATAGGCTTAGACTTTTTATGGGATAAAAAGATGCCTGAATCTTACTAGTGTTTCAAGTGTAAAGGGATACTTGAAGGACTTCATCTTTAATAAAGATATGTTTCATCTTTATGAGGATTCAGAAGTTATGCTTAATTCTTTCGAACAGGTAAAAGATATGCTCAAATCCTTAATAAACAATTGGAACAATGTTGTTTGTTTGTTTAGTCTTTCTCTCCCGGCGACCTTTTTACAAAAAAGGTCTGGGGCAGGTACAATTGGTTTGACATTGCATATAAAACCCGGCGGTTATACCTTCGGGTGGTTATATTAACTGATTAGCAATTCGCGATCATTTGCCAAACAATTGATTGATACAATAGGGTATTACGGCCTTCAAGACGGCGATCTATGAGGGCTTCTGGGAGAAGCCGGATTAGAGATTAGGATAGGCTTAGACTTTTTATGGGATAAAAAGATGCCGGAATCTTACTAATGTTTCAAGTGTAAAGGATACTTGAAAGACTTCATCTTTAATAAAGATATACTTCATCTTTATGAGGATTCAAAAGATATGCTTAAAATCTTCTGGACAGGTAAATATATCCTGAAATCTTTAATATGAAACTAAAGGAAAACGAAAAGTAGTGGTGGAGTGCTACGGTTCGTTGACCGGCGGTCTTGTGACACATATTTTGTAACATTTTTTGGGTGTAACCCTATGAGCATTAATCCCCGGAAAATTCTCTTTCCAGGGCGGAGTACCGGTGTTGCACCAGGTGACCAGGTAGTTCCCGGGGGCGGGGTAGTTTTCCCCCAGTCTCTGCCATGTCGGCACTTGAACCTCTCATTGCTGTATGTTCAACGCCGTTAAGATCAGGTATCCCTATATATTATTTTCATTTGTTAATGAAATAATTTAATCACTGAATAATAATAACCATATATATTTTCTATGATTATATTAGGATAATATTGTGTTTATTTATAGTAATTTATTTTAATACAATTAAATATAAATTAAATTAATTAGTATACTTTATGATTTTGCTCACCAGCTCTGCTTTCAATGTGTTAATGAGCTATGGGAGCTTTTAATTATCATAAACCTTTACAGGGCTCTCTTTTAGAGAGTATACCGAGCTCGCAAGCGAGGGACAGCCACAGCCAAGGTGTATGGCGATACTCACAGTCCTGGCAGGACAGAACACATCCCTTTGTGACTCAACTAGTGCTGACGTCCACGGGATGCCGATGTACCATCTTCTACCCCAGTTTTAACATGGCAACATGTGGAGGTCCCGGCTTCGGCGGGATCTTCCCATGATAAGCCAGACTTAACGGATGAAGAACAACGATCTCTGGTCTCAGAGATGGAGGTTGAAGAGTCCAGTCACCTTCTAGGCGACTCTCAGGGTACTGTCGAATCTCCACGGAGTTCGTCATCGGCTAGGTATGTACCGGCGGAAGAGATTGTTGGACTACTATTGAATGCACTTAATAGGTTCTTTGGCCCTACGCCGGAAACTCCTTCTGATACGGGAGATCCCGCGATGTCGACGAATGTGCGACTTCTGGCTACATCCTTTGCTTTAGCGAAAATACCTAGCCATCCGCTTGTGTCAGGCCCAATTTCCAATGTGCCAGGCACAACAGCTCTCACTACTTCCACTGTGTGAGTCATATCAGACATATCTCCCCCTCCTTTAGACAAGGCGCCAGTCAAAAAACAGGAGCTATGCCTCTTTTTACGGGCCTGATGAGTCAGGGGTAGCAATGTTACGGAAATGTTTTGGATATTCATATTACGGACATTCCAAGTTATTATAACCATGACTTATTCTTACCACCAAATCCCTCCAGAACGCCATTCTTGGTTCTCTCTTCCGGTTTTTGGTGCCGGCGGAGTCCCCTCTGCTTGGCTGCCATTAGCACGCCTTCCCCAGCTTACCTAGACCGCGAGTTTAGGTTAAGAGGAAAAGCGTTTAAACTGTTTTCGCAATATATGGTTCCCAGCAAGTAACAAAGTCTCTGTTACGCTCTTCTCAGGCAATAGAAGCCGCGGAAGTCAGGAAAGCCATTGAACTTTCCCGGCGCTTGCTTCTCCAGACTTCCATCCAAGTCTTTAGGAGATATTCGGACGGCCTTATTAGAGGCAGTTCGAGCAAGGCAGGATCTGAGGATGTTCTTAGTGAAGAAACTTCTTGACCGTATTGCAAGCCAAGTAGTTCTGTCTCCAGTTCTAATTCCTTCTTTGATTTCACCAGCAGTTTGGAAGACTGTTTTCAATTTGGCACAAGCATTCAAGCAAGGTCCCCGCAAGCCCTGATGCCCTTGTTAGAACAAGGGATCAGGGTCTGGTGGTATCTGGGCGACTAACTGGTGGTGGCAGAAACAGAAAAGTTACGCATCAGTCATGTCTACGTTACGTTAAACCATCTCATATCTCTAGGATTCAAGGTCAACTTAGTAAAAGTCAAACCCTTGTTCCCCCACGAGTATTTCAGGGGATAGGGCTGGTCGAGGACACAGCTTCTCTCACTCTGAGTCAGAGTGTGGACACTCGAAACAGATTTCGCAAAAACTGTTTATGTTTCTCCACAGTCTGAATACGACACAGAAACTTTGGGAATCTCTAGTCGGTTCTCTCAACGGGGTTCAGCTAACTGTGAAGTTGGGCCGGTTGAAAGTCTAACGTTTAATCTTGGAGGGCAACACATTTTTCCCACTATTACCGACGGGGATAGTATGGCCTATCCCAACGTTATTACACAACTTACTAGCGGTTTGGGCGACGAGAGAAAGGTTGCACGCAGTCATGTCATGAACCTCTCCTCCGCCGTCGGTATGGGTGGACATGGATGCGTCAGGCACGATAGGTTGGGCCTTGTAGTCAAACCTCGGGCATCAGGGTCAAAGGTTTTGGTCCCATTTAGAAATCTTCCACATCAATGTCAAAGACTTACTAGTCCCCTTATCTGTCCTTCAGGCTCACGGCTCTGCTTTACGGGGCTAGTCGGTGGCCTTCAGAATGGACAATCTGAATGTGGTTCACTGTATTCAGAAACAAGAGTCAATAAGATCTCGGAAGTGGCTAAACGTGTCAGAAAAGATTTTTATACTAGCCAACAGGCTGAACATTCATCTTCACGTATCTTATTTCCCAGGCGTTGCAAACGTCTGGGCAGACGCTCTGTCTCAGAGACAAAGCACTTCAGTGGAATGGGCGCTCTTGCGTGTGCGGAGCATGACCATCCACAAGTGGATTTGTTTGCGTCTGAGAAGACTTGCAAACTCCCACTGTACCTCACCCGCCGGACGATAACGCCGGCGGGCGGACCTGACGCTCTGATGACGGACGAGAGCAGGTTGAGTTCCTTTTATCTATTTTCCGCCGCCAGACGCGTCTCTAATGTGCCACGTAGTCAACAAACTACAGGATTAGCGAGGCGTAGTCTCGCTAATCGCGCCCCTGTGGCCGGTGCAGTTTGGTACCAGCATTTGTACACGTGGTGCCCGCACCCAGTGTCACTCCCGATCGGGTTGTTCCACTTAGAACACAATTGGCAACCTAGAAACCTCGCGGACTTGTTCATTATGGACATTCAGTAGGCCAAGTGGCTAGCACCATATGGTAGCGACGTGACCAAGATATTCACGAATCAATATACCCAGTCTACAAAGCGACAGTTTCAATCGCATTGGCAAGCTTTTATGTCTTGGATTCTTAGAACAAACCAAACTGTGCCCTCGGTGGCGTTGGTTGTTAATTATTTAATGTATCTGTTCATGCAGAAACATTTATCTGAAATTGATTTATGAGGGCAGGTTTTAAACTCCGCCCACCTCCCCGTCAGCTCAGGCCTACATGGTCTCTGGACAAAGCATCGTAGTTATTCTCGTTCCCGTATGTACCAAAGACTGCAGATTTTACAAAAGGGCAGTATTCCTTATGGCTTTGGCTACCGGGAACAGAGTATCTGAGCTGGCGGCAATGAGCAACACACCTATTTGCCTCAGGTTTGATAGGCTTCATGAGTGTATTCACATTGCACCTTCCCCAGGATTCTTAGCCAAGAATGAGCACAGTGAACACGTGTTTTCAGAGTTCACGGTGCCGGCGTTAAAAAGGGGAAAGGTGCACCATCTTTTTTGCCCAGTGCAAGCTCTAACCAAATATTTAAGAGTGGCACCTCTAAATCACCAGGGTGCTTTATGGGTCGCAAGTCCGGGTGAACGCTTGATGGAGCGTACACTGGCTTCTCTCTTGGTCAAGGACTTTAAAGAGAAGAATCCCGGCGTTGTGGGTAAGACCCACGATTTACGCAAGGGGACAGCCTCTTTACGTTTCCTTAATAATCTTTCGGTGGAAGTTATTAAGTCCACACAGTTGTGGGCCTCTAATCAGGAGTTTTTTGACGCGATGCCTTTCAGTAGCTCTGGACAAACCTTCCTTGCCATGTATAGCTTTACGGCAGAGGGTCTAGGTGGCCCTTTTAGTCACGTTTTGTTTAATTTCAAGAAAAAGGGGGGGGAGGGTGCAGTCAGTGTGACATAGGACACCCTAGACCCCTCCGGAGTATGTGTTCGGAACATACGAGCTGGGATACTGTTTGTAGGCATTGTTTTATAAAATTTCTCTGTAGTATTTATTGCAGGAAATTGTGCTAAAGGCCAATAGTAGTGTTACAACAATTCTTGTTGTAAGTAGCTTTGGCTGTGAAGCAATAGATTTTTGAGAAATCTCGGTAGTTGCAACTACGACTTTTACTTTTGAAGTAATTACTTCTCCATAAGTACACAAGTTCAGTACTTCTATGAATGTACAAGAATTCATTTATGTTTGGATATATTTTTAGGAATATATCCACTAGTTAATGGGGTTTATATGTGCACATGTAAACTTCTAAGTTTTTAGTTTTCACCACTTACTTTAAGTGGGGTGCCTTCTTAACTAGCAGATATGTGTACAGAGTCTTAGAGTTAACCCTTTTTCAAGCAGGCTTCTTTGAAGCACGCTCCTGCTTGTACCCCTTTTTGAAGATTTAGGCTGTATAAAGTTTATGCACCCGAATATCTCTTTTTTACAAAAGTAAGAATACTATGTGGTTGTTTGATTATCTGCTGTTCTAGAGTTATGATATGATTACGAATGTCCCCCTCCAGTCTTAGAAATCAGGCATGTTCGTCAATGATGGAGGGGCCACTAATAAATTATAGGTTTGACTCCTGTAAGGAGATAAAGAAAACCTAATATTTAGTAGTGGCCCCGTAATCATTGACGACTGGGGCCCTCCCGACCATCCACTTCCCATTCGTTGATGTATTAAGGATTTTGGTTTACTTGATATGTCAGTGAAGGAAGAATGACGCCTGCAGTAGCGTCTGGTCAAAGATCCACACAAGTACATCCACGATATGATGGAAAGCTTATTAGATAGTTATTCTTATTTTCTTTTTGTTTTTATTTTTTACGGTTTTTTTCGTAGTGAGAACCCAATTCATAATGACTGAAGCCATGAGTGAGGTCGCGTGCGCTCATGATGAAGGCTCCTCAGTTTTTAAATGCTCTGCGCGGTAGATTCAAACTACGGCGGATTAGTGTTTGAAGAGGATGCCTTATGTAATAGGCATGTTCGTCAATGATTACGGGGCCACTACTAAATATTAGGTTTTCTCTATCTCCTTACAGGAGTCAAACCTATAATGTTGCCTTTATGGACTTGGAGAAGGCCTATGACAGAGTGGTTAGAGAAGGTATGTGGATAGTACTTAGATTATATGGAGTAGATGGCAAGTTGCTGAAAGCAGTGAAGAGCATGTATGAGGGTGCAAAGGCGGCAGTATGTGTGGAGAATGAGCAGAGCGAGTTCTTTGACCTGAATGTTGGTTGAAACGGGTGTGTGATGTCCCCGTGGCTATTTACTGCATATATGGATGGAGTCATGAAAGAAATACAAGGAAGAGCAGTGGATATTGGTGTATCACTGATAAGGGAGGGAAATGAGTGGAAGCTGCCTGTACTGCTGTTTGCTGATGATACAGTTCTGATGAGCGATAATGAATGGGAGTTGCAAGGTCCGGTAAATGTGTTTGGAACAGTGTGCGAAAAACGGAATCTAAAGGTAAGTGCGGGGAAGAGCAAGGTTATGGTCTTCGAAAGGGGTGTGGCCACAGAGTGTGAGGTGAAGTTGATTGGTCAGGCTATGGAGATTGTCAGCTCATTTAAGTCTCTGGGCAGTGTGTTGAGTAAAGAGGGGACTATGGATGAAGAAGTGCGGGAGAGGGTGCAACAGGGGAAGAGGGTTGTACGAATGCTGAAAGCAGTAACAAGAAATAGGGTGGTCAGTATGGAAGTGAAGAAGTCCTTGCATGACAGTGTGGTAATCCCGACACTGACTTACGGAAGCGAAGCATGGACATTTGAGAAGAGACTCACACCAAGAGTGAGAGGGGTGGAAATTTACTTGAGAAGTGCGTGCGGAGTTACATGGAGGGATAGACAGACGAATGAGGAAATAAGAAGGAGGTGTGGTGTGGGGGTAGATGTGCTGGAAAGTGTGAAAAGGAACACCTTGAAATGGTTCGGCCTTTTTCTTTTTCTTTTTTTTTCTTTTTTTTTCTATGTGATTGAGGGAGGCAAAAGGCAGAACTGCCTATAGCGAGTGCCTCCCCAATAGTTGAAAGAGTGACAGGGCCAAAATCAAGGGACGTTCGAGCCAAATGCCTGGACACACGGAGTTTGAAGCAATTTAAGTCATAGGAAGAGCGAAAGACTGATTCTGGGAGAGAGTTGTTGTTGTTGTTTTTCCCCAAGCTGCCTGGCCGAACAGCCCCAAGGCCCCGAGCAAGGCCAAGGCCATAACCGCGCGCCCCCACAGAACCCTCCCTGCCGACCACAATAAAGCCTGGGTGACCGAAGCCACTCCATGACGGGGAGCTGAGGAGGGTGCGGAAACGCCCGGGAAACCAAAGCCCCACCCAGGGCCCTGTGCCCCTCAGCAATTATGAAGAGAAAGTTGAGGGGCAAAGGAAAGATGTGACGCTTTGGCTTCCAATCTTGGTAGATTAGGAGGTCAATCCACGCAAGAGACGCCGTCACTTAGGATCTAGAAAATATATAAGTAAAAGGAACAGTCAGAGTAAGCTATGGGTATGGCAGAGATCGCTCAGTTCTCACTCTGATAGACCAGCCCATCACCACACCTCACTCTCTGGGAGAGAGTTCCAGAGCTCAGCTGTTGAGTAGAAGAAAGTTTGAGGGTAACGTTTCACTCTTGGGTTGGAGAGTTGCACAGAGTAGGGGTGGGATTGAGTTGCAAGACGGGTACCACGTGCTCTACGTAAAGGAGGTGGTATACACTGGGAAAGCTCTGAGGAACACTGATTATTATAGTAGCGATAGAATAGCGAGAGAGATGCAACATTGCGGCGGAGAGAGAGAGATTGCAGAGAGTTGGTGAGTGGACGGGAGTTAATGATACGAAAGGCTTTCCTTTCAACTTTGTCTAGGAGAGCGGTGTGAGAGGAACCTCCCCACACATGTGAACAATACTCAATACAAGGACGCACTATGCCCCTGTACAGAGCAAGAAGCTGTGCAGGGGAAAAGAACCCCCTAAGGCGGTTGAGCACACCCAGCTTCTGGGAGGCTGCCTTAGCAAGACTGGTAATATGATCCTTCCAACTGAGAGCAGAAGAAAAAGAGACACCAGGAATATTGAGAGAAGATGAAGGATTGATTTTTGTATTGTTGAAGAATAAGGGATAGTCCGCTGGGAGTTCCTTACGGTAGATAGATGGAGAAATTGGGTTTTGGAAGCATTAAAGGTAACAAGGTTTTCTCTGCCCCAATTGGAGATAGTATTTAGATCAGAATTTAAGAGTTCTATGGCTTCATTACGTTTGTCGTTGAGGGGTTGCTGGCTGGGGCGTTCTGAAAAACTAATGGAGTAGTGTAAGGTTGAGTCGTCTGCGTATGACTGGATGGGAATTGAGGTACAGTTGAGGAGATCATTTATAAAAATTAGAAAGAGAATAGGAGATAGGACAGAGCCCTAAGGAACACCGGAGTTTATAGGGTGAGGAAGTGAACAATGGCCGTCCACAACCACGGCTATGGAACGGCCGGAAAGGAAATTAGAGACAAAGGCACAGATGGAGGGATAGAAACCGAAGGAGGGTAGTTTAGAAATTAAAAATTTGTGCCAGACTCTATCGAAGGCTTTCAATATGTCTAGTGCAATAGAAAAAGTCTCACCGAATCCCGAAAGGAGGATGACCAAGAGTTAGTAAGATATGAAAGAAGATCACCAGTAGAGCGAACCTTAAGGAAGCCATACTGGCGATCTGAGAGCAGATTATGAGAAGAGAAATGCTTAAGAAATTTGGAAGCAAGAATAGTTTCAAAAACTTTAGAAAGACAAGAGATGAGAGCAATTGGACGATAGTTGGAGGGTTGACAGCGGTCACCCTTCTTTGGGACAGGTTGAATGTGAGCAAATTTCCAGCATGAAGGGAAGACGTTAGAGGATAGACAGAGACGAAAGAGTTTGCCTAGGCAGGGAGTCGGCACGGAAGCACAATTTTTGAGAACAACAGGAGGAACACCGTCCGGACTGTACGCCTTATTAGTATTAAGCCCAGAGAGGGTAGAAAGTACATCTTTAGAAGAGATTAGGATATTAGGCATAAGTAAGAGAGGAGGGTGGAGAGGGAGGAATAGCACCGGAATCATCCAAGGTGGAGTTTCTAGCAAAAGTTTGAGCGAAGAGTTTAGCTTTGTCAGAGGAAGAAGTGATGGTTGTGCCATCAGAGTGGAAAAGGGGAGGGAAAGACGAGGAAGAGAAATTGTTGGAGAGGTTTTTGGCTAGATGCCAGAAAGCTTGGGAAGAGCTAGAGTTGGATAGTTCAGTGCATTTTTTATTGATGAAAGAGTGTTTGGCAAGTCGAAGAACAGATTTGGCTTGATTCCGGGCAGAAACATAGGAAGAATGAGTCTTGAGTTTTAAGGCGTCGGTAACGTTTGAATCTATCTATCTATCTATTGCCTGACGCCGTGATCCCCGAAGGGGTGGCCACGAACGAACCGCCCCCATGCACCTCTGTCCCCAGTCAGTCGACGCCCCTCCCCCCAACCAGCACCACCTTCGTTCATGTACTTCCTCACTCCATCCTTCCACCTCATATTCGGTCTACCTCTCCCCCTCTGTCCCTCCACCTCACTCTCATACACCCTCTTAGTCATTCTCTCGCTTTCCATACGTTCCATATGGCCGAACCATCTCAAGTTGTTCCTTTTCACACTTTCCAGCACATCTACTCCACACCACACCTCCTTCTTACTTCCTCATTAGTCTGTCTATCCCTCCATGTAACTCCGCACGCACTCCTTAAGTAATTCATTTCCACTGCTCTCACTCTTGGTCTGAGTCTTCAACCAACGTCCATGCTTCGCTTCCGTAAGTCAGTGTCGGGATTACCACACTGTCATGCAAGGACTTCTTCACTTCCATACTGACCACCCTATTTCTTGTTACTGCTTTTAGCGTTCCTACAACCCTCTTCCCCTGTTGTACCCTCTCCCGCACCTCTTCATCCATAGTCCCATCTTTACTCAACACACTGCCCAGATACTTAAAAGAGTTGACGATCTCCATAGCCTGACCGTTCAGCTTCACCTCACACTCTGTGACTTCACCCCTTTCGAAGACCATAACCTTGCTCTTCCCCGCATTTACCTTCAAATTCCGTTTTTCGCACACTGTTCCAAACTCATTTACCAGACCCTGCAACTCCCATTCATTATCACTCATCAGAACTGTATCATCCGCAAACAGCAGTATAGGTAGCTTCCACTCAATTCCCTCCCTTTTCAGCGATACACCAACATCCACTGCTCTTGATAGTATTTCTTTCATAACTCCATCCATATACAGTATACAGTAAACAACCACGGGGACATCACACACCCCTGTTTCAAACCAACATTCAGGTCAAAGAACTCGCTCTGCTCACTCTCCACACGTACTGCCGCCTTTGCACCCTCATACATGCTCTTCACTGCTTTCAGCAACTTGCCCTCTACTCCGTAACGTTTGAATGCTTCCTCCTTATTGCGGACAGCAGTAGAACAGGCGTGAGTAAACCAAGATATTTTAGCATTAGTCTGAGAGAAAGAGAATGAAATGTATGCTTCCATGCCCGATAGGATTACCTCGGTAACCGTTCGACACTCTCCGAGGGTCCCCGGCCACGGAAGCAGAAATAATTCCATCGGAAATCAAAGAAGTACTGCCGGAGAGCCGGCATTTATGATAGAAAAGACGTAGGCTTGTTCACCAGCTGGGTCAGTAGTGTGAGAGGAGAGTCATTGGCGGTGGTGAACGTTGAAATCTCCAAAGATGGAGATTTCTGAGAAAGGAGAAATGGATAGAATGTGTTCCACTGTAGAGTTTAAATAGTCAAAGAATTTAAGAAAGTTGGTAGTAGAGTTAGGGGAAAGATAGACAGCACAGAAATATTTAGTAAGAGAATGACAGGAAAGTTTGAGCCATAAAGTTGAGAATTCAGAGGAGTCGAAATCGGGAACACGAGAGCAAGTGAGTTTGTTGTGCACTTATGCACAACATCCGCCGTTGGCTTTGAAACTAGGATAGAGAAAGTAGGAGGATACAGAGAAGGGGCTGCTGGATGTTGCTACAGACACCTGAGTTTCGGTGAGGAAGAGAAGATCAGGTTTATAGGAGGAGAGATGGTGTTGAACAGAGTGAAAGTTAGAGGAAAGTCCACGAATGTTGCAGAAATCAATAGAAAGAGTAACAGGCCGAGGTCCAGGTAATTTTGTGGGGTCGTCAGGGGATGGGCGGTCGGGTGTGGGGTCATTTATGGTACCCCCCCCCCCCTCCCCCAGGGGACTCCGAGCTCCGAGGCTGAGCTACAATTAATAATTTTTTCTCTAATGAAGTGTGGTGTGCATGTTTAGTGTAGTGAAGTGGATAGGAAGAGAAGGTGTTTGTGAGAGCTAGCTGGATTGCTCTGTGTAAATGAGGCACAAAGAAAATCAGTAAGAGAGGCCAAGCAAATTAAACAGGAGTTCCAGCGACTCTTTATCACATGCCTATAATATGGTATGTATGGGAAGCGAGAGAATGACTAAGAAGGTGTGCGAGAGCGAGGTGGAAGGACAGAGAGGGAGAGGTAAACCGAAAGAGAGGTGGAAGGATGGAGTGAGGAAGTATATCGATGAAGGCGATGCTGGTTGGGAGGAGGGGCGTCAACTGCCTGGGGAAAGAGGTGCATGGGGGAGGTTCGTTCGTGGCCACCCCTTCGGGGATCACGGTGTCAGGCAATAGATAGATAGAATACAGGTATAGGATATAAACTTTGGTTTTTGGATATTCATTCAACATGACCTCATTGTTTGATAATTGAAGGATCAAAATAGTGTTCAAGGAAAAAGATGGCCACTCTCTCTTATTATAGGATCTCTAATGAAACAGTACAATACTCAACCACCAGCGACTCAATGTTCCAGGAAGCTATAAACACTGCCCACTGTTCTTACCCAGTCTGAATATACTGTAGAGTCTCATCTTTCTAATAATTATGATTAAAGATATAAGTTAAAGTTATGATTCACAGTTTGTAGCAATACTGATGTCTTTGAAAGTTATAAAATAGCCAACACATTGTATTTCATGTTGATTTTCCTGTATCCCTTCTCATATTCATGTCAGTCTTAAAACAAAATGTTTCTTATTTTGACACTCAACTTTTTACTGGTAACATTTAAAGGGTGTTTTTCTACAGTATAGAAATGGCAACATTACTGAAGGTAGCCAATTATATTCCGAAGCTGCCACTTAACCATTTTGCGCCCTAAGATGTGATTTGTATCCTTTCTGGGATACTTAAAAGCTTTTGTGACTATTAGGGGTGTTTAGAAACCTTTAGTTTAATTACTTAAACCTCTGCAGTTGTCTTCGAGCAAGCTGTAGCCAGGAAACTAATTTAGGAGTGGTAATTATGAGATTAAGATCATTCTATTTCTGAATACTAAACAGCAACCCCCAGTGCATGAAAGGGTTAAGAAGTCTAATCCCTCTCTCACATAATCAATTTTTTGTTTGCGTAGATCGGCGTTGGAGTAGTAAAGGTGGTGGAGTAGGCCGTACTCCACAAGCAGTGACCCAACATTCCAAGACGCTATAAACACTCCGCCTGCTGCCAGACCAAACCCTGTCATGATTGCACCCACAATGACTGGAGCAAACACTTCTGTACTGAGGTCCACCGTTCGCAGCACACTGTTCATCTCTGTTGAACATTGAGGAAGAGTTTATTATCAAGAATAATGAAACATCTGATAACTTCCCAAATTGACTAATTCCTTGAATGTAACTATTATAGGTTTGACTCCTGTAAGGAGATAAAGAAAACCTAATATTTAGTAGTGGCCCCGTAATCATTGACGAACATGCCTATTACATAAGGCATCCTCTTCAAACACTAATCCGCCGTAGTTTTGAATCTACCGCGCAGAGCATTTAAAAAACTGAGGAGCCTTCATCATGAGCGCACGCGACCTCACTCATGGCTTCAGTCATTATGAATTGGGTTCTCACTACGAAAAAACTTCGTAAAAACATAAAAACAAAAAGAAAATAAGAATAACTATCTAATAAGCTTTCCATCATATCGTGGATGTACTTGTGTGGATCTCTGACCAGACGCTGATTCAGGCGTCATTCCTCCTTCACTGACATATCAAGTAAACCAAAATCCTCAATACATCAACGAATGGGAAGGGGACGGTCGGGAGGGCCCCAGTCGTCAATGATTACGGGGCAACTACTAAATATTAGGTTTTCTTTATCTCCTTACAGGAGTCAAACCTATAATTTATTAGTGGCCCCTCCATCATTGACGAACATGCCTGATTTCTAAGACTGGAGGGGGACATTCGTAATCATATCATAACTCTAGAAAAGCAGATAATAAAAACAACCACATAGTATTCTTACTTTTGAAAATATATTTAACAACGGCGTAGGCCGAAAATATACAAGAAAAGGGGGTTCAGGCAGGTGCGTGCTTCAAAGAAGCCTGCCTGACAAAAAATGGGTAACACTGAAGATTCTGAACACAGATCTGTAGTTACAAAGGCACCCCACTCAACGAGTGGTGACAAAAAATAACAAGTTATAAGTTTATATGTGCACATAATAAACCCCAAAATGACTTGGAGATAAATTGCAAAGGAACTCCATTGTTCTAATATTAAATTGCTTTCGCAGCTAAAACTACTATAACAACACCGTTGTTTTGTACTTAACATTGTACTAGCACAATTTCTCGCTGAGAAATGTTCATATCACATTTTAACCTTAAATTGTATCACAGCTCTCATACTCCGGCGGGGTCTAGGGTGTCCTATGTCAACTGACTGCACCCCCCCCCCCCCCCCTTTCCCGTGAAAGTAAACAAAAGTGACTGCAGGGCCACCTAGACCCTCTGCCTTAAAGCTATACATGGTAAGGAAGGTTTGTCTAGAGCAACTGACAAGTATCTTAGACAGAAACGTATGATTAGACGCCCACAACTGCATGGACTGCAAAAAACTGAAAAAAAATTCAGGAAACGTAAAGAGGCTGCCCATTTGCGTAAATCGTGGGCCCGACCCACAACGCCGGGATTACTTTCTTTAATGACTTCTACCAGAAGAGAGGCTAATCGCCGTTTAAGTAAGCGTTTACCCGTACTTGCTACCCATAAAGCACCTTGGGGGTTTCGAGGAGCTACTCTCAAATATTTGGTTAGAGCTTGCACTGGACATAGATTATGATGCACCTTTCCCCTTTTTAACGCCGGCACCGTGAACTCAGAAAACACGTGTGCACTATGCTCATTCTTGGCTACAAAACCTGGGGAGGGTGCAATGGAAATACATTCATTAAGTCTACCAAACCTAAGACAATTAGGTGTGTTGCTCATCGCCGCCAGCTCAGACACTCTGTTTCCGGTGGCCAAAGCTAAAAGGAAAACCGCCTTTTTTAAGAGTAATGCAAAGTCTGCAGTATTTTGGTACAGACGAGAGTGAAGCAAAGACAAAGCTTTGTCCAGAGACCAAGTAGGCATGAGCTGACGGGGAGGTGGGCGGAGTTTAAAACATGCTCTCATAAAACCTGTTTCCTCCGCTACCGGTATGGAAAGACCCGTAAGGTCTAAAAAGGGCACTCTAATCGCAGTTAAGTGATTTTTTAATGTTACCACAGATAAACGTTTCTGCTCAAACAGATAATTCAAATAATTAAAAACTAATGCCACTGAGGGTACAGTTTGTTCTGTTCTAACGATCCAAGAAGTAAAGGCTTGCCAATGTGATTGATACTGTCGTTTTGTAGACTGAGTATATTGATTGAGTAATTTATTGGTCACATCTCTACCGTATGGTGCTAGCCACTTGGCCTCCTGAATGTCCATAATGCAAAAGTCAGCGAGGTCGCTAGGTTGCCAATCGTGTCTAAGTGGAAATACCCGACCGGGAGCGATACCAGGTCCGGGCACCACATTTTCAATTGCTGGTACCACAACTGCGCCGGCCACAGGGGCGCGATTAGCGAGACTAAGCCTCGATAATCTCGTAGTTTGTTCACTACGTGGCACATTAGTGACGCATCTGGCGGTGGAAACAGATAGATGGAGCTCCATCTGTTTCAGTCTGTCACTAGGGCGTCTGGCCCCCCTGCCGGCGTTTTCGCCCGGCGGGTGATGTATAGAGGGAGTTTGTGAGTCTCCTCGGACACAAAAAGATCCACTTGTGGATGGGAGAGCTCTGCAATCATTAGGTTGAAAATGGGTTGCTTGAGCTCCCATTCTACTGTCGTGCTCTGTCTCCGGGACAGAGCGTCTGCCCAGACGTTCGCTACGCCTGGGAGATAAGATGCGTGAAGATAAATATCTAGACTGTTGGCTAGAGTAAAAATCTCTTCCGACACGTTTAGCAACTTCCTTGACCTCGTTGACCCTTGTTTCTGAATACAGTGGACTGCATTCAGATTGTCCATTCTGAAGGCCACCGACTTGCCCCGTAACGCCGGGCCGTGAGCCTGAAGGAAATACAAGGGGACTAGTAATTCTTTGACATTGATGTGAGAGATTTCTAAGTGGGACCAAAGCCCCTGACCCTGGTGCCCCTGATTTGACTGAAATCCCCACCCTATTGTGCCTGACGCATCCGTGTCTACCAATACCGTTGGTGGAGGAGAGGTCCATGACATTATTGAGTGCAATGTTTCCCTCTTCGCCCAGACCGCTAGTAAGGTGTGGATTAATTTCGGGATGGGCCATAATTTTCCCGCCGGTAAGAGCGGGAAATATTTGTTGCCTTCCAATATTAATCGTTTTACTTTCAACCGGCCCAACTTGACAGTTAGTTGAATCCAGTTGAGAGAGCCGACCAGAGACTCCCAGACCCTTCGCGTCGTAGTCAGACTGTGAAGAAACCTGAACAGTTTCCTGCGAAACCTGTTGCGATTGTCCACACTCTGACTCAGAGTGAGAGCGGCGGTGTCCCAGACCAGCCCTATCCACTGAATTACTCGTGAGGGAACAAGGTTTGACTTTACCAGATTTACCTTGAAGCCTAGAGTTTTGACATGATGTAAAATGATATTGACATGTTTTATGCATAATTGTTGTGTCTCTGCCACCACCAGCCAGTCGTCTAGATACCACAACACTCTGATCCCCTGTTTTAACAATGGCATCAGGGCTTGCCGGACTAGTTTTGTGAATAATCGAGGTGCTAGGTTCAAGCCGAACGGCATCCTCTGAAAAACAAAATTTTGGTGCCTGATCCGTAAGGCCAAAAACCTTTGAAATATTTTGTTGACCGATACGTGCCAATAGGCGTCTGTCAGGTCTAGTGAACACATCCAACCTCCCGGTGGAAGTGTTAGCCTGATTTGGTGTACTGTTAACATTCTGAAAGATTCGTTGTGAATGTGAAGATTCAGATAAGACAGGTCTACGACCGGCCTCATCTGAACACTGTCCCTTTTGGGAACCAAAAATAGTTTGGACGTGAATACAGGGTAATTTGGTGGGACCGGGATGATGACATTCTTGGCAATCATTTCCTGGGCTAGTGACTCCACCTCTAAAGAAACAAAATTCGCCGTTGTCGGCTGACGTAATCGAGGTCGCCGGAGCCACTGCCAAGTGATGCCTTTGCGTGCCACCATCCGTGCCCAAGTGTTTAACGGCCCTGCTTGGTGACACGTTCGGAACGACCCAGTTAGCAGACAAGGGTTCGCCGGCTGTACTACCCTCGGTTCCTCCGGCCTTAAGGTAGGCACCGGGAGTGAGAGAGACTTTAGTTTTTTGATGGTGGGGTTGGTGGTGCTGGACGCTTTGCCGGCTGGCTGGTGTTGGCCGAAGACTGGCCCTGACCTGGTTTATTCTGGCCGCGTCCTCTCTGACCTGAAAACCTACTCTGTCTATGCCTGTACTGACCCTGGAGGGAGTGGGAGGACTTAGGCGGAAGAAAAGGTTTAGATCCCCCTGGCTGAGCTTTAGTAGTAGGCCTGGGTTTGGGGAAGGTAAATGCAGGTTTCTTAGAAGGGGTGGGACTGTGCTTAACGGCCTGTGCCATATTGAACACCGTTCGCCACACTTCAGGGGTCATTAAAGAGGGAGTAAGCACTGGTGACATAACCACCTGATTAGCAATGCGATCAGGTAGCTTGCGAACTAACGACATCCTAAGATCTTGTCGGGCTCGTACCGCCTCAAGCAAGGCGGTGCGTATGTCACCCAAGGATTGGATTGACGACTGAAGAATCAGTCGCCGGGATAACTCAACCGATCTTCGAGCATCCGCATCTGCGATTGCCTGAGTGGACCGTAGTAAAGACTTAGCCACCTGCTGAGATACTATGTACTGCGAGAACAGGCGAAAAGCTTTTCCCCGTAGCCTAAATTCTCTGTCTAGGTGAGTAGGGGTAGGGGTAGTGAACGGGTCCTTCAGCTCACAAAGATTAATCTTAGGGGCAGCTAGAAATGAAAACAAAGCTGACGGGACTCCGCCGGCAGAACCCACCGGCATGGAGAACCATGAATGAGTATCTTGAGGGATCTGGTGGGAAGATTTAGAAGTGAAAGTGGTTGCAAAGTTTTGAGCCTCTACCTCCCAATCTACCCAAGGTCCTGGTCCCAACTGTCCCACCTTCAAAACTGGATTAGCTGCGTCGTCTGTGACGGTCTGTAAATCTAGTTCAGGAGTGAGAGCTGACAGAGTCTTAATATCATTAAACCCATCCAGCTTAGACCAGTCTGAAAATAGTTTTGAAGCTGAGGCAGGGGGTAAAGCAGGCTTAGAAGCATACACAAAATAATCTTGGTGATAATAACTAGGTATAGCCTTGATGTTTACGTCCAGAACATTACCCAAAGTATCCACGGCCCTTAATTTCTTTGACTTATTGCCCTGGATGACCCACTCACGCGGTACCGGGAGTTCCCCTGACAAGGTAGGTTGGGCAAGCTCTGGTTTAGAGGGGTTCAAAAGAACCCATGACTCGTCTGGCCCATAAAGTAAGGGCATAGCTACCTTTCTAAGAGGCGCTTTGTCTAGAGGGGGTGGATTGACATCCGTTATGACCCTGACATTTGAAGTTGTCAATGCCGCCGTAGCAGGCCTAGTGATCCCTGAGGTTAACAGAGTGGGAGGGTTAGGGATCTTAGATAAATCAATTGAAGTCATCAGAGGCCGTACCGTAGAACTTGTCGTGGGAGCCCCCAAGTCCATTGTGGGGTTTTCCTGTTGTTGGCCAAAAAATTTAGAGAAAGCATGAGTAAGCAGCCCATTAATTTCTTGTGCCGTAACAAACTGGTTTGATGAAGAACTTACAGGTGAAGCATTAGTATCCTGTGCGGCGTCCAAGCCTGAGCCTGACCCTTGTCCTTCCATCTCCGAAATTATTGAAACTTCGTCTTTCTCCTCCTGATCCTCCTGAGAAGACCCCGCCGAGGCAGGGGTACCTTGTTGCCAAGATAAGTCTGGGATAGAGGATGGGATCGCCGCGTCCCTGTGGACATCGGCTACTGTGTGACTCGTGTGAGTCGGACGTGGGTGGTCAGACCCTGGTTGAGCAAACCGCCAAACACCGAGGCCCTGGCCTACGCTCTCTTGAGAGTCTGAAACATTCTCAATTACTGAACCCCCTGAACTTTCCATTTCCAGGGTTAAAATATTAATTGGCAAATCCTCTTTTGGGACAGGCGCTGCACTGGACTCTGGGGCCGTAACACAAACTCTGTCTGGGGTAGAGGTACGATGAGATGCACTAGAAGTTGGTGAATGTCGAGAGGACTTCCGTTTATGTGAATCCTTTTTGGAGGATTTATGGCTACGGTGTGACCGCGAACTACTCTTAGATCTGGAGGATTCCTCGCCGTGACCACTGGTGGAACCTTCCGTCCTACTCTTCTTACTCGCCGGTGAAGAGGCACGACTAGATGACTGGTGTCTGAGAGGTGACCTTGACCGAGATCTCGCCCGAGACGAGGAGGCGGATGCCGGGGGTGTAGGCTCTCTTGGGCGTTTAGGTGTAGCAGCAGAATATACAGAACCCTGACCAGTCTCCGCCGGCTTAATACTCGTGACTCTAGAGGAACGTTTAGGGGGAGGGTGTTCTGAGAGCAATCTATCCCAAAGTGGGATGTTGTCACATTGAAGTGATTTATGCGCAACAATGGTAGTGTAGGCTGACATCTGTTGCCTGTCCTCTCTCAACGCTACCGCCGCGGTCTTATCATTATCACAAAGGACCTTTACAGCTAATTGGGAGCAAAAAGAACAATTACGCATAACCCAGAGACCCCTTGAACGGTCTAGACATTTAACACACCTTATGCAAAGGGTATGCGCAAAAATAGGGATACCAGCACAAGCAGGGGTAGTGCACAGGGCAAAAACTGGGGCCACGGTAGCCATGACAGAGACTGGTGGGAGAAAACTACCGCCGGGTCTGTATTGGTCCGCCGGAGCTCAGCTCTGGAAAAAAGAAAATTTCCAGGAATTAATGCTCATAAGGTTAACCCAACATGTTCGCACACAAGTGTTAATAACCCGCCGGGTAACGAGATGTAATGACACAACGACCACAGCTCGCTACGTGGCGGGGTTCAGAATATCTAAACAAATCTTTTGTTAAAGAAAGTGAAGAATACCCTCTGATATAATATAACGGTCCAGCATGGCGCTTATAGTCTCTTGGAGGTGGTGACTGTCTCAAGATTCAATTTTGTAACAAAGCAACCCCCCATAAAGACGCCGGCCCTTGAAATATTTTAGTAGAATAGCACAGGGCAGGATGATACGAGATCTGATGTCTAACGAATTGTCACAAAAGATCGCCGTAAGTTAGAAGGCGGCGATACCTAAATGTATCACTAAATTAAGTGGTTAAATCGAAATAGAATTTTGTAAATTCCTTAGTTCCTCCACCTAGGAGCACCCGCCGGGTGTGAAGAATCGATATTAACCTAATTGAACCTTCAATCGCCGTAAGTGTAAAGGCGGCGATACACATAGTATCACTTAAAATGGATTGGTTAACTAACTGAAAGACATAAGTCGTTCATCCCACCCTACCCAGGTACACCCGCCGGGTGAGATGTCCAAACGTTAACCCCATAAGTTCCTGTCCCCACTTCTTTGTAAAAGATCGCCGGGGAGGAAAGCCTAAAACAACAGCTAGGTTTTTCATGTGGTTTTTGTAAAACCGGGTAGAAAAACTACATAACGTATGTCCGCATGAACAACGTTTTATAGATGGGTACAGCCATCCCGCCTGAAACCAGGCACCCACAGAGACGCAGTCCTGGAGAGCCACAGACACCCCAACGCCGGGGAAACAAGCCAGTGTTAACAACCACGTGTGGCCCAACACGGCTCTCGGCCGGGATTTTTTCATGGTGAAACCGAGAAAAAACCCGCCGGAAGGAAACCCACCCTGAACAGACACCATCTGAACAAACAAGAGACACGAGGAGAGCCACGCACGACTAACCCAAGGTCACTCAATAATCCGTGGAATTAGCCAATACACAACTAAACCAGGAAACAATTATAGTCCGAGGAATTAGCCAATACACAACTAAAACCCGGATACACATGACACAGTAGGGCATATTTATAAATAATAAACAATAACACTAGTACATGTGGCAAAGCTACGAGCGGCTGGCTAGGCCTAGGTAGACGGCATAATAAATGTTGAAATATACACAAACACTGGAAATATCACAACAGGAACCACCGCCAACACACCACCGTAGCAAAAACTTCCGACAAAGGGAAGACTGACTCGGGACCCAGAAAAAACTTCACTAAGTGAAGAAAAATACGCTGGGAATGTCAGATAACAAAGCTTACCTCATCAGAAAGATAAAAGGCAGCAATAATTAACGCGTAGTGAAAGCCGCCTGCATCACAAACTAACTCAACTGTGAAAAAGTTCACATGTCCACAACGGGACCACGAGGGTACATCCGAAATAGATGCCCCATACACACGACCCAAAATACACTGCACTGCGGGCAACCAGCCCAGGAAACTCCTGCTACGCCTATCCTAACCTTACTCGATACATCCTGGAGTAAACAAATGAGAAAAAACTCACTAGGGACGCAACGAATGCGGAACTAGCGGAGCGTGGGGAGGCACGTCCGGGCAGGCTGAGCGCAGAGCAGAGAAGGAGGAATGACGCCTGAATCAGCGTCTGGTCAGAGATCCACACAAGTACATCCACGATATGATGGAAAGCTTATTAGATAGTTATTCTTATTTTCTTTTTGTTTTTATTTTTTACAAAGTTTTTTCGTAGTGAGAACCCAATTCATAATGACTGAAGCCATGAGTGAGGTCGTGTGCGCTCATGATGAAGGCTCCTCAGTTTTTTAAATGCTCTGCGCGGTAGATTCAAAACTACGGCGGATTAGTGTTTGAAGAGGATGCCTTATGTAATAGGCATGTTCGTCAATGATGGAGGGGCCACTAATAAATAGTGCGTTGTTATATGTGCAATTAGTTTGCTTGGGAAACAGATTAACTTACTCATGTAGTGATGTACACCCTATGTGGTGGTTTTGTGTTTTTTATTTCATAGTTTCATTTGATTAAACCATTATTTCCACATAGCGATTTTGATAACTTCTTTTGCCTTTATATTGTGTCGTCCCAGTTTTGGTATATTTTGCAAGTTTTAAATTTTAATTAAACTCAATAAAGATGGTATTGTTTACATCTTGGTTGGTTTTGCCATTTCTCAATTTGCAGTAGGCTACACTATCCATCCCAGTTTGGAGAGTAAGGTAAAGAGATCAGCTAATCATTAAAGTCGCCACTGCATTAAAGTGAACACCACCCGCCCCACAAATACCGGGATTATTAGTTTTGTACTGGGGTCCACCTTTTGCAGCACACTGTTGATCACTGGTGGAAATAGAGGT
Organism: Paralithodes platypus; assembly: GCA_032716605.1. Lineage (NCBI taxonomy): Eukaryota > Metazoa > Arthropoda > Malacostraca > Decapoda > Lithodidae > Paralithodes > Paralithodes platypus. Next base: position 48,366,975 of record CM064498.1, read on the forward strand.
GGCTATAGTAAGTCAAATTGTCGGCCACTGAAGCTATCGCAATAGAGAATATTATTTGTTTTCACTAGTATTCCTCCTCTCCTGGATAGACCAGGTACCATATCATAATACTGTAGCTATTGCATACATTACTGGTTTACTAACCTGAAAAAAAATAAAAAAAATACTAGTACTGCAGTAGTCGTTCCCTAGGATGCCTGGCCGAACAGCCCCGAGCTCCTAAGGAAGGCCACGGCCGAGACCGGGTTTTCCCACAAAGTTCTCAAGGAGGGTGTGTTGTGTTGTTGGCATAAGTGGTTGTGTGTTATACAGTCTTCCATAATGTGTTTGATGATGTGCGGTGTTGTGTTACAACCCAAACAGGTGTCCTGGATGGAATCATCTAGCCTCTTCTGATAACTCAGAAGAGCTGGATGGTGCCCACATCACAGCCTAGCCAGGTGGACACTGTCTTCACGAGAAAGGAGGGTTTCTGAGGGATGGGCTTCAGGGGGCCTTGCATGTAGCTGAGCGCTGTCTTCGAGTGACTGGATGGATCGGTAGCTGATTTGAGTATGGATGTGCTTCTGGAGGCTGGCTTGGGGTGGGCAAGAGGGGAGTGAAGACAGTATTTATTAGTGGCCCCTCCATCATTGACGAACATGCCTATTACATAAGGCACCCTCTTCAAACACTCATCCGACGTAGTTTGAATCTACCGCGCAGAGCATTTAAAAAACTGAGGAGCCTTCATCATGAGCGCACGCGACCTCACTCATGGCTTCAGTCATAATGAATTGGGTTCTCACTACGAAAAAACTTCGTAAAAAATAAAAACAAAAAGAAAATAAGAATAACTATTCAATAAGCTTTCCATCATATCGTGGATGTACTTGTGTGGATCTTTTGACCAGACGCTACTGCAGGCGTCATTCTTCCTTCTCTGCTCTGCGCTCAGCCTGCCCGGACGAGTCTCCCCACGCTCCGCGGGTTCCGCATTTGTTGCGTCCCTAGTGAGTTTTTTCTCATTTATTTACTCCGGGATGTATCGAGTAAGGTTAGGATATGCGTAGCAGGAGTGTCCTGGGCTGGTTGCCCGCAGTGCAGTGTATTTTGGGTCGTGTGTTTGGGGCATCTATTTCGGATGTACCCTCGTGGTCCTGTTGTGGACAGGTGAACTTTTTCACAGTTAGCTAGCTTTGTGATGCAGGCGGCTTTCATTACACGTTATTGCTTCCTTTTATCTTTCTGATGAGGTAGCGTATTTTTGCTGTCGTTCCCAGCGTATCTTTCTTCACTTAGTGAAGTTTTTTCTGGGTCCCGAGTCAGTTCTTCCCTTTGCCGGAAGTGTTTGCTACAGTGGTGTGTTGGCGGTGGTTCCTGTTGTGATATAATTCAGTGCTTTTTGTTTATATTCCGACATGTTACTGTTATCCGTCTGCCTAGGCCTAGCCAGCCTCTCGTAGCTTTATCACATATACAAGTGTTATTGATTTATTTTCTAAATATGTACTACTGTGTAATGTGTGTCCTGGTTTAGTTGTGTATTGGCTAATTCCACGGACTATTTATGTGTCCTGGGTTAGTTGTGTATTGGCTAATTCCACGGACTATGTTGGGCCCGGCGTTAGTTGTGTTTTAGCTACGCCTCGGTCCGGTGTTGCGTTCAGATGGTATCTGGACGGGGTGGGTTATTTTCCGGCGGGTTTTTCTCGGTTTCACCTTGATAACCCCGGCTGGTTGCCAAGTTTTGGCCACGCGTGGTTTAAAACAGGCTTGTTTCCCCGGCGAGTGGGTGTCTGTGGCTCCCCAGGACTGCGTCTCTGGGGTGCCTGTTTCAGGCTCCTTCTGATTCCCGGCGGGTTGGCTGTACCCATCTAACAGTGTTCATACGGACACGTGTTGTTTGTAGTTTTTTCGGTTTTGCAAAGCCAATATAAAACTATGCTGTAGTTGTATTTCCTCCCCGGCGATCTGTTACAAAGAAGTGGGGATAGGAACAATTGGGGTTAACTTTTAAACTTTAATTCACCCGGTGGGTGCAACCTGGAAGGGTGGGATGACCGAATTTGCAAAATTCAGTTTAGTTGACCAGACAATTGAGGGATGCATTGTGTATCGCCTCCTTCAACATACGGCGCTTTAGGGCACAATTGGGGTTAATGTTTTTTAAACTATTATTCACACCCGGCAGGTGCTCCTTGGACGGATGGAAATAACGAATTTACAATTCAGTTAGTTAACCAGACAATTGAGGGATACGTTTTGTATCGCCGCCTTCAACATACGGCGATCTAAAAAGATACTTCGGCAGAAGTTAGATCTCGTATATTTGTCAGGCTTCCCAGTTTTTGATCCACGAGATAATTCGGGGGCCGGCGTCTTTTTTAGTTTTTTTTTTTCCAAAATTTAATCTTGAAACAAACACCACCGGAAAGACTTAATCACTTATAAACGCCATGCTGGTCTTTATATATTATGTCAGAGGGTATTCATAAATCTTTTGGACAAATTAAGATATTCTGAAATCTTTTACCCCACCGCGTAGCGAGCTGTGGTCGTTGAGTATTACGTCTCGTTACCCGGCGGGTTATTTAACACTTGTGTGCGAACATGATTGGGTTAACCTTATGAGCATTAATTCCTGGAAATTTTATTTTTTCCAGAGCTGGGTCCCGGCGGGTCTATGCAGAACCTGGAGTAAGTTTCCCACCAGTCTCTGTCATGGCTACCTTTGCCCCGGTTTTTGCTTTATGCATTACGCCCTCCTGTTCAGGTATCCCTATTTTTGCGCACACCCTTTGTATAAAATGTGTTAAAATATCTCGTTTGGTGGGGGTTACCTTTCCGGCGTTTTTCTCGTTGCTCCGAGAACACCGTTTTTGTTTACCGAGTTTTAGTCAGGATGGCTAAAATAGGTAAGTTACCCCGACGAGTTTGGTCGCTTGAGGGCTCATCAGAAACTGCGTTTTCTGTGGTCGAGCCTGGGATCAGGCTTCCTGTGTTATTCATTGCTTTATGCATTACGCCCTCCTGTAATGTCTCGTTTGGTGTGGGTTACCTTTCCGGCGTTTTTCTCGTTGCTCCGAGAACACCGTTTTTTTTTTTACCGAGTTTTAGTCAGGATGGCTAAAATAGGTAAGTTACCCCGACGAATTTGGTCGCTTGAGGGCTCATCAGAAACTGCATTTTCTGTGGTCGAGCCTGGGATCAGGCTTCCTGTGTTATTCCCGGCGAGGGGGGCTCCACACAGTTATTTTGTTTGGTCTTTCCCTCCCGGCGACCTTTTTTACAAAGAGGTCTGGGCAGGTATAATTGGTTTGACATTGCATATAAAACCCGGCGGTTGTACCTTCGGGTGGTTATATTAACGGATTTGCGATTCGCGATAATTTGCCAAACAATTGATTGATACAATAGGGTATCACGGCCTTCAAGACGGCGATCTATGAGGGCTTCTGGGAGAAGCCGAATTAGAGATTAAGATAGGCTTAGACTTTTTATGGGATAAAAAGATGCCTGAATCTTACTAGTGTTTCAAGTGTAAAGGGATACTTGAAAGACTTCATCTTTAATAAAGATATGCTTCATCTTTATGAGGATTCAGAAGTTATGCTTAATTCTTTTGAACAGGTAAAAGATATGCTGAAATCTTTAATAAATAATTGAAACAATGTTGTTTGTTTGTTTAGTCTTTCCCTCCCGGCGACCTTTTTACAAAAAAGGTCTGGGGCAGGTACAATTGGTTTGACATTGCATATAAAACCCGGCGGTTGTACCTTCGGGTGGTTATATTAACTGATTTGCAATTCGCGATAATTTGCCAAACAATTGATTGATACAATAGGGTATCACGGCCTTCAAGACGGCGATCTATGAGGGCTTCTGGGAGAAGCCGGATTAGAGATTAGGATAGGCTTAGACTTTTTATGGGATAAAAAGATGCCGGAATCTTACTAGTGTTTCAAGTGTAAAGGGATACTTGAAAGACTTCATCTTTAATAAAGATATGCTTCATCTTTATGAGGATTCAGAAGATATGCTTAAATCTTCTGGACAGGTAAATATATCCTGAAATCTTTAATATGAAACTAAAGGAAAACGAAAAGTAGTGGTGGAGTGCTACGGTTCGTTGACCGGCGGTTTTGTGGCACATATTTTGTACCATTTTTTGGGTGTAACCCTATGAGCATTAATCCCCGGAAATTTCTCTTTCCAGGGCGGAGTACCGGTGTTGCACCAGGTGACCAGGTAGTTCCCGGGGGCGGGGTAGTTTTCCCCCAGTTTCTGTCATGTCGGCACTTGAACCTCTCATTGCTGTATGTTCAACGCCGTTAAGATCAGGTATCCCTATATTATTTTTTATTTGTTAATGAAATAATTTAATCACTGAATAATAATAACCATATATTTTCTATGATTATATTATAATATTGTGTTTATTTATAGTAATTATTTTAATACAATTAAATATAAATTAAATTAATTAGTATACTTTATGATTTTGCTCACCAGCTCTGCTTTCAATGTGTTAATGAGCTATGGGAGCTTTTAATTATCATAAACCTTTACAGGGCTCTCTTTCAGAGAGTATACCGAGCTCGCAAGCGAGGGACAGCCACAGCCAAGGTGTATGGCGATACTCACAGTCCTGGCAGGACAAAACACATCCCTTTGTGACTCAACTAGTGCTGACGTCCACCGGGATGCCGATGTACCATCTTCTATCCCAGTTTTAACATGGCAACATGTGGAGGTCCCGGCTTCGGCGGGATCTTCCCATGATAAGCCAGACTTAACGGATGAAGAACAACGATCTCTGGTCTCAGAGATGGAGGTTGAAGAGTCCAGTCACCTTCTAGGCGACTCTCAGGGTACTGTCGAATCTCCACGGAGTTCGTCATCGGCTAGGTATGTACCGGCGGAAGAGATTGATGGACTACTATTGAATGCACTTAATAGGTTCTTTGGCCCTACGCCGTTAACTCCTTCTGATACGGGAGATCCCGCGATGTCGACGAATGTGCGACCTCTGGCTACATCCTTTGCTTTAGCTAAAATACCTAACCATCCGCTTGTGTCAGACCCAATTTCCAATGTGCCAGGCACAGCAGCTCTCACTACTTCCACTGTGCGAGTCATATCAGACATATCTCCCCCTCCTTTAGACAAGGCGCCAGTCAAAAAACAGGAGCTATGCCTCTTTTATACGGGCCTGATGAGTCAGGGGTAGCAATGTTACGGAAATGTTTTGGATGTTCATATTAAGGACATTCCAAGTTATTATAACCATGACTTATTCTTCCCACCAAATCCCTCCAGAACGCCATTCTTGGTTCTCTCTTCCGGTTTTTGGTGCCGGCGGAGTCCCCTCTGCTTGGCTGCCACCCCCCAAATAATCAATTTGGGCGAATTATAAGCTCCCTTTAGCACGCCTTCCCCAGTTTACCTAGACCGCAAGTTTAGGTTAAGAGGAAAAGCGTTTAAACTGTTTTCGCAATATATGGTTCCCAGCAAGTAACAAAGTCTCTGTTACGCTCTTCTCAGGCAATAGAAGCCGCGGAAGTCAGGAAAGCCATTGAACTTTCCCGGCGCTTGCTTCTCCAGACTTCCATCCAAGTCTTTAGGAGATATTCGGACGGCCTTATTAGAGGCAGTTCGAGCAAGGCAGGATCTGAGGATGTTCTTAGTGAAGAAACTTCTTGACCGTATTGCAAGCCAAGTAGTTCTGTCTCCAGTTCTAATTCCTTCTTTGATTTCACCAGCAGTTTGGAAGACTGTTTTCAATTTGGCACAAGCATTCAAGCAAGGTCCCCGCAAGCCCTGATGCCCTTGTTAGAACAAGGGATCAGGGTCTGGTGGTATCTGGGCGACTAACTGGTGGTGGCAGAAACAGAAAAGTTACGCATCAGTCATGTCTACGTTACGTTAAACCATCTCATATCTCTAGGATTCAAGGTCAACTTAGTAAAAGTCAAACCCTTGTTCCCCCACGAGTATTTCAGGGGATAGGGCTGGTCGAGGACACAGCTTCTCTCACTCTGAGTCAGAGTGTGGACACTCGAAACAGATTTCGCAAAAACTGTTTATGTTTCTCCACAGTCTGACTACGACACAGAGACTTTGGGAATCTCTAGTCGGTTCTCTCAACGGGGTTCAGCTAACTGTGAAGTTGGGCCGGTTGTAAGTCTAACGTTTAATCTTGGAGGGCAACAAATTTTTCCCACTATTACCGGAGGGGATAGTATGGCCTATCCCAACGTTATTACACAACTTACTAGCGGTTTGGGCAACGAGAGAAATGTTGCACGCAGTCATGTCATGAACCTCTCCTCCGCCGTCGGTATGGGTGGACATGGATGCGTCAGGCACGATAGGTTGGGGCTTTTAGTCAAACCTCGGGCATCAGGGTCAAAGGTTTTGGTCCCATTTAGAAATCTTCCACATCAATGTCAAAGACTTACTAGTCCCCTTATCTGTCCTTCAGGCTCACGGCTCTGCTTTACGGGGCAAGTCGGTGGCCTTCAGAATGGACAATCTGAATGTGGTTCACTGTATTCAGAAACAAGGGTCAATAAGATCTCGGAAGTGGCTAAACGTGTCAGAAAAGATTTTTATACTAGCCAACAGGCTGAACATTCATCTTCACGCATCTTATCTCCCAGGCGTAGCAAACGTCTGGGCAGACGCTCTGTCTCAGAGACAAAGCACATCAGTAGAATGGGCGCTCTTGCGTGTGCGGAGCATTACCATCCACAAGTGGATTTGTTTGCGTCTGAGAAGACTTGCAAACTCCCACTGTACCTCACCCGCCGGACGATAACGCCGGCGGGCGGACCTGACGCTCTGATGACGGACGAGAACAGGTTGAGTTCCATTTATCTATTTTCCGCCGCCAGACGCGTCTCTAATGTGCCACGTAGTCAACAAACTACAGGATTAGCGAGGCGTAGTCTCGCTAATCGCGCCCCTGTGGCCGGTGCAGTGTGGTACCAGCATTTGTACACGTGGTGCCCGCACCCAGTGTCACTCCCGGTCGGGTTGTTCCACTTAGAACACAATTGGCAACCTAGAAACCTCGCGGACTTGTTCATTATGGACATTCAGGAGGCCAAGTGGCTAGCACCATATGGTAGCGACGTGACCAAGATATTCACGAATCAATATGCCCAGTCTACAAAGCGACAGTTTCAATCGCATTGGCAAGCTTTTATGTCTTGGATTCTTAGAACAAAACAAACTGTGCCCTCGGTGGCGTTGGTTGTTAATTATTTAATGTATCTGTTCATGCGGAAACATTTATCTGAAATTGATTTATGAGGGCAGGTTTTAAACTCCGCCCACCTCCCCGTCAGCTCAGGCCTACATGGTCTCTGGACAAAGCATCGTAGTTATTCTCGTTCCCGTATGTACCAAAGACTGCAGATTTTACAAAAGGGCAGTATTCCTTATGGCTTTGGCTACCGGGAACAGAGTATCTGAGCTGGCGGCGATGAGCAACACGCCTAATTGCCTCAGGTTTGATAGGCTTCATGAGTGTATTCACATTGCACCTTCCCCAGGATTCATAGCCAAGAATGAGCACAGTGAACACGTGTTTTCAGAGTTCACGGTGCCGGCGTTTATAAGGGGAAAGGTGCACCATCTTTTTTTGCCCAGTGCAAGCTCTAACCAAATATTTAAGAGTGGCACCTCTAAATCACCAGGGTGCTTTATGGGTCGCAAGTCCGGGTGAACGCTTGATGGAGCGTACACTGGCTTCTCTCTTGGTCGAGGACTTTAAAGAGAAGAATCCCGGCGTTGTGGGTAAGACCCACGATTTACGCAAGGGGACAGCCTCTTTACGTTTCCTTAATAATCTTTCGGTGGAAGTTATTAAGTCCACACTGTTGTGGGCCTCTAATCAGGAGTTTTTGACTCGATACCTTTCAGTAGCTCTGGACAAACCTTCCTTGCCATGTATAGCTTTACGGCAGAGGGTCTAGGTGGCCCTTTTAGTCACGTTTTGTTTAATTTCAAGAAAAAGGGGGGGGGAGGGTGCAGTCAGTGTGACATAGGACACCCTAGACCCCTCCGGAGTATGTGTTCGGAACATACGAGCTGTGATACTGTTTGTAGGCATTGTATTATACACTTTCTCTGTAGTATTCATTGCAGGAAATTGTGCTAAAGGCCAATAGTAGTGTTACAACAATTCTTGTTGTTGTTGTTGTTGTTGTTGTTGTTCCCCAAGCTGCCTGGCCGAACAGCCCCAAGGCCCCGAGTAAGGCCAAGGCCATAAACGAGCGACCCCACAAAACCCTCTCTGCCGACCACAATAAAGCCTGGGTGACCGAAGCCACTCCATGGCGGGGGGCTGAGAGGGTGTTAGGGAACCAAAGACCCAGCTGTCCCTCAGCAAGTTATGAAGCAAAGTTTTATAATCTTGTATTTAGCTCGAGTAGTATGGCAAGTCGCTAAAGGCCATAGTAGACCATCACCACAATTCTTGTTGTAAGTAGCTTTGGCTGTGAAGCAATAGATTTTTGAGAAATCTCGGTAGTTGCAACTACGACTTTTACTTTTGAAGTAATTACTTCTCCATAAGTACACGAGTTCAGTACTTCTACGAATGTACAAGAATTCATTTATGTTTGGTTATATTTTTAGGAATATATCCACTAGTTAATGGGGTTTATATGTGCACATGTAAACTTATAAGTTTTTAGTTTTCACCACTTACTTTAAGTGGGGCGCCTTCTTAACTAGCAGATCTGTGTACAGAGTCTCAGAGTTAACCCTTTTTCAAGCAGGCTTCTTTGAAGCACGCTCCTGCTTGTACCCCTTTTTGAAGATTTAGGCTGTATAAAGTTTATGCACCCGAATATCTCTTTTTACAAAAGTAAGAATACTATGTGGTTGTTTGATTATCTGCTTTTCTAGAGTTATGATATGATTACGAATGTCCCCCTCCAGTCTTAGAAATCAGGCATGTTCGTCAATGATGGAGGGGCCACTAATAAATTATAGGTTTGACTCCTGTAATTTAGTAGTGGCCCCGTAATCATTGACGACTGGGGCCCTCCCGACCATCCCCTTCCCATTCGTTGATGTATTCAGGATTTTGGTTTACTTGATATGTCAGTGAAGGAAGAATGACGCCTGCAGTAGCGTCTGGTCAAAAGATCCACACAAGTACATCCACGATATGATGGAAAGCTTATTGAATAGTTATTCTTATTTTTTTTTTTTCTTTTTTACGAAGTTTTTTCGTAGTGAGAACCCAATTCATTATGACTGAAGCCATGAGTGAGGTCGCGTGCGCTCATGATGAAGGCTCCTCAGTTTTTTAAATGCTCTGCGCGGTAGATTCAAACTACGGCGGATGAGTGTTTGAAGAGGGTGCCTTATGTAATAGGCATGTTCGTCAATGATTACGGGGCCACTACTAAATATTAGGTTTTCTTTATCTCCTTACAGGAGTCAAACCTATAATTTGATGTAGTTTTTACCACCATGCACTCCCTGCTCAAGAGCTGGGCTAGGGTGGCTGCCCTGATGATCAGGGACTTCAGTGAATAGTTGCCACAGACTGTTAAATCACTAGAGTTATGATATGATTACGAATGTCCCCCTCCAGTCTTAGAAATCAGGCATGTTCGTCAATGATGGAGGGGCCACTAATAAATTATAGGTTTGACTCCTGTAAGGAGATAAAGAAAACCTAATATTTAGTAGTGCCCCCGTAATCATTGACGACTGGGGCCCTCCCGACCATCCCCTTCCCATTCGTTGATGTATTCAGGATTTTGGTTTACTTGATATGTCAGTGAAGGAAGAATGACGCCTGCAGTAGCGTCTGGTCAAAAGATCCACACAAGTACATCCACGATATGATGGAAAGCTTATTGAATAGTTATTCTTATTTTCTTTTTCTTTTTCTTTTTTACGAAGTTTTTTCGTAGTGAGAACCCAATTCATTATGACTGAAGCCATGAGTGAGGTCGCGTGCGCTCATGATGAAGGCTCCTCAGTTTTTTAAATGCTCTGCGCGGTAGATTCAAACTACGGCGGATGAGTGTTTGAAGAGGGTGCCTTATGTAATAGGCATGTTCGTCAATGATTACGGGGCCACTACTAAATATTAGGTTTTCTTTATCTCCTTACAGGAGTCAAACCTATAATTTGATGTAGTTTTTACCACCATGCACTCCCTGCTCAAGAGCTGGGCTAGGGTGGCTGCCCTGATGATCAGGGACTTCAGTGAATAGTTGCCACAGACTGTTAAATCACCAGCACTGGCGTCTGCCAATATCACACTGTCCATACTTTTAATCTAGGAGCATGGACAGTCTAGGTTTAGGTATAATCTTAAGTAATAAGTTTGTAGGATTCAGAATCATAATAATATGATTTAGTATAAATGGGAAGAATATTAAATTATGTTCTGTACACTGTATTAGATATTGGGTAGTATGATATAATTTCTATGAACTTAGGTTAGTATGGAAGGGAAATATTTCCCAAGCAATTCGCACATGCGTGAAATTAGTGGGCCTTCTTTGATTCCGGTAGGGAGACCTCACTTACTCTTCAGACCCCACAACAACAAGACCGACTCTTTCTCTCTCATCACATTCCATTCCCACGCTAGTACAGTCGGCCCTCGGGTAACGCGGCTTTAGGTGCCGCGGTTTTGCTCTAACACGGGTACCCCAAATGTGCCGAGTCAGCATCTAGCACTGTTTTGTTTAGGTAACGCGCGTGGGGTTGTGGCAGGTGGTCAGCATCTCTCGGCCGGTGACATCAGACTCGGGTGTGCTCGGTGCGAGTAGCTTCCTGCCAAGTCAGTGTGCTGCCGCGTCTACCCGTGATTACCAGTGTCCGTGCAAAACGTCTCTGTTTTCGCTAGTTTCGCCACAACCATGCCTCCCCAAACCAAGCGTCGGAAGTTTACACATGCTGAGAAGCTGGAGATAATCAAGAAGGTGGAAGGTGGAGCAAAGAAGGCTCATATTGCTCATACATGGGATCATGGGGTCAACGAGTCAACTATTAGAACCATCTTCAAGGATAGAGAGAAAATCTGCAAAGTTTTGAAGGGACACCCTGGCCAAGCTAGCCTGCATGCCTTCAAAGTTGCTAACCCTGTGCTCAAGACTACGGAGAAACTTGTGGGCAGATATATAGATCGGCAAAGTAGGAATGGGATACCTCTCGATGGCAAGGTTATTCGTCAGAAGGCTAAACTTTTATATCAACAAGTGGCCACCAAGTTAAACGAGCGTCACCCGCCACCATTCCAAGCTTCCCACGGCTGGCTTTGGTCATTCATTAAGCGTCAGAAGATGAAGAATGTGAGAATTATAATGTAAAACTTACAAAATAAACAGGAGAGGCAGCCAGTGCAGATACAGCAGCAGCAAATGAATTCCCTGCCTATTTACGCCAAGTTATAGAAGAAGGCGGATATACGGCAGACCAAATATTCAACGCTGATGAGACTGGCTTTTTTTGGAAGTCTATGCCCAAGCGTACCTATATCCATAAGAAGCAGAAGAGTGCCAAGGGCTTTAAGGGTGCAAAGGACAGAGTGACATTGCTATTAACATGCAATGCTTCGGGGTCCTGTAAATTAAAACCCCTAGTGATCCACCGTGCAAAGAAGCCTCGCCCCTACAGGAACCATGATATGTCCCGTCTGAATGTCCACTGGATGTCTAACAAAAAAGCTTGGATGTCGGCTGCCCTAAGTCTTGAGTGGTTCGACAAGTGCCTAGTACCTGACCTAGAACAGTTCTGTAGCCGAAAAAACCTAGCCTTTAAGATCCTGTTTCTACTCGACAATGCTCCTGGACATTCTCCCCTGCTAGTCAACCGACACCCTGCAATAAATGTTATGTTCATGCCTCCTAATATGACGTCTCTTCTGCAACCCTTAGACCAAGAGATCATCGCCAACCTAAAAGCCAGCTATGCTACCAAGACCTTTACAATGTTGGACTCTGCAACAGACACCCACGAAGAGATTGATAAGTTGTCCGACCTCGACTCGTCCGACCTCGACTCTCCACCGCCCTCTCCACAGGTTGCAGATCCAGATGACCCTGAACCAGCCCCTGGACCTGCCCCGGAGGATCCTGCAATAATCACCGTCTTCCAATTTTGGAAAAAGTTCCACATTAAGAATGGCATTGACTTTATTGTGGAAAGTTGGAATTAAATCAACCAGCCCACTATCCACCATGCCTGGCGGAACATTTTGGAGGGGTTACCTGGCCACAAGTTAGACCTGCCAGGTGAGCGACAGACTGTAGAAGCGGCAGATGGCCAGGCAGTAGCAGCAGCTAGTATACGTAACAGGTTTGCAAGAGGTTAACGAGGAAGACGTTCGTGAAATGATTGTACCACCTGACCAAGATCCCGAGGAGTTACTACAGGAGTTAGATGATGAGCTAGCAGAAGAAGCACCTGTCGAAGAAGAAGGGCCTGCATGAGAACCTATCACCAAAGATTTACGTGAGATCATCGAATTGGCTGACCACTTGGCAGATCGTATCCAAAACTAAGATCCTAATAGGGATAGGGCTGCATCAACATCATCACAACTTTCAACTCTTCTACGAGCCTACTCCGAGATGTTCACCGATCGTGTCAAAGCTCGCCAACAATTACGTATCACAGAATTCTTTCGTGTCTGCCAGCAGCAACAGCAACAGGAGCATGAATGCCAGCAGGGCAACGATTCGGACGACTCCCTCGCTTCAGACATTGATGTGGACGATGCTATGTCCCTCTTCTCGGGGTTTGGAGACGATGACGAGCATCGTCGTCAGGATCTGGGGAGGCCTTCAACATCCTCTCAGTGACGCCAATCGTGGTGTCGTGAGGGAGGGGATGGGGCGGGCAGGCGGCAGAGAGAGGGGCGACGCACCACATCACCACCAAACAAGGTACAGTACAGTACTGGATTCTTATTGTGTACTTTAATTTATTAATATGCAAGATTTCATACATATGTTCTGTAAAATATTGTTAGGTTGTGTGTGACTAATGTTTGATCCATATTTTGTTAGGTTATCGGGTGGTAAATGGTCAAAAAGGGGACTTTGGGGAAGTGGCTAGAACGAATTGAATTTTTCCCATATAACCTTTGCTTTATGTAACGCGTTTTTGCGTAACGCGGCCTGGGGCCGGTACGATACACCCGCGTTACCCGTGGGCGGACTGTACTAACCTTATCATGTAATTCCACCCATTCACTGATCATCTATCATCATCCTCACCATGTTGCAAGTTAAGAGTAATATCTATCCATCATATTACTGTACTTCCACTCACCGTCTTGTTGTCACCTAACGCCATCGCCATATTGCTACCCTGGTGTACCACCATATTTCACCATAGCCGTCGATGCAGCACCAGTATCCAGATAACGCTTTCTATTATTTGGTTATTAATATTTCTAGTCCACTTAAATCATCTCGAAGAAGAATAACTACACACACACACTGGCCGGCCCAAGACTCGAACCGTCAACCTCACAGTTTGCAGGCGAGTGCTCTACCAACCGCGCTACGGCCTGTGTATGTTAATGAGTGCTAGGTGTTGCTTTGATGTTTCTTGGTGTGTGTGGATGTTCTGCAATGTAGTGTAGTGGGTGGTGTTGATTTGTGGAGGCTGGGGCGAGAAGTTCTGTGCATCTCATATCAAGGCGATCTTTGATTTTGAGGACTTTGGTTTCCTGGTGTAGGTGGTCTGTAGGTGGGGTAGCTGTGCAGCCAGTGATTATTGTGAGGGTTTTATTCTGTATGGTTTGTAGGGTGTTGTGATGTGTTTCAGAGAGGTTAGAGTGCCCAAACAGGGCTAGCATATTCCATCACTGAACGTATATATTGCTTGTATACTGTGGTGTTAGTTTCCTTGTTATATCCAAATGTTGTGGATAGTAGGAGAGAAAAAGAGATGGGGATGAATCTGGAAAGCTGAAAGAAGGAGTGGGTGAATTGATATCTGAGGAGTGGAAGAAAAGCATGATTGAGATAAAGAGAGTAAATGGAACATTGATTGTTCTGAAATTGAAAGTTGGTGAAAGATTTATGAATGTGATAACGGCATATGCTCCACAGGTTGTACTAAACAGAGAGCAGAGAGAGGCCTTTTGGAACGACATACTGTACTTAGTGTTGGTTCGGGCCTCTCAGAGTATGATACTACAGTTGTAAGTGGTGACCTAAATGGGGATGTAGGAGCAAGTGCTGATGGGTGGGAGGGTGTGTATGGTGGGAAAGGGTATGGAAGAAGAAATCTAGAAGACAAATTTATAATGGAGTCCTGTGCTGCACTCAACATAGTTGTGTGTAATACTAAGTTCAAGAAAAGGTTAAGTCATCTGATCACATATAGTTCTGGAGTCACCAGTAGCAAGATAGATTACTTCTTAGTGAACAGGAAAGACTGGAAGTTTGTTCGGGATGTAAAGGTCATCCAGAGTGAAGAATGTATCTCCCAACATAAGCTCCTAGTTTGTAACTTGAGCTTAAGGCGAGATCCTGTGCTAAAGAAAGTATACATGCCCAAAAAGAAAGTATGGCTGCTGAATAAATCTGAATACAGTAAACCCTCGCTATCTCGGACTAGCCTAATTGGGGGGGGAGACCCAGTCCGAGATGACCGAAAATCCGAGATGTCCGAAGTCCGACTTATGTCCGACTTAAGAGAGGGAAAATTCCGAATTAGAAGAGGAAAGTCTGCGTCACCAGATAAATTGAGATTTTTTTTTTTTTTTTTTTTTATCTATCTATTTAATGCATTTATCTCCTTATAGACTTATGGACTTGGAGAAGGCCTATGACAGAGTGGATAGAGAAGGTTTGTGGAAAGTACTTAGAATATACGGAGTAGAGGGCAAGTTGCTGAAAGCAGTGAAGAGCATGTATGAGGGTGCAAAGGCGGCAGTACGTGTGGAGAGTGAGCAGAGCGAGTTCTTTGACCTGAATGTTGGTTTGAAACAGGGGTGTGTGATGTCCCCGTGGTTGTTTACTGTATATATGGATGGAGTTATGAAAGAAATACTATCAAGAGCAGTGGATGTTGGTGTATCGCTGAAAAGGGAGGGAATTGAGTGGAAGCTACCTATACTGCTGTTTGCGGATGATACAGTTCTGATGAGTGATAATGAATGGGAGTTGCAGGGTCTGGTAAATGAGTTTGGAACAGTGTGCGAAAAACGGAATTTGAAGGTAAATACGGGGAAGAGCAAGGTTATGGTCTTCGAAAGGGGTGAAGTCACAGAGTGTGAGGTGAAGCTGAACGGTCAGGCTATGGAGATCGTCAACTCTTTTAAGTATCTGGGCAGTGTGTTGAGTAAAGATGGGACTATGGATGAAGAGGTGCGGGAGAGGGTACAACAGGGGAAGAGGGTTGTAGGAACGCTAAAAGCAGTAACAAGAAATAGGGTGGTCAGTATGGAAGTGAAGAAGTCCTTGCATGACAGTGTGGTAATCCCGACACTGACTTACGGAAGCGAAGCATGGACGTTGGTTGAGAGACTCAGACCAAGAGTGAGAGCAGTGGAAATGAATTACTTAAGGAGTGCGTGCGGAGTTACATGGAGGGATAGACAGACTAATGAGGAAGTAAGAAGGAGGTGTGGTGTGGAGGTAGATGTGCTGGAAAGTGTGAAAAGGAACAACTTGAGATGGTTCGGCCATATGAAACGTATGGAAAGCAAGAGAATGACTAAGAGGGTGTACGAGAGCGAGGTGGAGGGACAGAGGGGGAGAGGTAGACCGAATATGAGGTGGAAGGATGGAGTGAGGAACTACATGAACGAAGGCGTTGCTGGTTGGGGGGAGGGGCGTCGACTGACTGGGGACAGAGGTGCATGGGGGCGGTTCGTTCGTGGCCACCCCTTCGGGGATCACGGCGTCAGGCAATAGATAGATAGATAGATCTCCTTATACATATATATAACTATGTCTTATTTGGTCTTTTTTTAATCTATGCATCAATTCTAATACGATGGAATTGAAAACAATATTACCCTTCTAACACATAAATAATAAAATGAAAAAGAGAGTAAATAAAAATGTCTCCTTTGTCTTTCAGAAACATAAGTCCGTCTCGTATATGTTAGTATTTTATCGCTCGCTCGCCCCTAGCCACTCTCTCTCTATCTATTTATCTCTCTAATGCATCTAACTAACTCCCTTATACATTAACATAACTATGTCTTATTTGGACTTTTTGTAATCTATAAATAATTTCTAATGCGATGGAATTGAAAACAATATTATCCTTCTAGCACACAAATAATAACATGAAAAAGAGTCAATATAAATGTCTCCTTTGTCTTTTCAGAACTAATTAAGTCCGTCTCATAATAGTTCGTGTTTATCGCTCACTTCCCCTTCTGCAACTCTCTTTCTATCTATCTTGTCTTTTCAGAACCAATTAAGTCCGTCTCATAATAGTTCGTGTTTATCGCTCACTCCCCCTCTGTAACTCTCTTTCTATCTATCTATCTCTCTAATGCATCTACGTAACTCCCTTATACATTAACATAACTATGTCTTATTTGGACTTTTTGTAATCTTTGAATCATTTTTAATGCAATGGAATTGAAAACAATATTATCCTTCTAGCACACAAATAATAACATGAAAAAGAGTCAATATAAAAGTCTCCTTTGTCTTTTCAGAACCAATTAAGTCGTCTCATAATAGTTCGTGTTTATCGCTCACTCCCCCTCTGTAACTCTCTCTTTCTATCTCTCTATCTCTCTAATGCATCTACGTAACTCCCTTATACATTAACATAACTATGTCTTATTTGGACTTCTTGTAATCTTTGAATAATTTCTAATGCAATGGAATTGAAAAATATAATAACGGACATTTTCCGAATACTGTACTTATATAAAGTCCGACAACGTCAGAGACTGTCGGAACGATGACGGAAATGTCCGAAATACGGAAGTGCATGTCCGAGAGGCTGTAGCCAGTCCGACTAGTACGGGTTTCCGACTTCTAGAGGTCCGAGATGGCGAGGGTTTACTGTACAAGGATAGGTTTCGCAGCGAACTGGAGGAAATGGAAAGGAATAGGGGCGCTAAGCCAACTGATGTAAATAGCCAATGGAACTTCCTTGAACGTAGCCTTCTTGCTGCCACTGACAAAGTATGTGGCAAAACTAAGGACCCCCCAGGCATAAGACTTCCTGGTGGTGGAATGACTAGGTTGAAAATGCAATAAAGGAGAAATGATGCTGTTCCAAAGCATGAAAGAAAGGAGGCAGCAGGGAGGAATATCTGGTGGCTAAGCGAATTGCAAAACAAGATATATAAGGCAAAGTAAATCATACAGGACCTGGTCATAGACCAAGTGAGTACATTACTGTAATACAGAATATCCCAATGGGGTCTTCAATTTAGCTAGGCGAGTTAAGGATGACAGTAGAGATGTTGTAGGAGAACAGTGTGTCAGGAATGATAATAGGACAATTGTGTACGCTGACAAAGAAATTAGAGGTGCTTGAAAGGTGCACTACGAAAGAATACTCAATGCGGAATTTGAGTGCAGCTTAGTAACGAAAAGCCAATACTCCCCCCCCCACCTCTTTGATAGTGCCAGCTATTGTAAGCAGTTGGAAAGTTGAAGCTATGTACAGTACTGAGGTACTTACAGTATTCTTACAGTAGATCCTCTGGAAAAAGGCAAACTATGCCTGTGTATCCAGCTCAGTACCAGTGCTTGCACTGCTGCGGTCGTTCACGGTGTTGGCGGCGGCGGTAGCAGACGCAACATTTTTACTATTCTGTATTTTTGTTTTATAATCAAACTTCAAATCTTGTCTTCCCCATGCTTTATCAAGATTACTTTCAAACTCCCTTATTGATTCGGAATCGACTACATACTGGGGCAGTGCGTTCCACTCATTTACCACTCTATCACAAAATGAGTTCTTCGCCTTCTCAAGCCTATTTCTTTCTTTGTAAATTTTCTTAGAGTGTCCTCTCGTTCTTGTTCCCTCCCGCATCAAGAAGATACCTTCACACACATCCTCATCGTACTTTCCTGACACTATCTTAAAAGTCTCTATCATATCCCCTCTCTTTCTCCTATATGCCAGTGTCGGAAGTCCCAGTGTCCTCAACCTCTGCTCATAGCCCGCGTTCTTCAACGTTGGTACCAGCTTGCTAGCTCTTCTCTGCACTTTCTCCACTGCTTCTATATCCTTTACCATATATGGAGCCCACACCTGGTTTGCATATTCCAGGTGTGGCCTAACCAGCGCTGTATATAGATTCCTGAAGATTTCTTCGTCAAGTGACACAAATGTCCTCCTTATCAGCCCTACAATTCTATTGGCTTTGTTTATCTTTTCCGCTAAATGTTCTGAGAAATTTAACTTATTATCTATCACTACTCCTATATCCTTTTCTGCACTCACTTCCTCCATCGCTTCATACATACTGTATCCTACCTTGTCTATCTTGCTGGTCCCAATCCGCATGTACTTGCATTTTTTTGGATGAAAAGGCATTAACCAATGCTCAGACCATCCCTTCATGCCCTCCACATCTCCTTGAAGCAAACCCATATCTTCCTTACTCCTCACTCTTCTATACAGTTTAGTGTCATCCGCCAAATTTTCGGCATGGTATTAATTTTATCAATGACTTCTAATGAATTGTCAACACTCCAATAATAGGTAATGCCAGTTCTTTTCTTGATGGTATCACAATATCGTTTATGTGTACTTTTAATATATTTTAAGCAAATGAAGGACGGAAAAGGTGCAGGATGCTTTGGCATTGTAGCTGAGATGATTAAAGCCTCAGGTGATGTAGGAGTGAGTTTGGTCACAGAGCTAACTAAAGCCATCATTAGAGAGGAAATAACCCCTAATGAATGGCACAAAAGTGTAATAGTAAACATCTTATTTTATAATGTAAAACTTGCAAAATAAACAAACCAAAACAGGGATGACACATAATACATGTAAAGACAAAATAACTTATCAAAATCGCTATGTGGAAATAACGCTTTAGTAAAATAAAATTATGAAACAAAAAGAACAGAAAACCACCACATAGGATGTACATCACTACATGAGCAAGTGAATCTGTTTCAAAAGCAAATTAATCGCACATATAGCAACGCACTCTTGACATGTTCAAGGAATTAATTAATTTGGGAATTTCAGGACGTTCTGGTAAATTCTTTTAAATTCTCCATGAATAAAGAAACTACAATTTATGTCAAAATTTTCTATTTTACCCTTCTGGCCCGGGCAGCATTTTAAAATAACGCTGCGGCAGATGGGCCAGAGCCCGGGTGTCCTTTTAAAATCCCTATGCTTGAAAGCGTGCTTTGAAATTCGTGTGGCGAAAATTTCCTTTGCAGGGGCGATCGCAGCGCCACCAAGCCTCAATTACTACCGTTATCAGTTCCTACGTGCCCGCCATAGCGAGTTATAGCAAAAAAAATTCGTCCGACGCGTCCGATTCTGTGCAACCTCCCGCGCACCCCAGTGCTACCCCGCTCGCTACGTCTACGCCTGTTGCAAGCAAGAAAAAGGCTCAACGCGAGAAACCAAAGGTATTATTGAGTGATAGTGCGATTGAGAGAGAACTTTTTGCCATCAAAGAAAGCAGTGGCGAAAGCTTGATCGATAAAGAACAGTTTATTAGTGCGAGTGAAGACGATGATTTTGTGGGGTTTGGGGATGATGACAATGTTGACTTATTTGAGGGAGGAGACAGTAGTGATGATCCTGATGTGGAAGTGTAGAATGAAGGTGCAGTCGAACTTCCGAGTGTGCTTGAGCCTAGGCCTACCCCATCGCCATCTTTGCGTGGTCAGCCTAGGCCTAGCCTAGCCCGGGACCTTCCCCTTTGCCTGCCCGTACGCCCGTGATTCATTCATGCCCGTACGCCCTTGAAAGTGGGTAAATATTTTTATAAACAATCATTGGTGAAAAGTGCGGCCAAGAAAGCACGCAGGGCAGCTGAAAAAGCTAGGGAAGGCGATGATGGTGATGGTGATGCCGACCCTGGTCTAGCGACCACCCGCATTCCTTTGTCACGACGTCTTGACCCGGGACGCCGCGCGGGTCACCCACAGCCCTCGGCTTCATCTCTCCCTCAGGATGTGCAAAGGGCCTCTTCAAGTGGGGTACTAGTGGTGCGGCATTGTCCTCCCACAGTGTGCCACCACAGCCCCCGCATTGTAGAGCATTATTTGGAGCGGAGAAGCCCTCGGCTCGCCGCAAAAGGAGCCCAACTCCCGAGGCTGAGGCTCCCATTGTTCCACCTCCCGCAGCCTCCCGCCCCCGACGCCCGGTCACTTCTTCGCCAGAATTGTCCCCCGAAGAAGATGCTGACGACCCCAACATTGCCCCAGATGACCTGACATCACCTGAGGAGGAGGAGGACGAAGAGGATGTGGAAGAAGAGGAAGTCCCAACACGACGAGTTCGAGGGCGAAGTCGTGGGCGTGCGTCTCAGCCTGCCGACGCCGCTGCCCCTGGGCGTGGGCGTGGGCGTGCAGGGCGTCCGCGTGGGCAAGGGCGTGTGCCTGCTGCGCGTGCGCGCTCATCTAACTTGTTTGTCTGGATAGATGGGGCAGATTTTGAGCCAGATTGTCCTGCCTTTGACGAGCAGCAGATTGACTCAGGGGTGTCACCAGCATATCCCTGTGGCCCAGATGCTACCCCCAGTGAACTTTTTTGTGGCTTCTACGACAATGAAGTCATGGAATACCTCGTCGAGGAAACCAATAATCACCATGAGATCTGTGCTATCTTTCTTGGCAGGAAGACCAGTGCCAAGATGGTGGCATGGAGAGCTGTCACTGTGGCAGAACTGTATGTGTTTCTGGCACTTACTATGCTGATGACACACATCAGGAAGCACGCTCTGGATGATTATTGGATCACTGCCGACCTCATCACAACTCCAGCATTTGGAAAGTACATGTCCAGGGACAGGTACTTTGACATCCTCTCCTATCTACACCTGACCAACAATATGCATGTCCACCTTCACGACCCATTATGGAAAATCAGGCAGCTGTATGACATGATACATCATCGGTTTACCACCTACCTGATTCCATTTCAGAAGATGTGCCTCGATGAGTCTCTGGTCCTGTTCCGTGGTAGGCTGCATTTCAGGCAGTATATCCCGTCAAAGAGACACCGCTTCGGCATCAAGCTCTTCGTCCTCTGCGATTGTAAGACGGGGTATGTGCTGGACTTTGTGGTCTACAGCGGCAGTGGTGGCGAAATCGTGACTGACCCCGACATTGGCTTTGGCGGCGCTGTTGTGCAGAAAATTATGGAGAAACACTTTCATAAGAACCACATTCTGTACACAGACAACTACTATACGTCGCCAATCCTCACCAAGTACCTCCATGACCGCAAGACCGGAACTGTCGGCACAGTCAAGGCCAAGAGGAAGGGCATGCCATCATACCCAACGAAGACAAAGAAAACGGACATCTTCCACAAGAAGAGTGGCCCCATCCTCTCCATCCACTGGCATGACCAGCGGAAGGTTGACCTCCTCTCCACATGCCACAAGGCAGGGATGGTCGCCACAGGGAAGGTGGACCGAAGAACCAAAAACCCTGTCCAGAAACCAGCTGCTGTCCTAGACTATAACCTCAACATGTGCCTCATCGACAAGTCCGACATGCAGATGGGCTTCATCGACTGCCTGCGAACATCTTGCAGGTGGTATAAGAAGTTTATTCTGCATACAGTAGATATGTCGGCCCTCAATGCCTACAACATCTACCGTCTGAGGACTCCCGGAGCCAAGAAATACAAGTCCCTGCGGAACTTCCACAAGCAGGTGATACTTAAGCTCCTGGCTAAACATGCGGATACACCTGGGAGACCACTCCAAGGACCAGGCCAGCTGGACCGCACGGCGTGTGCCGACTTCTTCAGGAAGCACCAGCTCAACCCCCTTCCTTTCAAAACACCAGGTGGTAGAGTTAGGAGTCAAAAGAGGTGCCATGTGTGCAGCCACACAACTCGCAGACCCCACAAAGTAACGAAAACCACATGGGAATGCCTCGAGTGTGAAGTGGCACTGTGCGCTGGACTGTGCTTCAATGACTTTCACACTCTAGAGCAATATTGAAGTGCCCGTGACAATGACAGTGAAAGTGACACTCTAAAATGTAGGCTAATAGTAATAATAAAACTAAGTATAAGTGAAATAGACACACATAAGTAATAAGTGCCTTCATAACAATATGAACAAGTGAAAGTGACACTATATATTATTAGCTTACCTAGCAATACATAAAAGTGAAAATGACACTATCAATTATCATAGTCCAGTGAAAGTGACACTATAATAATAATAATAATAAAACTAATTAAAAGTGAAAGAGACACACATAAGTTGTTGTTGTTGTTGTTGTTCCCCAAGCTGCCTGGCCGAACAGCCCCAAGGCCCCGAGCAATTCCAAGGCCATAACCGAGTGCCCCCACAGAACCCTCCCCGCCGACCACAATAAAGCCTGGGTGACCGAAGCCACTCCATGGCGGGGGGCTGAGGAGGGTGCGGAAACGCCCGGGAAACCAAAGCCCCACCCAGGGCCCTGTGCCCCTCATCAGCAATTATGAAGAGAAAGTTGAGAGGCAAGGGAAAAATGTGACGCTTTGGCTTTTTGGGAGGTGTGGTGGAGTGGTCTTGCCACTGGCTTGGTAATCCAAAGGTCCCGGGTTCAAATCCCGATGTATCAATGGGAAGATATTATTGGGATGGAATTTGTGCTGTACCTGGTATCAGTGCATTACCACAAGCCCACCGAAATGTCAATAAAATACCCTCATTGTTCCCTGATTAAATAGCACTGTATGAATATTCCCATATTCAAAATATGCTATAGGGGTGCAATGCCTGGTGAGTTATCTGCTCAACAGGTGGCGTTGTGTGTGTGTAAGTGTGAGAGTCCGAGTGTAGGGTTTGAGACAGTGAAGCACGGGAACGAGGTGGCTTCAGAGATGGGGTCGTTTCGGGCCATGAGTGAGCACCGTGCCTCATGTGAAGGCAAGATGGCAGGTGCTCGTTGTACTCTACGTGCTTCACATGTCTCACTCCCTAGACTGGAACAAGACCTCACGGGCTTCACTGTTCATTGTAAAGCGGTGAATGTTAAGGCTCTCAGCCTATGCCCGAGAGGAAGTAAGTTGGAATATAGAAAAAAAAAAAAAAAAAAAAAATCTTGGTAGATTGGGAGGTCAATCCAAGGAAGAGACGCCGTCACTTGAGATCTAGAAAATATATAAGTTAAAGGAAAAGTCAGAGTAAGCTATGGGTATGGCAGAGATTGCTCAGCTCTCACTCTGATAGACCAGCCCATCACCACATGACTAGAACCCAATCCTCTCAGCATCAGCTAGGAAAGGCCCTAGAAAGCCGCCTTTGGCGGGGGGATAGCTCCCCTATTTCAACCCCTTTCGGGGTTGGGCACCCGCCCACACACATAAGTAATAATAAGTGCCTTCATAACAATATGAACAAGTGAAAGTGACACTATATATTATTAGCTTACCTAGCAATACATAAAAGTGAAAATGACACTATCAATTATCATAGTCCAGTGAAAGTGACACTATAATAATAATAACACTGAGTAAAGGTGACAGAGACACAAATAACTTCATAAAAATAACTTTATTGAGTGAAAAAAACCACAAGTATAATAAATGGCAGAATAAACAATAAAAACTCTCAAATCGCTTCCCGGCATAATTGCGGGTAGGGCAACGAGTGCAACAGTGCGTCGTAGCCGGGGCCGCGGTTGAGTGTTCGGACGCGCCAAGGTAAATACGTGCCAAACGTTACCTCCACTAACATCGCCATAACTCCGGAACCAGTTGAGATAGAGAGCTCTACTTACCGCCAGTCTACGCAGCAAGGTAAGGCGCACATTTCCGTGTTTGTTTCATTATTGTAGCTCTTATATTAAGGGAGATAGGCCTTTGTTTACAAGAGTCATTTTTCAGCCAGATCGCCCGGATACAAGCTCCGTCATTTAGAAAGCCAGCCCGGGCCACGAGGGTTAAATAAATTTGCAATTTGACAAGATATTAACAATACTGTACTACAAAATAAATACAGTACAGCACTCACTAACGATAGTGCTATCGGGTAGGTAGCCTACCTGTAAGCATAGCATGGACAGATGACCCCTACCAACTGATAACCTACATTTATAGTACAAATAAATTAAGGGTATCATAGAGGCAAGCAATTGATACAATCAAAAGTGAATAGATACAATATAATAAAGTATAATAATTGCAAGATATGAGGAAGCAACAATAGATTTAAACAAAGAGTAATCTTTTAACCCCTACTGTACCATAGGGTACAACCATAAATGTACCCCCCAGTCCCAAGCAATGTGGTCAAAATGGCTTCAGAGGCAAGATATAACAACTTCCCACCTCAAAAGTAGGAAGAATAATGCCTCTCCCAGCCTGTGGGGGTTGGATATAAGCTGAGAAGTGTTGCCAAGGTTTTAAAGCAGTGCTCAAACATTACTGGCAGTTACAAGGATCGTATATTACTGACAGCTGGTAGGCGTCGCTGGGACTGGAGCTGGGATTGTACCGGTTAACATGAATGATTAATTTTAGAAAAAATCAATAATAACAGTAGAAAAAGATAAACAATCAATAAATACAGACAAAAAGTAAATAGAGGTTATACGAGAAACTTCAAGTTAAAAATGCTTGATTCAAATTATTGATATACAATTTTAGAAGACAGTCACAATAATTAAGATTAAAAAGATTACATTTATATAACAATTTACTTGCATCAAAACCTCTGTCTACTAAGAGTCTGTATAATAACCTAGCTCTAGCCCAAAAGTCATCTACTTTAGTGTAAATTTTACAAAATCTTATTAGTTGGGAATAAAAACTATTACCGGTATAAGTTATTTTATTATCGATATTACTACTAGGGAAAGGAAAGTTTATTACGTTAAAATTAGAATCGTCAACTTTGTGATATACTTTAAGTGTGCACTGCTCATTATCAATCTGTATAATTATATACTTTAAGTGTGCACTGCTCATTATCAATCTGTATAATTATATACTTTAAGTGTGCACTGCTCATTATCAATCTGTATAATTATATACTTTAAGTGTGCACTGCTCATTATCAATCTGTATAATTATATACTTTAAGTGTGCACTGCTCATTATCAATCTGTATAATTATATACTTTAAGTGTGCACTGCTCATTATCAATCTGTATAATTATATACTTTAAGTGTGCACTGCTCATTATCAATCTGTATAATTATATACTTTAAGTGTGCACTGCTGGAGGGATAGACAGACTAATGAGGAAGTGAGAAGGAGGTGTGGTGTGGAGGTAGATGTGCTGGAAAGTGTGAAAAGGAACAACTTGAGATGGTTCGGCCATATGGAACGTATGGAAAGCGAGAGAATGACTAAGAGGGTGTACGAGAGCGAGGTGGAGGGACAGAGGGGGAGAGGTAGACCGAATATGAGGTGGAAGGATGGAGTGAGGAACTACATGAACGAAGGCGGTGCTGGTTGGGGGGAGGGGCGTCGACTGACTGGGGACAGAGGTGCATGGGGGCGGTTCGTTCGTGGCCACCCCTTCGGGGATCACGGCGTCAGGCAATAGATAGATAGATAGAAGTGTGCACTGCTCATTATCAATCTGTATAATTATATCAAGACCATTTTCAACTCTATCATTTACGTTTCCTTGTGTGAGGGGGATGGAATTTGGATAAATTAGCGACTTGATTAAAATTGAACATATTGAAAACGAGAATATCATCGATATATCTACTATTATTACTTTACTGTACTTAACAATTTAGCAAGTGCTAATTTTTATGGGATGGTATTTTTCTTGCTACTGTCAACTAAGTCTTTAATAAATATAAATTCTAAAGCAAACAAAAAGAAATCTGCAATTAAAGGACTAGCATTTCCACCCATAGGAATACTTAATATTTGTTTGAAAATGTAGGGCCCGAATCTAACATAAGTATTGAAAAGGAAGAATTTAAGGGAATCTTTAAGTTTAGTTCTATCAAAATACAGTATACTGAACTAGTGGTAGTAGAGCTAAGTGACGCATTATTAAAATATGAATAAACATTTATGAAATAATTACCATTCTTAATAAATCTGTCAAAGTGCAAATCTCTAAAGCAAAGTTCTGAAAATACTAAATCTAAAGGAAAATTGGTTAACAATGTTGAAAAGTCAAAGCTATGTATTGAGGTAACTTTTGGCATAGTATTTAATTTTATCAATAACTTCTAATGAATTGTTAACACTTCAATAATAGGTTATTCATATTTGTTTTCCCCAACCCACCAATTAATTTACAAATAAACCTAACTAATGAAATCAATGAAAGCAATGAATACATGTGGTACTCCAAGGACTCGAGCCTAGGATATTCACACCGAAATTACGCTATCAAGACAGTTCTTTTCTTGATGGTATTACAATATCGTTTATGTGTACTTTTAATGTATTTTAAGCAATGTACGACCTGTTCTGACAGCTTCAGTGGTAGCAAATTTTGCTCCAGCAATAAAGCGATATTTATATGGTCTTTTATAAAATGTAGGTAACATGTATAATTTTGAAATGCACTTACAGTACAGTACAGTACAGAAAGCTTAACATCAAATGTTTTGTTTTTAATAGTACAGTATGTTCATTAATTAAGTTATCAATAATTTAATTATTTTGAATTTCATAAACAGAATTACCACATATATATTTATGTAATATGTTACCTTTAATGCATAATCATTTTGGGGGGCAAGGGGGACTCGTTGGATAGAGGAAATTATTGAGGCCTGAAAATAATTGACGAAGTCATGAAGGTCTTTGAGTGTCTTCGAAGGTATGATAAGGGAAAGCATTTCTATCGATGATATGCAGTTTGGTTTCATGCCAAGACGTGGCACAATCAACACTATCTTCATAGTTGGGCAGGTGCAGGAAAGACATCTACTTAGAGATAGGGGATCTGGAGTGGCAGCGTCTACGCCGTGAATCCGCCTCCCGGGACTGCTGACCGTGGATGGCTGCCGACTCTCCTGACCGGGGACAAGAGCGCCGACCGGTGGGGGGATAGCAGGCCGCCGACCATCGGGGAGCAGTCCTGGGAGCCAACCTGCCACAACCTACCCCTGCCCCCTTCTTGAGGGCACGAGAGCCTGGGAATCGCTTTGGTCAAGTACCACACCTCTCAAAAAGCACACACACAAATTACACTGATTTTTTCTACACCGAGAAATGACTCTCCGGCTGTCTTTTCTCGAAGACTTTTTCTAGCCGGAGACATCGAGAGCAACCCAGGACCCACCCACAAATACATATGTCCAACATGCTCAAAACCTATCACACTTCGAATCGCCACATAAAGGGTTCAGTTCTCTGTAATTCATGCAGGAACTGAACCCATTTCACCTTTTATTTTATTTCTTTTTTTCTATATGAGTGAGGGACGCAAAAGGCAGAACTGCCTGTAGCGAGTGCCTCCCCCAGAGTTGAAAGAGTGACAGGGCCAAAATCAAGGGACGTTTGAGCCAAAGTGCCTGGACACACACAGTTTGAAGCAATTTAAGTCATAGGAAGAGGGAAAGACTGATTCTGGGAGAGAGTTCCAGAGCTCAGCTGTTGAATAGAAGAAAGTCTGAGAGCAACGTTTCACTCTTGGGTTAGAGAGTTGCACAGAGTAGGGGTTGGATTGTGTTGCAAGACGGGTACGACGTGCCCTACGTAGAGAAGGTGTCATACACTGGGAGACCTCTGAGGAACACTGATTATTATAGTAGCGATAGAATAGTGAGAGAGATGCAACATTGCGGCGGAGAGAGAGAGATTACAGAGAGTTGGTGAGTGGACGGGAGTTAATGATACGAAAGGCCTTCCTTTCCACTTTGTCTAGGAGTGCGGTGTGAGAGGATCTTCCCCACACATGTGAACAATACTCAATACAAGGACGCACTTTGCCGCTGTACAGAGCAAGAAGCTGTGCAGGGGTAAAGAACCCCTTGAGGCGGTTGAGCACACCCAGCTTCTGGGAGGCTGCCTTAGCAAGACTGGTAATATGGTCCTTCCAAATGAGAGCAGAAGAAAAAGAGACACCATGAATATTGAGAGAAGATGAAGGATGATTTTTGTATTGTTGAAGAATTAGGGATAGTCCGCTGGGAGTTCCGGACGGGTAGATAGATGGAGAAATTGGGTTTTGGAAGCATTAAAGGTAACAAGGTTTTCTCTGCCCCAATTGGAAATAGTAGTTAGATCAGAAGTTAAGTGTTCTATGGCTTCATTATATTTATCTTTAAGGGTTTGCTGGCTGGGGCGTTCTGGAAAACTAATTGAGTAGTGTAAGGTAGAGTCGTCTGGGTATGAGTGGATGGGACTGGAGGTACAGTTGAGAAGATCATTTATGAAAATTAGAAAGAGAATAGGAGATAGGACAGAGCCCTGAGGAACACCGGAGTTGATAGGATGAGGAAGTGAGCGATGACCTGCATAACACTTGCTTCCACGGAACACTATACACAAACACCTGGACCTGTTCCTCATGCCCCTCCCATTCCCAGTCAAACCCCTCACCTACACCCCCACACTTCTCCTTTCTAACCCACCAATCCTTTCCGTATTATCCACATCCTCAACCCCTCACATCCCACCCCAACCTAATCCATCCACACCCTCATCCCTTGCACCTTAATCCCCATCCCCATCACCAACTCGCAATCTCCTTCCTCCTCACCCGCACCTTCGCCCCCACCTCACCCCCGTGCAGCAGCACCCAATATATACCGCACGCACATCAGCATTCTTTAATTCAACATAGATGGCATAAACACAAAGAAACATGAACTCTCACATTTCATCCAACAACACAACATGCACATTGCCATATTACAAGAAACAAAACTTCGCACAACACAAAAAACACCCACATTTCATAACTTCACCACCATCAGACAAGACTGGGCCGGCGGTTGCGGCCGTGGACTCACCACCTTGGTACACAAAATAATAAACTTCTCAGCCACCAGTGCGTATACCAAATCCCTCCTCCCCCCACATGATAACACAACAGAAATTCAATCAATCAAAATATGCACTGGCAATAAATCCAAGATCCCCGCTTTTCCTCTTTTTATTTTTTACTTTTTTTTGGGGGGGAGGGGCAACTCAAGACAGAGCCAGAATAGGGACAACACAACAGAAAACAACATACATACAAAATTAAAATACAAATTCACACACATCTAGGTCATCCCTAGGCGAAGGGATGCGGCGACCCCACCGCCCGCCACTTTGGTGGTGCAATCACTGCCAATCAGCCTCTGGAGCAGTGGACCACTATCTTCAGAAAATTCCTGTGCTTGGTATGCTTCCAGCCAGGGCCCCACTGGGGTAAATATAATAGCAAAACAGTGGTGGAACTGCCATCCAGGTGAGGGACTGCTCTGGGTCTGCTCCTTCAGTGTTCATGGTCATAATCCACTTAGTGGAAATGGCTCTGTGGAGTGGGTCAGTCGGGGCATGTCTGGGAGCCTGGAGGCATTTTCTGCCATGGCCATCCCTTTTGGGGTGCTTCCTCTGGAGGCGGGGCGTCAGATTTGATGATGATGATGATGATGATCTAGGTCATCCAGGAGAAGACCCAGAGACCAGGGTCACCAAGGTCCCTCCAACACTCCCCCGGCCCCCGATCACAAGGAGAGGTTCCGATCTTGGCAGACAGACATGCTGCAGAGCCGAAACCACTAGCCCGTCCACCACATTTCCAGGCGCACCCTTCATATAAACCATCTCCCCGGGCCAGGACCCTGATGGACTATTATCTAGTCCAACTTGCGCCCGACCCCGTCCCCCAATGACCACGTGTTTATTCATCTACAACGGTATGGGTAGACACGGATGCGTCAGGCACAATAGGGTGGGGATTTCAGTCAAATCAGGGGCACCAGGGTCAGGGGCTTTGGTCCCACTTAGAAATCTCTCACATCAATGTCAAAGAATTACTAGTCCCCTTGTATTTCCTTCAGGCTCACGGCCCTGCGTTACGGGGCAAGTCGGTGGCCTTCAGAATGGACAATCTGAACGCAGTTCACTGTATTCAGAAACAAGGATCAACGAGGTCAAGGAGGTTGCTAAACGTGTCGGAAGAGATTTTTACTCTAGCCAACAGACTAGACATTTATCTTCACGCATCTTATCTCCCAGGCGTAGCGAACGTCTGGGCAGACGCTCTGTCCCGGAGACAGAGCACGACAGTAGAATGGGAGCTCAAGCAACCCATTTTCAACCTAATGATTGCAGAGCTCTCCCATCCACAAGTGGATCTGTTTGCGTCCGAGGAGACTCACAAACTCCCTCTATACCTCACCCGCCGGACGAAAACGCCGGCAGGGGGGCCAGACGCCCTAGTGACAGACTGGAACAGATGGAGCTCCATCTATCTGTTTCCGCCGCCACATGCGTCACTAATGTGCCACGTAGTGAACAAACTACAAGATTATCGAGGCTTAGTCTCACTAATCGCGCCCCTGTGGCCGGCGCAGTTGTGGTACCAGCAATTGAAAACGTGGTGCCCGCACCCGGTGTCGCTCCCGGTCGGGTATTTCCACTTAGACACGATTGGCAACCTAGCGACCTCGCTGACTTTTGCATTATGGACATTCAGGAGGCCAAGTGGCTAGCACCATACGGTAGAGATGTGACCAATCAATTATTAAATCAATATACTCAGTCTACGAAACGACAGTATCACTCACATTGGCAAGCCTTTACTTCTTGGATCATTAGAACAGAACAGACTGTGCCATCAGTAGCTTTAGTGTTCAATTATTTAAATTATCTGTTTGAGCAGAAACATTTATCTGTGGTAACGTTAAAAAATCACTTAACTGCGATTAGAGTGCCCTTTTTAGACCTTACAGGTCTCTCCATACCGGTGGCGGAGGAAACAGGTTTTATGAGAGCTTGTTTTAAACTCCGCCCACCTCCCCGTCAGCTCATGCCCACTTGGTCTCTGGACAAAGCTTTGTCTTTACTTCACTCTCGTCTGTACCAAAATACTGCAGACTTTGCATTACTCTTAAAAAAGGCTGTTTTCCTTTTGGCTTTGGCCACCGGGAACAGAGTGTCTGAGCTGGCGGCGATGAGTAACACACCTAATTGCCTTAGGTTTGGAAGACTTAATGAATGTATTTACATTGCACCTTCCCCAGGATTTGTAGCCAAGAATGAGCATAGTGCACACGTGTTTTCTGAGTTCACGGTGCCGGCGTTAAAAAGGGGAAAGGTGCATCATAATCTTTGTCCAGTGCAAGCTCTAACCAAATATTTGAGAGTAGCTCCTCTCAACCCCCAAGGTGCTTTATGGGTAGCAAGTACGGGTAAACGCTTACTGAAACGGCGATTAGCCTCTCTTCTGGTCGAAGTCATTAAAGAGAGTAATCCCGGCGTTGTGGGTCGGGCCCACGATTTACGCAAATGGGCAGCCTCTTTACGTTTCCTGAAAAATTTTCAGTAGAAGATATTGCGTCCACTCAGTTGTGGGCGTCTAATCATACGTTTTTGTCTAGATACTTGTCAGTTGCTCTAGATAAACCTTCCTTACCATGTATAGCTTTAAGGCAGAGGGTCTAGGTGGCCCTGCAGCCACTTTTGTTTACTTTCAAGGGAAAAGGGGGGGGGGGGGGGGGGGTTGCAGTCAGTTGACATAGGACACCCTAGACCCCGCCGGAGTGTGAGAGCTGTGATACAATTTATGGTTAATGTGATATGAAAATTTCTCAGCGAGAAATTGTGCTAAGTACAAATGTTAGTACAAAACAACGGGGTTGTTATAGTAGTTTTAGCTGCGAAAGCAATTTAATATTAAAACAGTGAAGATCCTTTGCAATTTATCTCCACGATTATTTTGGGGTTTATTATGTGCACATATAAACTGATAACTTGTTATTTTTGTCACCACTCGTTGAGTGGGGTGCCTTTGTAACTACAGATCTGTGTACAGAATCTTCAGGGTTACCTATTTTTTGTCAGGCAGGCTTCTTTGAAGCACGCACCTGCCTGAACCCCTTTCTTGTATATTTCCGGCCTACGCCGTATTAAATATATTTTTCAAAAGTAAGAATACTATGTGGTTGTTTTTATTATCTGCTTTTCTAGAGTTATGATATGATTACGAATGTCCCCCTCCAGTCTTAGAAATCAGGCATGTTCGTCAATGATGGAGGTGCCACTAATAAATTATAGGTTTGACTCCTGTAAGGAGTCATCACTTAGCTCTACTCCCACTAGTTCTGTATATTTTGATAGAACTAAACTTAAAGATGCCCTTAAATTCCTCCTTTTCAATACTTATGTTAGATTCGGGCCGTACATTTTCAAACAAATATTAGGAATTCCTATGGGTGGAAATGCTAGCCCTTTAATTGCAGACTTATTCTTGCTTGCTTTAGAATTTAAATATATAAAAGACTTAGTTGACAGTAGCAAGAAAAATAAAATTCCAGAAAAATTAGCACTTGCTAAACTGTTAAGTAATAATAGTAGATATATTGATGATATTCTTGTTTGCAATTTGTTAAATTTTAATCAAGTTGCTAAACTTATTTACCCTAATTCTATTCCCCTCACACAATGTAACGTAAATTATAAAGTTGAAAATTTTCTTGATATAAATATAGAGATTGTTAATGAACAGTGCATACTTAAAGTATATCACAAAGTTGATGATTTTAATTTTAACGTAATAAACTTTCCTTTCCCTAGTAGTAATATCGATAGTAAAATCACTTATAATTGTTTTTATTCCCAATTAATAAGATTTTGTAAAATCTGCACTAAAGTAGATGACTTTTGGGCTAGAGCTAGGTTACTATACAGACTCTTAGTGGACAGAGGTTTTGAGGCAAGTAAATTGTTCCATAAATTTAATCTTTTTAGGGTCAATTATTGTGACTGTATTCTAAAATTTGACATCAATAATTTTAATCAAGCATTTTTAACTTGAAGTTTCTTGTATAACCTCTGCTTACTTTTTGTCTGTATTTATTGTTTATCTTTTTCTTTTTCTATTATTATTATTATTATTAATATTGATGATTTTTTAAATTTATTGTTCTTGTTAAAAGAGTACTCTTTGTTTAAATCTGTTGTTACTTCATATTTTGCAATTATTTCTCTTTATATTATATGTATTCATTGTCGATAGTATCAATTGCTTACTTTTGCGATTTCCTTAGTTTATTTGTGCTATAAATGTAGGTTATTTGTAGGGTAGTTATTGATAGGGGTCACTTGAGGCATGCTATGCTTACAGGTACCTACCCGATAGCACTATCGTTAGTGAGTGCTGTACTGTATTTTATATATTATTTTGTAATAGTATAGATATCTTATCAATATTTGTATTTTTTACTATTGTTAATGTCTTGTCATGTTGCAAATTTGATTTTAAATAATATTTTGACATTTAACATGTAGTTTCTTTATTCATGCAGAGTTTAGTAAAATTTGCCAGAACGTCCCGGACTTCCCAAACTTGACTACTTCCTTTAACGTGACGATAGTGCGTTGTTATATGTGCGATTGGTTTGCTTGGGAAACAGATTAACTTGCTCATGTAGTGATGTACACCCTATGTGGTGGATTGTGTTCTTTTATTTAATAATTTTCATTTTAGTAAGCGTTGTTTCCACATAGCGATTTTGATAATTTAATTTGACTTTATATTGTCCTTGTCCCAATTTTGGTTTGTTTAGTTTGCAAGTTTTACATTTTAATTTAGTAGTGGCCCCGTAATCATTGACGACTGGGGCCCTCCCGACCGTCCCCTTCCCATTCGTTGATGTATTGAGGATTTCGGTTTACTTGATATGTCAGTGAAGGAAGAATGACGCCTGAATCAGCGTCTGGTCAGAGATCCACACAAGTACATCCACGATATGATGGAAAGCTTATTAGATAGTTATTCTTATTTTCTTTTTGTTTTTATTTTTTACGAAGTTTTTCGTAGTGAGAACCCAATTCATAATGACTGAAGCCATGAGTGAGGTCGCGTGCGCTCATGATGAAGGCTCCTCAGTTTTTAAATGCTCTGCGCGGTAGATTCAAACTACGGCGGATTAGTGTTTGAAGAGGATGCCTTATGTAATAGGCATGTTCGTCAATGATGGAGGGGCCACTACTAAATATTAGGTTTTCTTTATCTCCTTACAGGAGTCAAACCTATAATTTACAAGATCTATCTATCTATCTATCTATTGCCTGACGCCGTGATCCCCGAAGGGGTGGCCACAAACGAACCGCCCCAATGCACCTCTGTCCCCAGTCAGTCGACGCCCCTCCTCCCAACCAGAATTGCCTTCATCCATATACAGTAGGGTCCCACATAGAACGAGAAATTGGTCGATAAACGAGGTCGTTCTATGTGAAATCGCTCTATGTGAAACACATAACCTATGGGAAAAATCGATATTGGTCGATCGATCCTTCCGTACGTACCATAGCCTACCCCAAACATTCCCTAATTCTATGTTCACAACAAAATATTCCAGTCAAACCCCCCCCCAAAAAAAAGAGAGCAAAAATAATGAAAGACTCATCAAACTAGAAATTATATACAAAAACAAACAAACAAGTAAACTGAACTCCATGAATCTGCCACGTTTGTTGCTTGGATACGAAATCCGAGTGAATCCGACATCCGACTTCACTTGCGCAAGAAAGAGAAGACCGAACCTCTATTGTGTTGAAAAATCACCTGTTTACAAGATTTGTTCTGCCCAAATGTCGTATCTCTCACATTTATTAGGGCTTTAGCGCATTCAGTGTTAATGAGGGTGGGCCTGGTGGTAATGATGAAAGAATTGAATGCTTGGGACCATGAAAACAAAACATTGGCCAGTCAAGCTGCCTACCTTGTCGGACGAAAGCGGTGGAAATGGACGACTAGTTAGGCTAGGCTATAATGACAATGAATTCAAATGAAGTGTGTGGTAAGTAATCTCCTCATAATATGTATTTACAAGTATTTATATGCATTTATAAGTATGTATATATAAATATATGGCATGAGTCAGGCACCCTGTATGATAATAGGGCGCTCTAATAGAGAACTCCCCGGATTTGCCCTACTTTAGAAGCGGAATCGCTTCAACAGAACACATTCGTTCCTAACGAAAATTTTGGAACAATATTTTAGGTCGTTCGTTCTATAAGAGAATCGTTCTATGCGAACACGTTCTATGCGAGACCCTACTGTACTTCCTTACTCCATCCTTCCACTAGTCTTTCGGTTTACCTCTCCCTCTCTGTCCTTCCACCTTGCTCTCGTATACCTACTTAGTCATTCTCTCGCTTCCCATATGTTCCATATGGCCGAACCATCTCAAGGTGTTCCTTTTCACACTTTCCAGCACATCTACCTCCACACCACATCTCCTTCTTACTTCCTCATTTGTCTGTCTATCCCTCCATGTAACTCCGCACGCACTTCTTAAGTAACTCATTTCCACCCCTCTCACTCTTGGTCTGAGTCTCTTCTCAAACGTCCATGCTTCGCTTCCGTAAGTCAGTGTCGGGATTACCACACTGTCATGCAAGGACTTCTTCACTTCCATACTGACCACCCTATTTCTTGTTACTGCTTTCAGCGTTCCTACAACCCTCTTCCTCTGTTGCACCCTCTCCCGCACTTCTTAATCCATAGTCCCATCTGTACTCAACACACTGCCCAGACACATAAATGAGATGACAATCTCCATAGCCTGACCGTTCAACTTCACCTCACACTCTGTGGCTTCACCCCTTTCGAAGATCATAACCTTGCTCTGCCCTGCATTTACCTTCAGATTCCGTTTTTCGCACACTATTCCAAACACATTTACCGGACCCTGCAACTCCCATTCATTATCGCTCATCGAACTGTATCATCAGCAAACAGCAGTACAGGCAGCTTCCACTCATTTTCCTCCCTTATCAGCGATACACCAACATCAGTGCTCTTCATTGTATTTCTTACATGACTCCATCCATATATATAGTAAACAACCACAGGAACATCACACACCCCTGTTTCAATCCAACATTCAGGTCAAAGAACTCGCTCTGCTCATTCTTCACACGTACTGCCGCCTTTGCACCCTCATACATGCTCTTCATTGCTTTCAGCAACTTGCCATCTACTCCGTATATTCTAAGTACTTTCCACATACCTTCTCTATCCACTCTGTCATAGGCCTTCTCCAAGTCCATAAAGGCAACATAAACCTTTTGTTGCTTCTCCAGATATTTCTCCAAACCACAATTCAGGGTAAAAATCTGATCTACACATCCTCTTCCCTTCCTAGAACCTCCCTGCTCGTCACCTATCCATTTCTCCATTCTCACAAGATAACGATCATAAATACATACAGTACATCCCCTCCCAAACATCCCCTGCAGTACCCAACGACTACACTCCACAATTACAACAGCTCACAAACACTCCACACATCATCCTGGGTGGTGATTTCAATGCCAAGACGTCGGCCTGGTTTGTCAATAACCCTGACACAGACAGAGGGCTGATCCTACAATGCCAATCAGATAACCTTTTCATCCTTAATGACATCCATCAACATACCCATACCGTGGAGATGGGCTGGTCTATCAGAGTGAGAACTGAGCGATCTCTGCCATACCCATAGCTTACTCTGACTGTTCCTTTTACTTATATATTTTCTAGATCTCACGTGACGGCGTCTCTTCCGAGGATTGACCTCCCAATCTACCAAGATTGGAAGCCAAAGCGTCACATTTTTCCTTTGCCCCTCAACTTTCTCTTCATAATTGTTGAGGGGCACAGGGCCCTGTGGGGGGCTTTGGTTTCCCGGGCATTTCCGCACCTTCCTCAGCTCCCCGTCATGGAGTGGCTTCGGTCACCCAGGCTTTATTGTGGTCGGCAGGGAGGGTTCTGTGGGGGCGCTCGGTTATGGCCTTGGCCTTGTTCGGGGCCTTGGGGCTGTTCGGCCAGGCAGCTTGGGGAACAACAACAACATACCCATATTCCCCACAAGGCCCTCTTCCTTCCATCATCTCCAGATATCACCTTTTGCTCCCCAAAACTCGCCCCCACAACATCCTGGAGGGTGATCAAAACCTTAGGTTCCGACTACCTCCTGATTATTATCACCACCAAAACCAGACTCACCCTAGCTGGCCACAGACACACATACACTAACTATAAAAGAGCCAACTGGGAAGCTTTCACAAATTAAACAGAACAACACTTTGAAACCCTAAACAGTACACCCATCACTAACATCAACAATGCTGTTCACAAATTCAACACAATTATCCAAAATGCAAAAATATCACAAAAAATTGGAATCACATTCCAAGAGGTAACAGAAAAATACACAACCCCATCTAGAAATTCAAAACTTCATCAGACAATGCGAAACACTGAAACACTCCCCAGTACCCCACACACAGGACACCGCACAACAAATCCAAGCACTCAACACACAGATTAACAACAAAATACTAGAACAACAAACACCGATCATTATCACCACCAAAACCAGACTCACCCCAGCTAGCCACAAACACACATACACCAATTATAAAAGAGCTAACTGGGAAGCATTCACAAATGAGACAGAACAACACTTCACAACTCTAAACAGTACACCCATCACTAACATCAACAATGCTGTACACATACTCAATAAAACTATCCAAAACGCTGACAAGAAACACATTCCAAGAGGTAACAGAAAAAGACACAACCCCAACTTCACACCAGAAATTCAAAACCTCATCAGACAACGCGACATACTGAAACACTCCCCAGCACCCCACACACAAGACATCACACAACAAATTCAAGCACTCAACACCCAAACTAACAACAAAATACAAGAACAACAAAAACTAAATTGGAATAACTTCCTACAAACACTTGATCACAAAACAAACCCCAAAAAACTCTACAAAACACTAAACAGCATCACACTTTCCAACAGCAACACAACACAATCACATGCCGCAATCACAACAACAGACTATACTCCTTCATGTAAACAACAAGCAAACACTCTCATCAATCACTTCTCACATGTCAGCCACCTAAAACCTCACAAAGACGACCGACGTGTCATCCGACGTAAGAGACAATTCCCCACAGACCCTGACTATACACCCTTCACCAATCACCAGACAAAGCATATCATCAACAATCTCAAGCAGTCACCCGCCT
Organism: Paralithodes platypus; assembly: GCA_032716605.1. Lineage (NCBI taxonomy): Eukaryota > Metazoa > Arthropoda > Malacostraca > Decapoda > Lithodidae > Paralithodes > Paralithodes platypus. The sequence goes on from CM064498.1 coordinate 48,405,272, forward strand.
GTGGCCTAGACAACATAAGCAACATACACCTCAGACATCTGGGACCACAAGGCATACAAGCACTCACTAACATATCAAACTACAGCTATTCATACAACACAATACCAGACATTTGGAAGCATGGTATCATCATCACATTCCCCAAACCCAACAAAGACCCCAGGCTACCCTCCTCGCACCGCCCCATCACACTCCTTTGCTCCCCCTCCAAAGTCATGGAACGCCTAGTATTACAATTAATTACACCTGACCTACCCCTAGCTCCAACACAACATGGCTTTAGGCCACTGCACTCCACAAACACTCTTCTCACAGACCTTACACAAAGAGCTTTCGACGGCATCAACTCAGCTAGACCACCACACAGATCACTATTAGCCACACTCGACATTAGTAAAGCCTTCGATGCCATCCCCCGCCACAACCTAACAAACAAAATCTACAACACAAACATGCACAACAACAGAAAAAGGTGGCTGGCCAACTTCCTAGCAGGCAGATGTGCACACGTATCTTTTGCCGGTCAGTCATCTAAAATCAGAAACTTTCCAAACGGAGTCCCACAAGGATCCGTCCTATCGCCCGCACTCTTCAATCTGTACATGCACGATATAACTACACCCAATACGCCCCAAATAAACTTAGCCTCCTATGCAGATGACATAACACTCACATGCACACACCATGACCCAAAAAGAGCAACAGATCTCCTTCAACCCTATCTCAACACACTACATGGCTGGTGCACTACAAACAGACTTAATCTAGCCCCAGCAAAATCCACCGCAACCCTGCTCACAAGTTGGACAGGAGAACACGAATACATCCCTCAACTCACCATAAACAACACACCCCTAACACATACACACACACCCAAAATCCTAGGAGTAACATATGATACTCATATGACATTCAAACAGCACACCACAAACATTAAAAAGAAACTGACACCCAGACTTAACGCCCTCAGGTCACTTGCTCACACAAAATTTGGACACAACAAAGGAACTATCACCACAGTATATAAACAATACATAAGATCAGTGATGGAATACGCAAGCCCAGCCTGGGCTTCTAACCTAGCTGAAACACATCATAAGACCTTACAGACTATTCAAAACAAAGCCCTGAAGATCATTACAGGCTGCACAGCTACTGCACCCACAGATCACCTACATCAAGAAACCAAAATCCTCAAAGTCAAAGACCATCTGGACATGAGAGGCACTCAATTCCTGGCAGCAGCCTCCACAAACCAAGACCACCCACTAAACTACATGGCAACACACCCACAGACACCAAGAAATATCAAAACAACACCCAGCACACGGTATCACACACAATTATTGTCCTCTCTCCCTCCCTGCCCACCCCGAACCAACTTCCAGAAGCACATCCATACTCATATCTCTCACCGATCCATCCACTCACTCACAGACAACACGCAGCTGCATGCACGACCTCCCGAAATCCATCCTTCCGAATCCTCCCTTCCTCGCGAGGACAGAGTCCACCTGGCCAGGCTGAGATGCGGACACCATCCAGCTCTCCTGAGCTATCAGAAGAGACTGGATGACTCCGTTGTCGACGCCTGCCCGGGATGTAACACAGCACCCCATACCATTAAACACATCATAGAAGACTGCATTTCACACAACCACTTACGCCAACAACACAATCTACACTCAATGAGAGCTCTGTGGGAAAGCCCGATCGTGGCCATGGCCTTCCTCAGGGACTCGGGGCTGTTCGGCCAGGCAGCTTAGGGAACAACAACAACAACAACAACAACAAACACTAAATTGGAATAATGACCTCCAAACACTAGATCATAAAAACAGACCCCCCAAAAAATTAAAAATACTAAACAGCATTATACTTTCCAACAGCAACACAACACAATCATATGCCGCAATCACAACAACAGGCTCTATACCTTCATACAAACAACAAGCAAACACTCTCATTAATCACTTCTCTATGTCAGCCACCTAAACCCCCATCATGACGACCGACGTGTCATCCGACGTAAGAGACAATTCCCCACACACCCTGATTATGCACCTTTCACCAACAACCAGACAAAGCACATCATCAACAATCTCAAGCACTCACTAAGTAACATGCACCTCAGACCACAAGGCATATAAGTACTCACCAACATACCAAACTACAGCTATTCACACAACACAATACCAGACATCTGTAAGCATGGTGTCATCATTACATTCCTCAAACCCCAAAAAGACCCCATGCTATCCTCCTCACACCACCCCATGACACTCCTTTGCACTCCCTCCAAAGTCTCAGAACACCTCGTACTACAGCGTATTTTTGCTGACGTTCCCAGCGTATTTTTCTTCACTTAGTGAAGTTTTTTCTGGGTCCTGAGTCAGTTCTTCCCTTTGCCGGAAGTATTTGCTACAGTGGTGTGTTGGCGGTGGTTCCTGTTGTGATATAATTCAGTGCTTTTTGTTTATTCCGAAATGTTAATGTTATCCGTCTGCCTAGGCCTAGCCAGCCTCTCGTAGCTTTACCACATGTACAAGTGTTATTGATTTATTTTCTAAATATGTACTACTGTGTCATGTGTGTCCTGGTTTAGTTGTGTATTGGCTAATTCCACGGACTATTTATGTGTCCTGGGTTAGTTGTGTCTTGGCTAATTCCACGGACTATGTTGGGCCCGGCGTTAGTTGTGTTTTGGCTACGCCTCGGTCCTGTGTTGCGTTCAGATGTATCTGGACGGGGTGGGTTATTTCCGCCGGGTTTTTCTCGGTTACACCATGAAAAAACCCGGCTGGTTGCCAAGTTTTGGCCACGCGTGGTTTAAAACAGGCTTGTTTCCCCGGCGAGTGGGTGTCTGTGGCTCCCCAGGACTGCGTCTCTGGGGTGCCTGTTTCAGGCTCCTTCTGATTCCCGGCGGGTTGGCTGTACCCATCTAACAGTGTTCATACGGACACGTGTTGTTTGTAGTTTTTTCGGTTTTGCAAAGCCAATATAAAACTATGCTGTTGTATTTCCTCCCCGGCGATCTTTTACAAAGATGTGGGGTTAGGAACAATTGGGGTTCACTTTTAAACTTTAAATCACCCGGCGGGTGCAACCTGGTAGGGTGGGATGACCGAAATTGCAAAAATTCAGTTTAGTTGACCAGACAATTGAGGGATGCATTGTGTATCGCCTCCTTCAACATACGGCAATTTAAGGCACAATTGGGGTTAACGTTTTTTAAACTAATTTTCACACCCGGCGGGTGCTCCCTGGAAGGGTGGGAATAACGAATTTACAATTCAGTTAGTTAACCAGACAATTGAGGGATACGTTTTGTATCGCCGCCTTCAACATCCGGCGATCTAAAAAGATACTTCGGGAGAAGTTAGATCTCGTATATTTGTCAGGCTTCCCAATTTTTGATCTACAAGATAATTCGGGGGCCAGCGTCTTTTTTAGTTTTTTTTTTTTCCAAAATTGAATCTTGAAACAAACACCACCGGAAAGACTTAATCAATTATAAACGCCAGGCTGGTCTTTATATATTATGTCAGAGGGTATTCATAAATCTATCTATCTATCTATCTATTGCCTGACGCCGTGATCCCCGAAGGGGTGGCCACGAACGAACCGCCCCCATGCACCTCTGTCCCCAGTCAGTCGACGCCCCTCCCCCCAACCAGCACCGCCTTCGTTCATGTACTTCCTCACTCCATCCTTCCACCTCATATTCGGTCTACCTCTCCCCCTCTGTCCCTCCACCTCGCTCTCGTACACCCTCTTAGTCATTCTCTCGCTTTCCATACGTTCCATATGGCCGAACCATATCAAGTTGTTCCTTTTCACACTTTCCAGCACATCTACCTCCACACCACACCTCCTTCTTACTTCCTCATTAGTCTGTCTATCCCTCCATGTAACTCCGCACGCACTCCTTAAGTAATTCATTTCCACTGCTCTCACTCTTGGTCTGAGTCTCTCAACCAACGTCCATGCTTCGCTTCCGTAAGTCAGTGTCGGGATTACCACACTGTCATGCAAGGACTTCTTCACTTCCATACTGACCACCCTATTTCTTGTTACTGCTTTTAGCGTTCCTACAACCCTCTTCCCCTGTTGTACCCTCTCCCGCACCTCTTCATCCATAGTCCCATCTTTACTCAACACACTGCCCAGATACTTAAAAGAGTTGACGATCTCCATAGCCTGACCGTTCAGCTTCACCTCACACTCTGTGACTTCACCCCTTTCGAAGACCATAACCTTGCTCTTCCCCGTATTTACCTTCAAATTCCGTTTTTCGCACACTGTTCCAAACTCATTTACCAGACCCTGCAACTCCCATTCATTATCACTCATCAGAACTGTATCATCCGCAAACAGCAGTATAGGTAGCTTCCACTCAATTCCCTCCCTTTTCAGCGATACACCAACATCCACTGCTCTTGATAGTATTTCTTTCATAACTCCATCCATATATACAGTAAACAACCACGGGGACATCACACACCCCTGTTTCAAACCAACATTCAGGTCAAAGAACTCGCTCTGCTCACTCTCCACACGTACTGCCGCCTTTGCACCCTCATACATGCTCTTCACTGCTTTCAGCAACTTGCCCTCTACTCCGTATATTCTAAGTACTTTCCACAAACCTTCTCTATCCACTCTGTCATAGGCCTTCTCCAAGTCCATAAAGGCAACATACACCTTTTGTTTCTTCTCCAGATACTTCTCCACAACACAATTCAGGGTAAAAATCTGATCTTTTGGACAAATTAAGATATTCGGAAATCTTTTACTTAGGAAACCCCACCGCGTAGCGAGCTGTAGTCGTTGAGTATTACGTCTCGTTACCCGGCGGGTTATTTAACACTTGTGTGCGAACATGTTTGGGTTAACCTTATGAGCATTAATTCCTGGAAATTTTCTTTTTTTCCAGAGCTGGGTCCCGGCGGGTCTATGCAGAACCTGGAGTAAGTATCCCACCAGTCTCTGTCATGGCTACCTTTGCCCCGGTTTTTGCTTTATGCATTACGCCCTCCTGTTCAGGTATCCCTATTTTTGCGCACACCCTTTGTATAAATTGTGTTAAAATGTCTCGTTTGGTGTGGGTTACCTTTCCGGCGTGTTTTCTCGTTGCTCCGAGAACACCGTTTTTGTTTACCGAGTTTTAGTCAGGATGGCTCAAAATAGGTAAGTTACCCCGACGAGTTTGGTCGCTTGAGGGCTCATAAGAAACTGCGTTTTCTGTGGTCGAGCCTGGGATCAGGCTTCCTGTGTTATTCATTGCTTTATGCATTACGCCCTCCTGTAATGTATAGTTTAGTGTGGGTTACCTTTCCGGCGTTTTTCTCGTTGCTCCGAGAACACCGTTTTTGTTTACCGAGTTTTAGTCAGGATGACTAAAATAGGTAAGTTACCCCGACGAGTTTGGTCGCTTGAGGGCTCATCAGAAACTGCGTTTTCTATGGTCGAGCCTGGGATCAGGCTTCCTGGTTTATTCCCGTCGAGGGGGGCTCCACACAGTTTTCTAGGTGATCAGGCTGATACCTGTTGGACTTGGTTTTCTCTGCTTTTCAAAGCCATTGAAACAATGCTGTCTGTTTGTTTGGTTTTTACCTCCCGGCGACCTTTTTACAAAGAGGTCTGGGGCAGGTATAATTGGTTTGACATTGCATATAAAACCCGGCGGTTGTACCTTCGGGTGGTTATATTAACGGATTTGCGATTAGAGATAATTTGCCAAACAATTGATTGATACAATAGGGTATCACGGCCTTCAAGACGGCGATCTATGAGGGCTTCTGGGAGAAACCGGATTAGAGATTAAGATAGGCTTAGACTTTTTATGGGATAAAAGGATGCCTGAATCTTACTAGTGTCTCAAGTGTAAAGGGATACTTGAAAGACTTCATCTTTAATAAAGATATGCTTCATCTTTATGAGGATTAAGAAGTTATTCTTAATTCTTTTGGACAGGTGAAAGATATGCTGAAATCTTTAATAAGCCATTGAAACAATGCCGTTTGTTTGTTTAGTCTTTCCCTCCCGGCGACCTTTTTACAAAGAGGTCTGGGGCAGGTACAATTGGTTTGACATTGCATATAAAACCCGGCGGTTGTACCTTTGGGTGGTTATATTGACTGATTTGCAATTCGCGATATTTGTATTTCCTCTCCGGCGATCTTTTACAAAGAAGTGGGGTTAGGAACATTTGGGGTTAACTTTTAAACTTTAAATCACCCGGCGGGTGCAACCTGGAAGGGTGGGATGCCCGAATTTGCAAAATTCAGTTTAGTTGACCAGACAATTGAGGGATGCATTGTGTATCGCCTCCTTCAACATACGGCGCTTTAGGGCACAATTGGGGTTAACGTTTTTTTAAAAACTAATATTCACACCCGGCGGGTGCTCCTTGGAGGGATGGGAATAACGAATATACGATTCAGTTAGTTAACCAGACAATTGAGGGATACGTTTTGTATCGCCGCCTTCAACATCCGGCGATCTAAAAAGATACTTCGAGAGAAGTTAGATCTCGTATATTTGTCAGGCTTCCCAGTTTTTGATCTACGAGATCATTCGGGGGCCGGCGTCTTTTTTATTTTTTTTTTTTCCAAAATTGAATCTTGAAGCAAACACCACCGGAAAGACTTCATCAGTTATAAACGCCATGCTGGTCTTTATATATTATGTCAGAGGGTATTCATAAATCTTTTGGACAAATTAAGATATTCTGAAATCTTTTACTTAGGAAACACCACCGCGTAGTTGAGTATTACGTCTCGTTACCCGGCGGGTTATTTAACACTTGTGTGCGAACATGTTTGGGTTAACCTTATGAGCAATAATTCCTGGAAATTTTCTTTTTTTCCAGAGCTGGGTCCCGGCGGGTCTATGCAGAACCTGGAGTAATTATCCCACCAGTCTCTGTCATGGCTACCTTTGCCCCGGTTTTTTTCTTTATGCATTACGCCCTCCTGTTCAGGTATCCCTATTTTTGCACACACCCTTTGTATGAAATGTGTGAAAATGTCACGTTTGGTGTAGGTTACCTTTCCGGCGTTTGTTTCTCGTTGCTCCGAGAACACCGTTTTTGTTTACCGAGTTTTAGTCAGGATGGCTCAAAATAGGTAAGTTACCCCGACGAGTTTGGTCGCTTGAGGGCTCATAAGAAACTGCGTTTTCTGTGGTCGAGCCTGGGAGCAGGCTTCCTGTGTTATTCATTGCTTTATGCATTACGCCCTCCTGTAATGTATAGTTTAGTGTGGGTTACCTTTCCGGCGTTTTTCTCGTTGCTCCGAGAACACCGTTTTTGTTTACCGAGTTTTAGTCAGGATGGCTAAAATAGGTAAGTTACCCCGACGAGTTTGGTCGCTTGAGGGCTGATCAGAAGCTGCGTTTTCTATGGTCGAGCCTGGGATCAGGCTTCCTGAGTTATTCCCGTCGAGGGGGGCTCCACTCAGTTTTCTAGGTGATCAGGCTGACACCTGTTGGCCTTGGTTTTCTCTGCTTTTCAAAGCCATTGAAACAATGCTGTCTGTTTGTTTGGTCTTTACCTCCCGGCGACCTTTTTACAAAGAGGTCTGGGGCAGGTATAATTGGTTTGACATTAATAATAATAATAATAATAATAATAATAATAATAATAATAATAATATTTATTCAGTTAGCAATTTACAGAGTTGGTACCACATAGTATGTTATAAATATGACATGTACCAGCCTTGCATAATTCCAACTAGGGATAGCCCAATAAGGCCGTTAGGCGTATTTCCATTGGGGTCCTTGTATATAAAACCCGGTGGTTGTACCTTCGGGTGGTTATATTAACGGATTTGCGATTCGAGATAATTTGCCAAACAATTGATTGATACAATAGGGTATCACGGCCTTCAAGACGGCGATCTATGAGGGCTTCTGGGAGAAGCCGGATTAGAGATTAAGATAGGCTTAGACTTTTTATGGGATAAAAAGATGCCTGAATCTTACTAGTGTTTCAAGTGTAAAGGGTTACTTGAAAGACTTCATCTTTAATAAATATATGCTTCATCTTTATGAGGATTAAGAAGTTATGCTTAATTCTTTTGGACAGATAAAAGATATGCTGAAATCTTTAATAAGCCATTGAAACAATGCCGTTTGTTTGTTTAGTCTTTCCCTCCCGGCGACCTTTTTACAAAGAGGTCTGGGGCAGGTACAATTGGTTTGACATTGCATATAAAACCCGGCGGTTGTACCTTTGGGTGGTTATATTAACTGATTTGCAATTCGCGATAATTTGCCAAACAATTGATTGATACAATAGGGTATCACGGCCTTCAAGACGGCGATCTATGAGGGCTTCTGGGTGACGCCAGATTAGAGATTAAGATAGGCTTAGACTTTTTATGGGATAAAAAGATGCCGGAATCTTACTAGTGTTTCAAGTGTAAAGGGATACTTGAAAGACTTCATCTTTAATAAAGATATGCTTCATCTTTATGAGGATTCAGAAGATATGCTTAAATCTTCTGGACAGGTAAAGATATGCTGAAATCTTTAATATGATACTAAAGGACAACGAAAAGTAGTGGTGGAGTGCTCCGGTTCGTTGACCGGCGGTTTTGAGGCACATATTTTGTACCGTTTTTTGGGTGTAACCCTATGAGCATTAATCCCTGGAAAATTCTCTTTCCAGGGCGGATTACCGGTGTTGCACCACCCCGCCGATAGGGAGTCACCGTGTCGCGGTGGCGGGGCTTGAAGCTTGGCCGGTGGACTCTGTTCATAGGGGGGACAGACCTTCTTATGTTCGAGGCTCCGCCGCCCTAGTGGACCAAGACCTCCCTCCTCGTAGGTTTCCAGAGGCCTGCAAGGTACCTCTTTTCTGTCTTTTTCCCTCTCTAACTTTGTCCTTTTCTTTGCTTCCCCTTCTTCTATCGTTGACGACTGGACTACTCTATTTAATTGATGGAGGGTGGGTGTGGACGGCGTTCCCTTCCACCCGTAGAACTGGAGTACCTGACGTGCACGCACGAGGGGAACCTTTTATCGTCAAATCTCGCTCTCTGTGCTGGACCCGAGTTGACGAGTTGACCGTCTATAAGCACAGGGGGTAGGGATGTATATCAGGGTTTGACTCCTAGGGCAAATACCAAGTCCTCTAATTATAGGCTCCGTGGTGGGTATGGAGCTTATCCCGGACGAATCATAATACCTTCGTCATATGGAGACTTCCTCTGAACCCTTGATCACCGGCACTGGCATGGATATGGATATTGAGACTGATTCACCTTCCTTGACCGTCATCCTCTCGGATGGTGGTGGCACTATGCCGGATTCTTTACCGGCCCCTGCACCGTCCTTGGACTCACCCCTCTCTATGGACCCCCCCTATATCCCTGACCTTGGCAAGCCTTCTACTGATAATGTGACGCATTCTCCATCGTCGGATAGAGAGATCGATCAGTTGGTCCCCCCGGCATCAATTCCAATGCAAAGTGCTGCCGCTGTGACCAAGATTAGCGATGACTACCCCACGGTCTCAACCTTAACTTCTAAATTACCCGATCATGATCCTAGCCTTAGACTCCCTATTCATTCAGTCGAGGACCTTAATGATGAAGCTCGGATGCCCTCCGCTGACACCCTTACGGATACTTCGTGTATCCCTGACCAGTCTGCGACTACATCTGTTACCATCTTACCTCAGGATGCTGGATCTGCTACCTCCAACAAACCTGCTTATGTACCTCCAAGATCTCAAAGGCCTACTGTCACATTAACTAACCCTCGGCCGTTGCATACCTTGAGTACCGGTACTGAAGGGAATTCAACTGCCCATACTGTACATCCTGCCCCAACGACCACTGATTCAACTCTGACCTCACAATCTACCGACACATCCACTCCTCATTCCTCTCATAAAGGATCTACATCTACTGTGCAAACCCTCAAGCCGCATGTTCCTCAGCGCACACGGAACAAAGGTCGTCGTACCACATATACCCCAGTCCCAAAACCAACCCTAGACGCCATGTTTCATCCCCCTGATTGGCCTCGATTCTTCGAGGTCACTGGTGACCCCATGGACGATCTTGATCTTTATGATTCTCTTGCTTCGACCTTCGGTGACTTCACCGTACACACTGTCGGGAAAGGAAAACGCATGATTGACGCTGCCACACAAGAACAATCAGAAGCCTTACAAGACCATTTTCTCACCCACGTTGGCAGGTATACAGGCAAGGAAGATGAATACAGTCAGGACCCCCAATTCGCGAGAATAGGGGTGACAGGAGGCATCGCGTATTGTGAATTCGTGTATTGTGGAACTAACTTTAAATGGGAATAATTAGATTGGGTGACATCTCTCAATTATGGCCTATTTTCGATTTTTTTTGGCCCTATTTTCGTACCTTAATCAGCACATAGGTACAGTGGCCCTCCCCTCGGACTTCGAAATTGCTGATCAAGGCTTTCAAGACTCGGCCCCACGCATCTTGAAATTATTGAAAAATACAGACCCCTCCATCGTCAAAGTCGACACTTATGTTGTGCCCCAACGCTATAATCGACCCAGTTTGCGTATTGTCAAGGTATTCTTTAAGAGGCACGTCCTCCCCATGCATGTCAAACTAGCTGGCCGACAACTGCCAGTACGTCGCTACGTTTATAGACCTAGACAATGTACAGAATGCTGGCGTTTTGGTCGCACTACTTCACGGTGCAGAGCACGCTGTCCTCGTTGCCAATATTGCGGCTCTGAGCTCCATGATCTGGAACACTGCCAGTCAATGGAGGCCAGATGCGCAAATTGTGACGGATGCCATGAAGCTAACAATAGGGACTGCCCACATTACAAATTCCAACGGGAGATACTACACCTACAGGCCTCGACGGGTCTCCCACTCAGGGCGGCCGAAACGCAACTCAGGGACGAAGGCAAAGCTCCTCCCTACCGGAGATATGGACCTCCCGCAACAGCTGCTACTCTCCGTCCGAAGGGACCATTTACATCACAAAACAGTCCTCGACGTTCTCCCTCCAGTGAAACGTTTCGCCTCGCTAATCTCTCTTCTCCTGGGTTGTCCACTTCCAATAGAATCAAGGGCTTTACCAGCATCTTGGAAGATATGGAATTTTGGTCAATGCCTACGGAGGAGGAGGTCGTGCGACGTACCCCTGACCACGTAAATGCTCCTTCGCCACAACCTCAACTACTAAGGACACAGGCTTCTAAAACACGCAGGATTGCCATACCAGTTAGGCCCCTTTCTCGTGATTCGGACAACGACTCACCCACCCAACTGTGGACCATGCCTAATCACGATCCAGACTGTGGATGTCACGACTGCGGCAAATACTTTCTCCTCCGGCACAAAACCTCCAATCCTAGAGCCTTCGAAGACCATTTAAGGAACTTTTATCCTCTCGTAGTCCAATCAACAATAAGCAACATCACAAACCCCCTTGCTATTGTGTCTCTCATATCCAACACCCTGACCTTCCACCCACAGACGTAATGACGCAATTCCTGAAGGACAATAATCTCATTGACTCCGATCTGACCGAAATGGTACTCACACGGTCTGCATTTGATGTCCATCAATCGACGACACCCGTTACCCCAACTCCTCACGAAAAGTGTGGTACTCGTAAACGTCTACTCACAAAGGACGCTCCCTGTGATTCAGACCCTGATGAACACTCCCCAATTCCAAATACTCCGCTTCCTCTTGCCACTCATACGGAAAGCACGACTGAAGAACTTATGCATCTGGATACCCCTGTGCCACCCTCCTCTGATAACCCCCATTTGATCTGCAGCAAGGGTATTCCCCCTGGTGCCTGCGGATGCTCTGGATGTTTTCGGGAGTACATCACCCCACATCTCTCTGAGCCAGATTCTCAAATACTTGCACGAGCAAACGCCTTCATCATTGCACGTACTCTCCCCCCTAACACAGATACTGCCACTACTTCGCCGCAGGACTTTATACATACATTACAGCTAAAGCTCCTTCACTCTCCAACACTTGTTCCCAAACTCGTCAAACAATTCTCTGCAATAAATGACGATGAATTACCCAATTCATCTGCCCCTACGTCTCAAATCCCGCAAGCAACTATCCCTCCCCGTTCTTCGCCTGACTCCTTAAACGACATCACACCCAATACAGATGTGTTCCCCTCTGTACACAATGCCTCATAATATTGTCCAGTGGAACATTAACGGATACCAAGCTCGTCTTCATATGGGAGAATTACAAAGACTCATTCGCTTATACTCTCCCATCTGCATATGCCTACAGCATGTAGGCAATATTGTGATCCCCCCCAGACATTACTCTGTCGCTGTTAGTTCTCCGATTACCCCCACACACTATCGTACAGCAGTTCTTGTTCATTACCAATATCCTTTTCTTCCCGTCACCCTCAATCCCAATCCATTTCAAACTTCTGCAGTTACCATCTCCCTCCCACAGCTTCCATCCCTCACTATTTGTTCGTCCTAGAATCAACCTTCTTGTAAACATGACACGGCTGATCTTCTCCATATCACACAACAACTAACTCCTCCTTACCTCATTCTTGGTGACTTCAATGCACATTCCCCACTATGGGGAAGCCCGTTTACAGACACCCCGGGTAAACATATCGAAAACCTTCTGATTGACTCACAACTCTGCTGTTTGAACCTAGATTCCCCTACATTTTGGTCTGCAGCACACAACTCATTCTCTGCGATAGACCTTTCACTTGCTTCGACTGACGCCGCCCCTTTATTTGAGTGGTCGGTTCTGCAGGAAAGATTCTCCAGCGACCACTACCCGATTCTTTTAAACTACTTATCCCCTGAACCCTTTACACAACTACCTCAATATAATCTCTCCAAAGCTAATTGGCTGACATACACAGAATCCACAGCTGATATTGAAGATTTCTCGGATATGATCACCCCCAAAGTTAACTTTGAATATTTCATGTCTTTCTTAACCTCTACTGCACAGCATCACATACCATTCACCTCCTCCTTGCAACATCCTCGACGAGTCCCTTGGTGGTCACCCAAACTGGCTAGCATGATCAAATTCAAACACAGGGTAGAGCGCCTTCTCACCAGGGTGGGTGATAAGCAACGGAGAATTAAAACCTCCCTCTCCAATCTTGCTACTCATCCTCAATGCTTCCGTTTCATCACCATCACCATTGAAAAACTTGCCCTCAAAACTTTCTATAATAAAGTCTGCGCTATTGTCAAACGCAATATCATCCGAAGTAAAGTGCTTTCGTGGCGCTCATACATCTCGTCCTTCACTAGTCGCACCCCTATCTCTACTCTGTGGAGAAAATTTTGTAGTGTTGACGGGCGAACTGTCCGTCCCCAACTCTCTCCATTACGGGACACTGATTCGGACTCTTTAACCCATGATCCCCACGTCATCACTGCTATGCATGCAAACCATTTCAGTGAAGTTAGCTCTAACCTATCTTTACCTCAACAATTCCTCCGCTTGAAACAAGAGACGGAGTCCCACCCGATCACGTTTTCCGGAGGTCGCACTCATGACTATAACGCTCCTTTCTCATTACCTGAACTTCAACATGCCATTGACCACTGCTCGGATTCCACCCCGGGTCCTGATGCCATTCCCTATGCATTCATTCGTCATCTTCATCCACGTGCACTAAATTATATTTTGCAACTTTATAATCAATTATGGGATAGACATTATTTCCCACCAAATTGGCGACATGCGTATACCATACCCGTCCCAAAACCAGGCAAAGATCATAGTTTTCCGACAAACTATAGGCCCATAGTGCTCACCTCATGTTTATGTAAACTTATGGAAAAAATTATCAATCCACGCCTTCTTCATTATGCAGAGGCGCATGACTTATTATCCCCGTATCAACATGGTTCACGTCCCGGCCACTCTACATTACACTCTCTCATCCACCTGGAGCACCAAATACGTGAAGGATTTTCGAAGAAACAACCCACAGTGGCAGTTTTCTTCGACATTGCGAAGGCTTATGATACCACTTGGCGTTATCGCATTCTAAAAATCCTCCATAGCTCTGGTATGCGGGGCTCCCTTCCCCAATTCCTCCAGAACTTTCTATCTAACCGCACATTTCATGTTAAAAACAACGGTATATTATCTGCAATAAAACCTCAAACTAATGGAATACCCCAAGGCTGTTCCCTAAGTAGTGTACTCTATGATATTGCAATAAATAGTGTTACAAAATGCCTCCCTCCTGATATCTCTCATAGCCTCTATGTGGATGACTTAGCCATTTATTATACGTCTCCTAGTTTAACACACATTCAACGTCGTCTAAACACTGCTCTTCATTCCATACAAGCTTGGGCGGCCTCAACTGGTTTCCGCTTCTCGGCTGAAAAAAACAATGCTGTCGTTTACTATCGCGACCTTAGACACTTGCGTAAGCAGTCCATCACCCTCTCTATGGGTTCTTCAAAGATTAAATTCCTTGCCTCCACTAAATTCCTTGGCCTTATCTTTGATACCCACCTAAATTGGAAATCCCATGTTGCCACTCTGAAGGCTCGGTGCCTTCAGCGCATGAATGTCCTCAAGTCTGTGGCACGTGTTCATTGGGGTGCTGACCGATCTACGTTACTGCTCTTTTATAGATCCACCATTCTATCTGCCCTGGATTATGGTTGCCCGGTATATGGCACTGCCTCGGCATCCACATTGCAGACACTTAACTCCGTTCATCACCTTGGCATACGTATTAGCTCAGGAGCTTTCCGGTCCTCTCGTGTGTACAGTGTGCTCAGTGAGGCTGGGGTCCTGCCATTAACGTATCATTGTCAGCTGGTTCAACTGCAAACTGCCATCCGTCTCCAACAGGATCCCACATTGAAGGACCTTTTCCGTTCCCAAGATTTTTGTGTTACTCCTCCTACTACCTTGCCTTTTACCCTCCTATCCCACCAATTACTCGCATCTTACAATAGTCCAACACCTCATTCGCCCCTCCCCTGTCTTTCAATTACCCCCTGGATCCTTAAACACCCTGAAGTTTGTTTCCATTTGACTGACCAAGTAGAGGCTGTGACTCCAGTCCAACGCCGTACCTTAGCATTACAACATCTTGATAGTCATGTTCCAGCTGCCTTCATCTACACTGATGGTTCGAAGGTTCCGGATGCCGTAGGTAGTGCAGCGGTTTCTGAGCATGGTATCCATCAAATCTCCCTACATCCTTGTTCCACCGTTTTCACTGCAGAGTTGTGGGCTATTCATGGTGCCCTGACCCTCATCTCTGCACTTCCAAACAATCCTCCTCACGTAGTTATCTGCAGTGACTCAAAAAGTGTGTTGCAAGCATTGGGAGAGTATACCCCTCGTGACCCATTGATCATCGATGTTATCCTGAAAATCCACGAATTAAAATGCAGCTCTCGATCCATCACCCTCTGTTCGATCCCCGCTCATGTAGGCATTGCGGGAAATGAACGTGCTGACGCCCTTGCTAAACAGGCCTGTCTAGGTGCTCCGGCATCCACTGTCCTAAGATCGGATGACCTAATTCCTGTAGTTCGACGGCATATTCATGAAAAGTGGCGCTCAGAATGGAGGGATCAACCTTTGGGAGGTCACCTTCGTTCCATCAAAGACGACATTCACATGTGGCCCTCTTCACTCAGCCCCTGTCGCGCTGACCAAACCCTCTTAACTCGATTACGCATAGGACACACGAGACTCACTCATGGATATCTAATGACCACTCCCCGTAGTCCTCCGCCGGAATGTCACCATTGTCGCACAGTTCTTACTATCCCTCACATTTTATGCGTTTGTCCCATGTACGGCCCTGAAAGACATCGCTTCTTGCGACACACCTCTTTAAAAGACATCCTTTCTGACTCAGATTCATTCTCGTTCATAGCCATCAGTCATTTCTTAGCAGCTCTTAATCTCTACGATGAAATCTGACCAGTGACCTATATGACTTGACTTCCTATCCCCCCGCCGACCACTAGCCTTATGAGGGCCTCGGCCCAGAGGGCTAGTTTAAATTAAACACGTCTTCAACAACAACTGTGTTGCACCAGGTGACCAGGTAGTTCCCGGGGGCGGGGTAGTTTTCCCCCAGTCTCTGTCGTGTCGGCACTTGAACCTCTCATTGCTGTATGTTCAACGCCGTTAAGCTCAGGTAGCCCTATCTTATTTTTATTTGTTAATGAAATAATTTAATAGCTGAATCATAATAAACATATATATTTTCTATGATTATATTATGATAATATTGTGTTTATTTATAGTAATTTATTTTAATACAATTAAATATAAATTAAAATTAATTAGTATACTTTATGATTTTGCTCACCAGCTCTGCTTTCAATGTGTTAATGAGCTATGGGAGCTTTTAATTATCATAAACCTTTACGGGCCTCGGACGAGGGCTCCCGTTCAGGGAGTATACCGAGCTCGCAAGCGAGGGACAGCCACAGCCAAGGTGTATGGCGATCCTCACAGTCGTACCTCACCCGCCGGACGATAACACCGGCGGGCGGACCTGACGCTCTGATGACGGCCGAGAACAGGTCGAGTTCCATTTATCTCTTTTCCGCCGCCAGACGCGTCTCTAATGTGCCACGTAGTCAACAAACTACAGGATTAGCGAGGCGTAGTCTCGCTAATCGCGACCCTGTGGCCAGCGCAGTGTGGTACCAGCATTTGAACACGTGGTGCCCGCACCCAGTGTCCCTCCTGGTTGGGTTGTTCCACTTAGAACACAATTGGCAACCTAGAAACCTCGCGGACTTGTTCATTTTGGACATTCAGGAGGCCAAGTGGCTAGCACCTTATGGTAGCGACGTGACCAAGATATTCACGAATCAATATACCCAGTCTACAAAGCGACAGTTTCAATCGCATTGGAAAACTTTTACGTCTCGGATTCTTAGAACAAAACAAACTGTGCCCTCGGTGGCGTTGGTTGTTTATTATTTAATTTATCTGTTCATGCAGAAACATTTATCTGAAAGTGATTTATGTGGGCAGGTTTTAAACTCCGCCCACCTCCCCGTCAGCTCAGGCCTACATGGTCTCTGGACAAAGCATCGTCGTTATTCTCGTTCCCGTATGTACCAAAGACTGCAGATTTTACAAAAGGGCAGTATTCCTTATGGCTTTGGCTACCGGAAACAGAGTATCTGAGCTGGCGGCGATGAGCAACGCACCGAATTGCCTCAGGTTTGATAGGCTTCATGAGTGCATTCACATTGCACCTTCCCCAGGATTCATAGCCGAGATTGAGCACAGTGAACACGTGTTTTCAGAGTTCACGGTGCCGGCGTTAAACAGGGGAAAGGTGCACCATCTTTTTTGCCCAGTGCAAGCTCTAACCAAATATTTAAGAGTGGCACCTCTAAATCACCAGGGTGCTTTATGGGTCGCAAGTCCGGGTGAACGCTTGATGGAGCGTACACTGGCTTCTCTCTTGGTCGAGGACTTTAAAGATAAGCATCCCGGCGTTGTGGGTAAGACCCACGATTTACGCAAGGGGACAGCCTCTTTACGTTTCCTTAATAATCTTTCGGTGAAAGTTATTACGTCCACACAGTTGTGGGCCTCTAATCAGGAGTTTTTGCCTCGATACCTTTCAGTAGCTCTGGACAAACCTTCCTTGCCATGTATAGCTTTACGGCAGAGGGTCTAGGTGGCCCTTTTAGGCACGTTTTGTTTAATTTCAAGAAAAAGGGGGGGGGGGGGGGGTGCAGTCAGTGTGACATAGGACACCCTAGACCCATCCGGAGTATGTGTTCGGAACATACGAACTGTGATACTGGTTGTAGGCATTGTATTATAAAATTTCTCTGTAGTATTCATTGCAGGAAATTGCGCTAAAGGCCAATAGTAGTGTTACGACAATTCTTGTTGTTGTTGTTGTTGTTGTTCCCTAAGCTGCCTGGCCGAACAGCCCCGAGTCCCTGAGAAAGGCCATGGCCACGATCGGGCTTTCCCACAGAGCTCTCATTGAGTGTAGATTGTGTTGTTGGCGTAAGTGGTTGTGTGAAATGCAGTCTTCTATGATGTGTTTAATGGTATGGGGTGCTGTGTTACATCCCGGGCAGGCGTCGACAACGGAGTCATCCAGTCTCTTCTGATAGATCAGGAGAGCTGGATGGTGTCCGCATCTCAGCCTGGCCAGGTGGACTCTGTCCTCGCGAGGAAGGGAGGATTCGGAAGGATGGATTTCGGGAGGTCGTGCATGCAGCTGTGTGTTGTCTGTGAGTGAGTGGATGGATCGGTGAGAGATATGAGTATGGATGTGCTTCTGGAAGTTGGTTCGGGGTGGGCAGGGAGGGAGAGAGGACAATAATTGTGTGTGACAATTCTTGTTGTAAGTAGCTTTGGCTGTGAAGCAATAGATTTTTGAGAAATCTCGGTAGTGGCAACTACGACTTTTACTTTTGCAGTAATTACTTCTGCATAAGTACACGAGTTCAGTACTTCTACGAATGTACAAGAATTCATTTATGTTTGGTTATATTTTTAGGAATATATCCACTAGTTAATGGGGTTTATATGTGCACATGTAAACTTATAAGTTTTTAGTTTTCACCACTTACTTTAAGTGGGGTGCCTTCTTAACTAGCAGATCTGTGCACAGAGTCTCAGAGTTAACCCTTTTTCAAGCAGGCTTCTTTGAAGCACGCTCCTGCTTGTACCCCTTTTTGAAGATTTAGGCTGTATAAAGTTTATGCACCCGATTATCTCTTTTTTACAAAAGTAAGAATACTATGTGGTTGTTTGATTATCTGCTTTTCTAAAGTTATGATATGATTACGAATGTCCCCCTCCAGTCTTAGAAATCAGGCATGTTCGTCAATGATGGAGGGGCCACTAATAAATTATAGGTTTGACTCCTGTAAGGAGATAAAGAAAACCTAATATTTAGTAGTGGCCCCGTAATCATTGACGACTGGGGCCCTCCCGACCATCCCCTTCCCATTCGTTGATGTATTAAGGATTTTGGTTTACTTGATATGTCAGTGAAGGAAGAATGACGCCTGAATCAGCGTCTGGTCAAAGATCCACACAAGTACATCTACGATATGATGGAAAGCTTATTGGATAGTTATTCTTATTTTCTTTTTGTTTTTTATTTTTTACGAAGTTTTTTCGTAGTGAGAACCCAATTCATAATGACTGAAGCCATGAGCGAGGTCGCGTGTGCTCATGATGAAGGCTCCTCAGATTTTAAATGCTCTGCGCGGTAGATTCAAACTACGGCGGATTAGTGTTTGAAGAGGATGCCTTATGTAATAGGCATGTTCGTCAATGATTACGGGGCCACTACTAAATATTAGGTTTTCTTTATCTCCTTACAGGAGTCAAACCTATAATAGTGATGTAGTATTCTGGCTTACATTGTAATATCATTTGACTGTACGCACACTTATACTTACTTGCCAATCTGGATTGATCCTTCCCACACAAGATAATAATCCAGTCCTTCTCAATCACCAATTTGGAACCCAAAGTTCCTATCTGAGCCACACATGCCGTCAGGATTACAAACGTCTGTGGAGTATATACAAACTTCATACAGTACTGTATATTGAATATTTTTTTTTTTTTTTCTATATTCCAACTACTCCCTCTCGGGCATAGGCTGAGAGCCTGTACATTCCACCGCTCAACACGGTGAAGCCCGTGAGGTCTTGTTCCAGTCTGGGGAGTGAGACATGTGAAGCATCCATCATGGCTCGAAGCAGCTCCATCTCTGAAGCGGCTGGTTGCTTCGTTCAAGTGCTTCACCGTCTCACCCTCCAGACTCAGACCCTCACTCTCAGAACGCCACCTATTGAGCAGTGAACTCGCTAGGCATTGTCCCCCTGTAACATATTTTGAATATGGGAATATTCATACAGTGTTATTTAATCAGGGAACAATGAGGGTATTTTTTTGGCATTTCGGTGGGCTTTGTGGTAATGCACTGATACTAGGTACAGCACAAATTCAATCCCATTGACGTATCGGGATTTGAACCCGGGTCCATTGGATTACCAATCCACCATGACCACTCCTACAGTCCATCCTCCAAGTTTGCGAGATTATGGGCAACATGCGACCTCGCAAATTTTAAATTCGCAAATATCAAACAACATAGTTTATGGGAATAATTACTTATGGGCGGCACCCGCCGAATTTCCGTATTAATACGGTTTTGACAACCCGTAAGGGAGGGAAGGAAAAACTATTATTTATTGGTGGCTCCTTACGTCAATGACATAAGAGCCTATGGTAATATGGCCTCGTTCCGGGCTCCTCAGAGCCCGGGTTAACCTTGATCACGACGGTCGAGAACCAATATCATCTTAGGGGGTACCCCTTAATCATTCCTAAGGTACGTCATTGAGACGGAGCCACTGAAAAGTAGAAAAGAAAAAAGAAAAGAAATAGCACAGTTTGAACACCGCGCCTCAGCGCATTCAGATCTTCCTCTGTTCCCATGAGCGTGCCCTAATCTTCTAGTTGACCTTGAACTGGTCTCTAAAGTGTATAACAAGTTGAGCATGTGAATGGGAAGGGGATGGTGGGAGGGCAATTTCGTCATTGACTTCAGGAGCCACCAATAAATAATAGTTTTTCCTTCCCTCCCTTACGGGTTGTCAAAACCGTAATTTATTGGTGGCTCCTTACGTCAATGACGTAAGAGCCTAGAATATCACGACCGGTGGAGGGACCTTCATATGCTCCTTAAGCTAAAATCAAAATTTAATAGGAAGACTGAAAACTAATATGTAAACTGTGACATGTATTTAATTATAAAAGGTATAACAGTAAGAAAAAGGATATACAGTTTATAGGCGGGTACCATTAAAAGAAGCCTCATTTCAGAAAAAACAGAATTACTGAGATGTGAATATGTACTGGTAATCGTATATCATAAACTTAAAATACAAAGAAAATTAAATGTTACACATTTATAGTTGCAATAAAATATAGGTATTGCTATGTAACAGATATCATGTGGTAATTATAGGTTTAACTCCTGCAAGGAGATAAAGAAAACCTAATATTTAGTAGTGGCCCCGTAATCATTGACGATTATGCCTATTGGCTACCTCTTCAAACGCTCATAAGCGTAGTTTGAATCTACTGCCGCAGAGCTCCGAGGACCTTCATCATAAGCACACGCAAAATCACTCATGGTTCGTCTTTATGATTGGGTTCTCACTACGAAAAAACTTTGTAACAAATAAAAAATAAAAATAAAATAAGAATAACTATTCATAAGCTTTCCATATTTCGTGGATGTACTTCTGTGGATTCTTGGACCAGACGCTGACTAGCGCATTGTTCCGCCTTCACTGACATATCAAGTACTGTATACCAAAATCCTTAATACATCAAAAAATGGGAAGGGGATGGTCGGGAGGGCCCCAGTCGTCAATGATTACGGGGCCACTACTAAATACAGTATTAGGTTTTCTTTATCTCCTTGCAGGAGTCAAACCTATAATTTATTAGTGGCCCCTCCATCATTGACGATTATGCCTGATATCTAAGACTGGAGGGGGACATTCGTAATCATATCATAACCATTGCAAATAGAATAGGCAGATAATCAAACAACCACATAGAATTCTTACTTTGTAAAAATTATATATTTATGTATAAACTTTATACAACATATAAAAAGGGGTACAAGCAGGGGCGTGCTTAAAGAAGCCTGCTTGAGGAAAAAAGGTAACTATGAGAATCTGTTCACAGATCTGAAAGTTAAAGGCACCCCACTTAAATTAAGTGGTGAAAAATAAAACTTTATGTTTACATGTGCACATATAAACCCCATTATTCTAATGTGTAATATTCCTTAAAATTAGACACAAAAAATATAATAAATTATTGTACTATCGCAGATGTACTTACTAAAATGCTACTCGTAGTTGCAACTACCGAGAACTCTTAAAATTAACTTGCTTCAACAGTGTATCCCACTTAAAGAAACAATTGTTGTACTACATCCATTGTACCTCAACAACATTTCCCGTAGTCATTACTACAGAGAAATTTTAATCACAACACTTATACATTGTATCACAGCTCGTATACTCTGTACATATCCTCCGACGGGGTCTAGGGTGTCTTATGTTTCACTGACTGCACCCCCCCCCCCCCTCTTTCTTAACATAAACAATTAGTGACTTAGAGACCCATCTAGACCCTTTGCCGTAAAGCTACACATGGCATTGATGGTTTGTCTAGTGCTACCGACAGGTATCGAGTCAAAAACGTATGATTTGAAGCCCATAGTTGAGTAGTAGCTATGTCTTCAACAGAATTTTTTTTTAGAAAACGTAAAGATACTGCCCATTTGCGTAAATCGTGGGCCCTACCTACTACGCCGGGATTACTCTCTTTAATGACTTCTACTAGCAGAGAAGCCATTTTACGTTTCATTAATCTTTTACCTGTACTCGATACCCATAAAGCACCTTGTTGGTTAAGAGGTGCCACTCTCATATATTTGGTTAAAGCTTGTACAGGACACAAATTATGGTGCACTTTACCCCGTTTCAACGCCGGCACCGTGAACTCTGAGAAAACATGTTCACTATGTTCATTCTTGGCAATGAACCCTGGGGAAGGTGCAATATGAATGCAATCATTTAGTCTACCAAACCTTATGCAATTAGGGGTGTTGCTCATCGCCGCCAGCTCAGACACCCTGTTACCAGTTGCCAAAGCCATAAGGAACACAGCCTTTTTTAATAGCAATTAAAAATCTGCCGTATTCTGATACAGACGGGAATGAAGCAAAGATAACGCTTTGTCAAGAGACCAGGTAGGCATGAGCTGACGGGGAGGTGGGCGGAGTTTGAAGCATGCTCTCATGAAACCCGTTTCTTCCGCTTGTGGTATGGTTAGACCTGTAAGGTCAAAGAATGGCACCCTGATAGCTGTTAAGTGATTTTTTAGAGTCACTACAGATAGACGTTTCTGTTCAAATAAATAGTTTAAATAATTAAAAACTAATGCCACCGAAGGTACTGTACTGTCTGTTCTGTTCTAACTATCCAAGAAGTAAAGGACTGCCAATGAGATTGATATTGCCTCTTGGTAGATTGTGTGTACTGATTCATAAATTTATCTGTCACGTTTCTACCATACGGCGTTAGCCACTTGGCCTCCTGAATGTCCACAATGCAAAAGTCAGCGAGGTCTTTAGGTTGCCAATCGTGTCTAAGTGGAAATACCCGACCGGGAGCGACACCGGGTTCGGGCACCACGTTATCAATTGCTGGTACCACAACTGCGCTGGCCACAGGGGCGCGATTAACGAGACTACACCTCGATAATCCTGTAGTTTGTTGACTATGTGGCACATTAGAGAAGCGTCTGGTGGCGAAAACAGATAAATGGAACTCCACATGTTCCAATCCGTCACCAATGCGTCGGGCCCCCCCGCCGGCGTTAATGTCCGGCGTGTGAGGTACCGAGGGAGTTTGTGATTCTCCTCTGACGCAAACAGATCCACTTGTGGACGGTAAGGCTCTGCAATCATTTGATCGAAAATGTTCTGCTTGAGTGCCCACTCTACTGTTGTGCTCTGTCTCCGAGACAGAGCGTCTGCCCAGACGTTTGCTACGCCTGGGAGATATGATGCATGAAGATGAATGTTCAGCTTGTCGGCTAGAACAAAAATATTTTCTGACACGTCTAGCAACTCCCGAGACCTCACTGACCCTTGTTTCTGAATGCAGTGAACTGCATTGAGATTGTCCATCCTGAAGGCCACCGATTTTTCCCGTAAAGTAAAGCCGTGAACTTGAAGGAAATACAAGGGGACTAGTAACTCTTTTACATTTATGTGGGAGGTTTCTGAATGGAACCAAAGCCCTTGACCCTGATGCCCGAGGTTTGACTGAAAGCCCCAACCTATCGTCCCTGACGCATCCGTGTCCACCCATACCGTCGGCGGAGGAGAGGTCCATGACATGACTGAGTGCAACATTTCCCTCTTCGCCCAGACCGCTAGTAAGCCGTGTATTAATGTTGGGATAGGCCATAATGTTCCCGCCGGTAATAGTGGGAAATATTTGTTGCCCTCCAAGATTAAACGTTTGACTTTCAACCGGCCCAACTTCACAGTTAGTTGAACCCAGTTGAGAGAACCGACTAGAGATTCCCAGAGTCTCCGTGTCGTAGTCAGACTGCGGAGAAACATAAACAGTTTTTTGCGAAATCTGTTTCGATTGTCCACACTCTGACTCAGTGAGAGATGCTGTGTCCCAGACCAGCCCTATCCACTGAATTACTCGTGAGGGAACAAGGTTTGACTTTACTAAGTTGACCTTGAATCCTAGAGATTTGACATGGTTTAACGTAATGTTGACATGAGTGTTGCATAACTTTTCTGTCTCTGCCACCACCAGCCAGTCGTCCAGATACCACAAGATCCTGATCCCCTGTTCTAAAATGGGCATCAGGGCTTGCCGGACTAATTTTGTGAATATGCGTGGCGCTAGGTTCAATCCAAACGGCATCCTTTGAAAGACATAAGTCTGATGCATTATTCTTAAAGACAGAAATTTTTGAAATCTCTTGTTTACCGGGACGTGCCAATACGCGTCTGTCAGGTCTAATGCACACATCCACCCTCCCGGCGGAAGTGTTAGCCTGATTTGATTCACTGTCAGCATCCTGAAGGACACGTTGTGAATGTGGCGATTCAAATAAGACAGGTCTACGACCGGTCTCATCTGAATACTGTCCCTTTTTGGTACTAGAAATAGTTTGGATGTAAACACCGGGTAAGTCGGGGGGACGGGGATAATGACACTCTTGGTAATCATCTCCTGAACTAGTGACTCCACCTCTAAAGAAACATGATTGGCCTTTGTCGGCTGACGTAAGCGAGGTCGCCGGAGCCACTGCCAAGTGATGCCTTTGCGTACCACAGTCCTCGCCAATGTTCTTAACCCTTAAAGAGCGGCGCTCGACTTAAGTCATGCACCAATTTGCAGCAAGTTAGGAGCATTATTAAGGCTTTTAACCCATAACTGTCGGGGCGCAACATAAGTCGAGTATAATAAATCTGGACTATCTGGTGGCGCTCGACATAGGTCGTGTGGCAATTTCAGCACGTAATGTTGCTGAGAGAGAGAGACAAGTGGTGGCAGGAGAGTAGCGAGCGTATGACTGCTCCAGACCACCGCGGCGAACCTACTGACACGAATCCCACCTCCTCCCTCCCTCTCTCACTCGCTATATACGGAATTGTATGGGGAAAGTGCAGAATTACATGCTTTTTGCACTCGCGTTGCGCGGTTGTTGCAAGAAAACTAGCCATCATAAAAGGATCGTTATGGTGTCATTGGAAAGCTCTGTTTATGCCCTTTCAGGGATAGATACTTGTTTTACGCTCTGGGTCTTATTTAGGCATGAAAATGATCACGTAAACAGCCCTATTTTGGCTAAAAACACCCTGCTGGTGGCTACATATTATATACCGCCTAGGCCGCTCGTAAGGTGTTAAAGGGTTAAAATAGAGTGCAAATGGCCGGGAGCGCAGCGGGCCAGACAGCCGACTCCCAGGGCTTACCGCCGCCCATTAACTCATGTTCCCTGTGTTCTCGAGAGGCCGGCAGTGTAGCCAGTAGTGAGCATAGCTGGGAAAAATATACCGATATATGCTAAACTTCCATGTTCGTGGCACCACTGCAAGAGAACCACGAGTGCTACGTAGCTCGTTCTGGTCTCATTTTGAAGCTTTTAGTGCCTAGTTTTTTGCTAAATAATTTATTTTTTCATGCAGATGCTGGATTTATCATGCAGGAGGGCCTGAATATGCCCAAATGAGCCCAAAACACCCCGCTAGACAAGGGTTAATGGCCATGCTTGATGACACGCCCGGAATGACCCAGTTAGCAGACTGGAGTTCGCCGGCTGGACTACCCTCTGTTCCAACACGCCTTTGACTGGCCCCGGGAGTGAGAGAGACCTTAGTTTTTTGCTGGTGGTGGTGTACCCTTGGACGACTGGCCGGGTTTGGCTGGAGGTGGGCCCTGACCTGGTCGTTGGTGAAACATGTAGCCTTTACCTGAGAATTTACCCTGTTTATACCTGACTTGAGCCTGACCCTGGGTGGAAGGGGACTTTGGCTGATGAAAAGGCTTAGACCCACTAGCTTGAGCTTTCGAAACTGGTTTGGGCTTAGGGAAAGTGAAGGTAGGCTTCTTAGGTTGAGAGGGACTTTGTTTGAATGCTTGTGCCATATTGAAAACAGTCTTCCAAACTGCTGGTGAAATCAAAGAAGGAGTTAGAACTGGAGACAGAACTACTTGGCTTGCAATACGGTCAGGAAGTTTCTTCACTAAGAACATCCTCAGATCCTGCCTTGCTCGAACTGCCTCTAATAAGGCTGTCCGAATATCTCCTAAAGACTGAATGGAAGTTTGGAGAAGCAAGCGCCGGGAAAGTTCAATGGCCTTCCTGACTTCCGCAGCTTCGATCGCCTGAGAAGAGCGTAACATAGACTTTGTTACTTGCTGGGTAACAATATATTGCGAAAACAGTCTAAACGCTTTTCCTCTTAACCTAAACTCGCGGTCTAGGTGAGCTGGAGAAAGCATGCTAAAAGGATCTTTTAATTCGCACAAATTGATGTTAGGGGCAGCCAAGAAATCAAACAAAGCAGAGGGGACTCCTCAGGCACTAAAAACCGGAAGAGAGAACCAAGTATGGTTTTCTTGAGGGATTTGGTGAGAAGATTTTGAAGTGAAAGTAGTGGCAAAATTTTGAGCCTCTGTTTCCCATTCCACCCAAGGTCCCGTACCCAACTGCCCCACCTGCAAGACTGGATTAGAGGCTGAGTCTGTGATCGGAAACATATCCAACTCCGGCGTCAAAGCAGAAAGTGCCTTGATGTCGTTAAAGCCATCATTCTTAGTCCAGTCAGAAAATAGCTTTGAAGCTGAGGCAGGGGGTAGGACTGGTGTTGATGCATACACAAAAAAGTCATGGTTATAATAACTTGGAATGGCCTTAATATGAACATCTAAAACATTTCCTTGACTATCCAATGCTCTGAGTTTTCTAGACTTATTGCCTTGGATTACCCACTCATGTGGTACAGGGAGCTCCCCCGAAATAGTAGCTTGTGCTGCCTCTGGCTTAGTTGGTAACATTGCTACCCATGACTCATCAGGCCCGTATAAAAGAGGCATAGCTCCTTTTTTGACTGGTGCCTTGTCTAAAGGGGGGGGGGGGGGGGGGGAGTTATGTCTGATATGACTCGCATATTGGAAGTAGTGAGAGCTGCTGTACCTGGCACATTGGAAATTGGATCTGACACAAGAGGAGGGTTAGGTATTTTAGCTAAAGCAATGGATGTAGCCAGAGGTCGCACATTCGTCGACGTCGCGGGAGCTCCCATACCAACTGTAGGAGTTTCCGGCGTAGGGCCAAAGAACTTATTAACCCTCTCCGACATATGACGCAATTTTGAGCCTATTAGGGATACTTTAAAGCCTTTATTACCATCAGGTTTTTTTACAAACCTTTATTTTAGTTACTTCAACCTCTGCAGTTGTCTTTGAGTTAGATGTGGGCAGAAAACTAATTTTGGAGAGGTAATTATAAGAGTGAGAGAACTCTATTTCTTATTGCTAATCTGGCAACCTCTGCGTCATATATGTCTGAAGGGGTTAAGAGCATTTAATAGTAATCCATCAATCTCTTCTGTAGTTACATACCTAGCAGATGACGAACTCGTGGAGATTCGACAGCACCCTGAGAGTCGTCTAGATGGTGACCTGACTCTTCAACTTCCATCTCTGAGACCAGAGAACGCTGTTCTTCATCCCTTAAGTCTGGCCTATCATGGGAAGATCCGGCCGAAGCCGGGACCTCCACATGCCGCCATGTTAAATCTGGGATAGAAGATGGTACATCGGCATCCCGGTGGACGTCAGCCACTACTTGAGTCACAAAAGGATGTGTGCTGTCCTGCCAGGGCTGTGAGTATCTCCATACACCTTGGCTGTGGCTGTTACTCGCTTGCGAGCTTGGTTTACTCTCCAATTGGGAGCCCTCACCCGAGCACCCTAGAGGTTTATAGTTTCTGTAAGATACTTCTAAATCTGAGGCTGACACACGTGACCTGGTAGAACAAGCATGAATATCAGGTGATGAAATGTCCGCCGGGGCATCCTCCACCACATTCTCTGACTCCACCCCCGACCTGTCAGATTGGACGTTAGACTTGGTGGGGGTAGAGGCAGAAAGCGGGGTACAAGGCTCCGGCGACAGCTGTGAGTCCTTTCGCGCCGGAGGATCCCTTTTGGATGATTTATGACTCCTACTTGACTTATGCTTAGTTCTAGTAATGTCTTTAGGTCCCCTACTCTCTTCCTTTTTCCTCTTCTTTGAAGGTGAAGCAGAGTGGCCCGAAGCATTCACCTGCTTCCTCAGAGGTGACCTGGATTTGGACCTCGTCGCCGTTGCCGAGGGTGACGGTGAGCGAGGCCTCTTAGATTTGCCGGGGGAGGGTGTGGTAACCTGTCCCCACCCAGTCTCTGAGGTCTTACGTGCACGTATCTTACACTTAGGGGGGGCATGTTTGATAATTAAAAGCTCCCAAAGCTCAAGGTTATCACATTGCAATGCTTTATGTGCTACATTCGTTGAATAAGTAGCGAGAAGTTGTTTCACTTCTTGCAAAGCCACCGCCGCAGTATTATCCTTTTGAATTAAAACTTTAACACTTAAGAGGTTACAAATAGTGCAATTCTTTGTCACCCATATCCCCCGTGACCGATCAAGGCATTTAACACATTTAATGCAAAGCTTGTGTGCAAAAATAGGGATACCTGAGCATAACGGCGTTGAACATAAAGCAATGAGAGGTTCTAGTGCCGACATGACAGAGACTGGTGGAAATCTACCCCACCCCCGGGATCTACCTGGTCATCTGGCGCCACGCCGGTACTCCGCCCTGGAAAGAGAAAATTTCCAGGAATTAATGCTCATAAGGTTACCCCAAAATGTTTCAAAAACATGTGTCACAAAACCGCTGGTCAACGAACCGTAGCCCTCAACCACTACTTTTCGTTTTCCTTTAGTTTCATATTAAAGATTTCAGCATATCTTTACCTGTCCAAAAGATTTAAGCATATCTTCTGAATCTTCATAAAGATGAAGCATATCTTTATTAATGATGAAGTCTTTCAAGTATCCCTTTACACTTGAAACACTAGTAAGATTCAGGCATCTTTTTATCCCATAAAAAGTCTAAGCCTATCTTAATCTCTAATCCGACTTCTCCCAGAAGCCCTCATAGATCGCCGTCTTGAAGGCTGTGATACCCTATTGTATCAATCAATTGTTTGGCAAACCATAGCGAATTGCAAATCCGTTAATATAACCACCCGAAGGTACAACCGCCGGGTTTCATATTAAATGTCAAACCAATTGTACCTGCCCCAGACCTCTTTGTAAAAAGGTCGCCGGGAGGGAAAGACCAAACAAACAAACAGCATTGTTTCAATGGCTTTGAAAAGCCGAGAAAACCATATCCAACAGGTGTCAGCATGATCACCTAGATAAATGTGTGGGGCCCACCTCGCCGGGAAAAAACACAGGAAGCCTGATCACAGGCTCGACCACAGAGAACGCAGTTTCTGATGAGCCCTCAAGCTACCAAACTCGCCGGGGTAACTACCGATTTTAACCAACTTGACTAAAACCCGGTAAACAAAACGGCTTTCTCGGAGCAATCGAGAAAAACCGCCGGAAAGGCAACCCACACCAATCAGAACGCAATCTGATAAACATAATCAGACACACAGTCCGAAGCTCCTGGATCAGCCAATCACAACTAATCCAGGACACACATGACACATGAATACATTTTTTATCATAATAAACAATGAAAACACTTGCATATGTGAAAAAACTACGAGTGGCTGGCTAGGCATGGTGAAAACGGAAAAAACACTTAATGACGTCGAAACACAATCGAAAAGCACTCCATCCCACCAAAACTGGAACAGCCGCCACATCAACATCGTAGAAAAAACCCGGGTAAGGGTAACACTGACTCGGGACCCAGAAAGAACTCCACTATGTGAAGAAAATACACCAGGAACGTCAGTATAAAACAAAATAGGCTACTCCATCTGAAAGATAGCTAGAAGCCCGACATCGCGTAGTTAAAGCCTCCTAACAAGCTAGGACTAAAGATGGCTAAACACGAAAAAACGTTTCAGAGCGTCCTCAACTCGGCCACGAGGGTCCGTCCGAAATAGACGCCCCAACAAAAACGACCCAAAATACACTTGTTCTGCGAGAAAACCACCCATGACACCCATGCTAAGCTAATCCTAACCTTACTCCAGACATCCCAGAGTAAACAAATGAGAAAAACTCACTAGGGACGCAAGAATGCGGAATCAAAGCGGAGCACTGTGGGGGACACGTCCGGGTGGGGTGAGCGCAGAGCAAGGAAGGCGGAACAATGCGCTAGTCAGCGTCTGGTCCAAGAATCTACAGAAGAAAATCCACGGAATATGGAAAGCTTATGAATAGTTATTCTTATTTTATTTTTATTTTTTATTTGTTACAAAGTTTTTTCGTAGTGAGAACCCAATCATAAAGACGAACCATGAGTGATTTTGCGTGTGCTTATGATGAAGGTCCTCGGAGCTCTGCGGCGGTAGATTCAAACTACGCTTATGAGCGTTTGAAGAGGTAGCCTTATGTAATAGGCATAATCGTCAATGATGGAGGGGCCACTAATAAATAACACTCTTGTTATATATTTCAGATTGTGTGCCCTGCCACTTTGTCATGGAACTTCACGCGCCCCCCTCCTTTTTCATTTAAGGTGACTGGTAGGGCACACTTTCTCTTACACTACTGAACTGGTAATAAAAGTATTGAATCAGATATATCAATCTACTTATTAACCTCAGGGGGTATGTTCTAGCCTTAAAGCTATGCATGGTAATTTGGGTCTCTCCAGATGTACTGACAAATATCTGGATAGGAAAGTATTGCTCGAGGACCATAGACCCGTTTGGGTGATATCCTCTACTGAAAAGTTGTTGAGGAACCTAATGGTTGTGGCCCATTTGCGTACATCGTGAGCTTTTGCAATCACCTGAGGTTCCGCCTCCTTAATTACATCTACAATAGTGGATGCTAATACTTTTTTCCCCAACCTTGTTGAACCATCTGGAGAAACCAACAAATGTTCCTTATTTCTAGGAATAACACTTAAAGTAGGTATATAATGCTTTAACAGGACATAGGGCATGGTGTATCTTTCCTCTTTTCAAGGCAGGAATAGAGAAAGGTGTAATGACATGTTCCTGGTGCTAATTTTTTGTGATGAAATCTGGTGCAGGGGCAATATGTACAGTCATTATTAGGAGCAAAACGTAGACAGTTTGGGGACCTTGCCATGGCTGCCAATTCTGAGACCCTATGGCCAGTAGCTAGGGCCATCAGAAACACACACTTCTTAAGTTTCTTATCTATGTTTGGTTTCACCGAATAAGACCTAGACTGTAATAACGTTAGGACCTTCGAGATTGACCATTGAGGAAGTAATTGACGATTTGGGGCTCTGAGTTTGAAGCAAGCTTTCATAAAACCCTGTTCGTTTTTCTGGGGTAGGGCTAGACCGGTGAGCGTGAGGAAGGGTTCCTTTATTGCTGATAAGTGGTTTCTAAGTGCTAGTTTCTTAGTCTCAAACAAGTAATTTAGGTATTTCAGCAATAAGGCAGATGATGGATTCTGTTGGTTTGAATCTACAATCCAAGTTGTAAATTGTTTCCAGTGTGACCCATATTGTCTCAAGGTGGAAGCTGTGTACTGATTTGTGAGCTTGTCGGTGATTTCCTTGTCGTAGGACGGAAGCCACTTGGATTTGAGAATGTCCACATAGCAAAATTGAGCGAGGTCTGCAGGTTTCCAATTTCTTCCAAGTGGAAATCGGTCATGGGGAGTTGCAGAGGTTTGTTGCACCACTGAGTAAGTTGTGTGTACCACACCTGTGTACATTGGAGCAACCAGGGTTACTTGCCCCTGGAAGGCTCTGAGGTGATGAATGACTTTGCACATCAGTGAGGTGTCTGGGGGTGGGAATAGGTAAATCGATGTCCACCTGTTCCAATCCACTGTGAAGGCATCTGGACCGGTGACCGGTCAACTCAACCAGTAGACCATTACAACCAGTAGCTCTCAACCAGTACCAAATCAACCAATACGGTTAGGTTAGGTTAGGTTAGGTTAGGTTAGTACTATATTTTGGCACTGGTTTGGTTGGTCTGGGTTAATTTGGCACTGGTTGAGAGCTACTGGTTGAAACGGTCTACTGGTTGAGATGACATGGAACCATCTGGACCCCCGTCTCGTGTCTTGAGATTCCGAGATATGTGAGCCTGGAGCTTCGTTGATTGAAGAGATGCGAACAGATCGATTTGCGGTGAAAATGGTAGAACTAAGTGATTGAATGTTTCTTGTTTGAAGGCCCATTCCACTGAGGTACTTTTTCCCCTGGACAGAGCATCCGCCCACAGATTAGAGACCCCTGGTAGGTATGTTGCATGGATTATTATGGAGTGTTTCTGGGCTAGGAAGAATAGCTTTCTGAGAGATCTTGGAGAACCCTGGACCGGGTGGAGTCTTGTTTCTTCAAGCAGGTTACGGAGGCCATGTTGTCCATCCGGAATGCTATTGATCTGGACAATGACATTGCATGGTCTCTGAGAAAGAATAGAGGAACTGCTAGCTCTTTGGCATTGATGTGACACTGATTTAGTGTGGTCCATTTTCCGCGGTTCTGATGACCTTCCGTCGACTGATAGCCCCATCCTATCAAACTCGAGGCATCTGTGTCCACCCATACGGTGGGAGGTGAATCTGACCAGTGTGCCACCGATTCCCGTATTTGAGATCATGTCCAAAACGACGGATGTAGAATCCTCTTTGGGATGACGAGAGGGTAATTATGAGGTGTTAGTGGGAAGGCTTTGTTGCCTAGCCAGATTAGTCTCGTCAGTCTGAGGCGGCCTAGGGGTACTGTCATTTGGATCCAATTTAGTGAGCCTATCAGAGATTCCCAAAGTTTCCTGGTTATCGTCTTGGCATGTAATAATCTGAACAGTTTTATTTGTAGACGTTTGGCGTTGGTTGGACTTTGTTTTATAGTCTGGAGTTGTGTATCCCAGATTAATCCTACCCATTCCGCTGATTGAGTGGGAGTGAGGTTTGATTTCTCTAGGTTTACTCTGAAACCCAACTTTGTTACATGTTGTATGACTCTCAAGGTTTGTTCTTGGCATTGGAGTGGGGTAGAGCCGAGAATCATCCAATCGTCTAGGTAAAACAGAATTTTCACTCCATCTTCGAGTAGTGGGAGGAGAGCTTGTTTCACTATCTTGGTGAAAATTCTGGGGGCTATGTTCAAGCCGAAGGGCATTCTGGTGAACATTACTGCTTTGTTTCTGAATGGGACAGCTAGGAACTTTTGATACCTCTTTGCTATTGGGATGTGCCAGTATGCATCTTTTAGGTCCAGGGTAATTATCCAGACCTTTGGTTGTAGAACTAGTCTTACTTGGGAGATAGTTAACATTCTGAACTTCATATTGTGAATTGACTTGTTGAGAAGGGACATGTCTACGACGGGTCTTAGTTGTAGACTGTCCCTTTTTGGGATGAGGAACATGCGAGACAGAAAAACTGGCATGCCTTCTGGTGGGTGAGTAAGAACTTTGTCTGTCAACATTTGTTTTATCACTGTTTCTAATTCTGGAGATAGCTGTACCTTCTTGGACTGCGCTCTGAGGCGGGGTCTTGCCAACCATTTCCATGTAAGGCCCTTCTTTACTACTCTCTTTGCCCAGGATCTTTGAGGCCAATGACAAAAAATTTCTCTGAACTGGCCTGTCGGATGCAGGACTAGTTCTTTGTTGATGGCCTCTCGAAAATTCAGTTTTTTGTACCCTGGGTAGGTTGGTGAGTGTTGGTGAGTTGGTGGTGACCTTGTGGTCTTTGGTGGTTGGGAGCATGTTGTCCTGTTTGTTGAACATGTCGTCCTGTTTGTTGAGGTCTCTGCTGTGACCCATAGTTTTGTTGTTTAGGCGGAGGTCGTGTGTAGGGTGATGGTTGAGTCCTTGGTGCGCCTCGACCTCTGGCCTGGTAGTGTCCCCTGTACCCTCTGCTGTTTGATGAGTTACTCCTGTGCGTCTGAAATGTATGAGGGGTATACTGTCGAGGGGGGAACTGGCCTCTCCCCCTTCCACGGTGAGATTGAGAATGAGGGTGGGACTTACTAGGGTGGTTTTGCTTATATGCATGAGACTGTCTAGACTCTAGAAGCTGCCACCTCAGGTCTTAGCAACATGGCATGAACCTCATTCCAGGTTGTCTGGGGCATCAATCTGCATGTGAATAGGGGTGAGAGGAGAACTCGAGTGGCGATATCTTTGGGAATTTTCTTGGATAAGTGAATGCGTATATCTTGTCTAGCTCTGGCTGCCTCATAAATAGCAGTCTTGACATCCCCGGTGGTCATCAGAGAGTTGACAAGGGAGGCTCTTCTGATGAAATGAAGTGCAGCCCTGGAGTTTTGCTCAGGGATGGAATCTGCCACTTCCCTCATGGCTTTTGCAAGTTTTTGCTGTGTGATGAAATTTGATAGCAGTCTATGGGCTCTTTGGCATAGTCTAAAGTCCTTGTCAATCAGTGCAGGGGTAGGTGTAGTAATCATGGGGTCATTGGATGGTTTGCACACTATCTTTGGGGCTCTGAGATATTCCCAGAACTCCTGGGGAATAGAGTCGGAGTTGTATACATACATCGTGGCAAAATGGTGCTCTTCCTGTGGGATTCTTTGGGGTGCAGTATCTATACTGGACAAGGCAAATTTCTCTGCTCCAGATACCCATTCAGACCATGGGCCATAGCCTAAGGATGAAACTTCTAGCATGGGAATTTTGTTGTCAAACATTTTTGTGGAGCATTCCACGGATTTTGAGAGATTAGAGAGAGATTTAATGGTGTTATGCCCATCAGCTTTATTCAAATCAGACCATGGTTTGAAGCGCTTACCCGATGGCACAGCGGATGTCTGCGTGTACGTAAAGTACTTAGCGTCTGACAGAGATGGGAAGGGTTTTATGATTACGTCCAGTACTTGGTCGTGTGCGTCTTTTGCCCGAAGATGTCTCAGTTCGTCCATTTCAATAACCCTCTCATTTGGGACTAGTATCAATTCTGGATGGCCCGTTTCAGCATCGTCAGGTGTTTTTACTGGTATTTGTTTCCAGTAACGGGATTCCCCAAATAGTAGGGAAAGGTTTCTTGGTGCTTTCCGGTTCTTGTTCGATGGGTGGGGGATGAATATGTGACAGAAACAGGTTACTGGGAAGGCTAGTAGCTTGAAGCCTGGGCTGAGTGGAGGATGTAGGAGTGGATGTTATTTCCTGAGTATGTTGTTTGGGCCGGGCAGGAATCTGAGCTAGTGGAACTGGGTCAGGTGTGGCAGGTTGTAATATGGATGGAGGCAGGGACCTATCTTGGAGGTCCCGTATAGCCTCATCCATAGAGGCAAATTTTTGATGGAAGCTGTCCGCTAACTCATTGTTTAGAGATTTCATAACTTCCTTCAGTTCGCCCAATAAGTCACCTTGAGGGCTCTGCCTCGGGGCTATGTCAGATTGGAGAGATTCTTCTTCCATATGGTCTCCCGGATAAGTGTGGGATTCATTGTCATTCCAACTTTCATCTGTATGGGTACTGGAATTAATGTCGTAACACTCTACTATGTCATTGTTCATCTCACAGGGTTCTTGGGTATCCTCAGGAGGTACTGTATCTTGGTCTGCCTCGCATGTACTGTATCCAACAAGGTTTAGATCTGCCGGAGACGGATCTAAGTGAACTGCCGGGTGCGAAGAAGGCTGGCTGTATGAGTAGTCTCTTGGTTTATGTATTTCAGCCTTAGTACTTATCTTGATCATTTGAGGGTGAATTAATTCGGAAGAAGTAGGTATGGGAGTTGATACAAACTGTTGTTCCAAAGAGTCCACCCATTTTTCTAGGGATAATGGAGAAGGATTGACCTCCTCAGAACTTGGCTTAGTCAAGGGGATGGAAGGTGGTTTTTTAGCATGGGATTTACTTGTTTCTTTATGTCTTTTGCTGGAGGAGTGAGGGCTGACTTACCTCTCTCTTTTCCTGCTAGATCCAGACCTTCTCCTGTCCGATGATGAGGAAGAGCCACAGGTTTTTGGCACGGATATCTCTAAGAAGCTTACATACTTTGGATCTGTAATACCTGGAGATTTTTTCAGGGCATATACCTGCAATGTAAGATTCTACTGAAGACCACACCGCTATCAATATTTGTTTGCATGTGACTGAGGCTAGAAAAGTATGTGGATCATGGAACTTAGATACATAATAACTACACTTCTCACACACTTTAGGGTTCCACATAGCATTTGTCCTATTGATACACTTAGCGTGATAGGGGCAGAGTTTATGAGCTGTGAGGGCTAATGTTGTACAATCCTTGTGCGAGCACAGGGTAAAGTCCTCGGGTGGGTCGATTTCTTGGACCGTGATTCTGTCCATCTTGGGTGATGTGGGTTCCGGGGAGGGGAACCCTATGAAGGAGAAGTCGTCTTCCAGGTTGAGGACTTCTATAGACCAAACCCTTATACTTCTTCTACGGTTGTATATGGGTCCTGAAGAAAGGGAAGAAAAGAAACAATGGTTCTTTTAGAGAGGGCAAGAAAAACTTGTATTTGTTCCCTGTAAATTATTTAAAATTGTGTAATTATCCCTGTAAATTAATTAAAATTATGTAATTAGTGGGAATATACTTAGCCGGTGAACCGGAAACGTCTAGAGTTTTGACAAGTGAACTCACCTTAGAAGTACCGGTTTGTTAGTTGAGTGAAGGGAGCAACAGGTGATATGGTCAGGTCTACGAAGGACTTGACGTCTGGAATACTGTTCAGCTCCTGTTGTGGTATCCCTTGGTCGGGAGGGACTCCATCGTTGTTCAGGTTCCTCTTTGGTAATGCCGTGCCTTGCCTGAGCCTGTGAATCAAACCAAAGAGTCAATGTTGCATAATGAGATGTAAGTCATTCTTATTCGTTCTACTTGACTTGGGCCAAGTTAAGGGTCTAGCCTTGTATTGTTTACTCTAAGTTAAACTGGTTAGATAGACATACTTATTTACACTCTCGTATTTTTCTTAATTCTGACGTTATGTTAATTATTATTTAACAAGGTCGGACTTCTTTATTATAGTATGACCTAATCCAGAATACCCGGTAATAATTTCTATTTAATTCTTATATTTCCAAAGGAATTTTGTTGTAATATATGCTGTCGTCTTGACAGTCGACAGAGTACTCTGTAAACTGGCTTACTGGTGTCCGGCCGTTTTTATGGCTTTATGTTACAACCTGGTCGTAGTGGCACCCGGATACGTTATTATTTTGATGGCTGTCAGAGTCACCCGCAATGGCCTATATCGTAACACCCGGGTCTGTCCTCGTCTAGACAATTGTTAGAGTACCCGGCCCATAGCCTGTTGGTACCCGGCCGGGTGTTGTGGGTTATAATACCGCCCGGTATTATAATGCGTGGGTAGTTGGCCGTAGTTTAAATGACTAGGGTTTGACTTTGTATTTGTATGGTAGTATTGTATCACCTGCCCGTCTGGGTACCCGGGACTGTCGCCATACCCGGTAGTCCTGGTACCCGGGCCTTATTGAGATAAGGCCTAGGTTACCTGGGGACTTGAGGGTGTATGGTATTATAATGTCATCCGCCTTCTGGGTACCCGTGACTTTCTGGTAGTCCTGGTACCCGGGCCTTGGTACCCGGGCCTTATTGAGATAAGGCCTAGGGCACCCGGTGGTTTTGAGGGTGTATGGTATTATAATGTTGCCCGCCTAATTGGGTACCCGGGAGTGCCTCCATACTCGGCAGTCCTGGTACCCGGGCTTTGGTACCCGGGCCTTATTGATATAAGGCCTAGGGAACCCAGGGACTTGAGGGTGTATGGTATTATAATGTCACCCGCCTTCTGGGTACCCGTGACATTCTGGTAGTCCTGGTACTCGGGCCTATTGAGATCGGGCCTAGGGTACCTGGGGATTTGAAAAATTCTCCACTTGCCAGATTATTTTATGCACTCGTCAGGGTAGGCCTCTCGGGCTCGAGTGTTAAATGGCGAATATTGTGTCTTTGTACATGGTTCTTACATCGTTCTGGGATGTAAGACAGTGGGATATATTCAAATGTGATATTTTTATGGGTATTCATTGGTTGTAGGTCCACTTGAAACCCTTGCAAATAATGATATACGAGTGCTTAGATGAGCAGTACAAAGTAGGTTAGCATTTGCTGGTTCTATGAAAATAATGCCATATAAAAAGTCTAGAAGGCAAATATATATGCTGAGGCACTCATGATGTATTCACTTTTTTAAGGAAAACTTGGAGGTTAATACTTAAAGTATTATAGTTTTGTGGTGTGAAGCATTTAATGTAAGTAGGTTAAAAGTAATCTAAATTTGGCTTAGGAAAATTTGATCCTAAATAAATATTTACGGTGGTATGAAAAGTAATCTCTGACCTGGGCACAACCAGGGGTTACTTGTCAGTAATTACAGATATATGAAAATGAACTCACATATAAATTCAACACTTAACCCTCCAGCCCCGGGGGCTATAGCTTACGACTGTGCTCCGGTACCGGGTGTTTTGACGATCTTTGGCCTATGTTAACTACTCTGTAAGTCAATGAATATGTCATGTAATGTTGTGAATAAAAAAGAATAATGTTCCACAAACCTTCCTCTGTCGAATGGCGTTGAGTAGAGGTCTCTAGCCCCTCTGGTTGCATAATGGTGAGCGCGGGAAGACGAGTGCTTTTCGGCGGCAAATTCTTCCCGCGTTCGGACGCGTCGCCCCGGCCATGGCTACGACGCACCTAGCCGCTCGTCGCGCCAAAGTATTTATCTCCCTTAGACGATTTTAGTGTTTGATATTGAGAATGTGATGTTTATTTGATATTTTCTAGTTATTTTGAGGCCAATTATATAAAATATGTTTATTAGGGTATCACTGTCACTGATATTGCTAATTTTCACTCGATACCGTACATTTTATTAGTAATTGAGGTAGCTTATTGTTGTATTAGGCACTGATTATTCGTTATCACAGGTGTTTATTATACTTTGGCCATCATATATTAGGTCTTGTGTCACTTTCACTTTGACAAATATGCTTTAGAGAGTGTCACTGTCACTGATAATGCTCATTTTCACTCG
This sequence comes from Paralithodes platypus, assembly GCA_032716605.1. NCBI lineage: Eukaryota > Metazoa > Arthropoda > Malacostraca > Decapoda > Lithodidae > Paralithodes > Paralithodes platypus. The sequence goes on from CM064498.1 coordinate 48,444,624, forward strand.
ATACCGTACATTTTATTAGTAATTGAGGTAGCTTATTGTTGTATTAGGCACTGATTATTCGTTATCACAGGTGTTTATTATACTTTGGCCATCAAATATTAGGTCTTGTGTGACTTTCACTTTGACAAATATGCTTTAGAGAGTGTCACTGTCACTGATAATGCTCATTTTCACTCGATACCGTACATTTTATTAGTAATTGAGGTAGGTTATTGTTGTATTAGGCACTGATTATTCGTTATCACAGGTGTTTATTATACTTTGGCCATCAAATATTAGGTCTTGTGTCACTTTCACTTTGACAAATATGCTTTAGAGAGTGTCACTGTCACTGATAATGCTCATTTTCACTCGATACCGTACATTTTATTAGTAATTGAGGTAGGTTATTGTTGTATTAGGCACTGATTATTCGTTATCACAGGTATTTATTATACTTTGGCCATCAAATATTAGGTCTTGTGTCACTTTCACTTAGTTATATGATTTGTAAACGTTTTATATACAATTTATTGTGTCTTTTTTCACTGATTTATATATTTCTATAGGTTCTAATCATATGAATGTCACTTGGTATATACATATGTGTCACTTTCACATATTATTATGGTGTAATTGTATTTGTATCAATGTTCTCATAATACATGACTTTTGTATTACAATACATTGGTTTTCTTCCACTTTTTGCCTATATATAATTATAGTGTACATATTGTCATTTTATTTGGCAATTTCAGTATGATTATTAGAACTCCAGCTTGGAGTGGTAATCAAAGAAGCACTCTAAAGCACAGAGTGCCACCTTGCACTCCACACACTCCATGGTTGACTTTTTACCTGACCTCGGCTTCACCCTGCTGTTGTAGCAGACATGGCACCGCTTCTGCTGTGTTCTTCCTGATTCATTCTGAGGCAGGGAACCAAGCCTGTGCCTAATCAAGTATTGAGCACACTGCAAGCGGTCAATAACGGCGGGCCCAGGATGTGCCACTGCCCTCTGTGGCATAGCATACTTCTCCAGGAGCTCCGTCAACACCTGCTTTTGGAACCTCCGCAGGCTATTGAACTTCATGGGTGTGTTCACATTCCGAAGCTTGTATATGTTGTAGGCATTCAGAACTGACATGTCCACCATATGCAGAAAGAACTTTTTGTACCATCTGCACGAGGTACGCAGGCAGTCAATGAAGCCTATCTGCATGTCGGACTTGTCCACCAGCCTCATGTTGATGTTGTAGTCCAGGACAGCATCGGGCTTGGTCACCCTGGCCTGGGTGCGGCGATCCACCTTGCCAGTCTCCACCATTTCCCCCTTGTGGATGGTGGTCAGGAGGTTGACCTTCCGCTGGTCGTGCCAGTGGATAGCCAGAATGGGCCCCCCGACTTCTTCTTGAACACATCACCTTTTTTGGTCTTTGGAGGGAAAGGTGGCATGCCCTTCCTTTTCCCTCGTACTGTGCCTACAGTCCCCGTCTTGCGCTCATGCAGGTACTGTGAGAGAGTGGGGGACGTGTAATAATTGTCCGTGTAGAGGACGTGATTCTTGTGAAAGTAGCGGTCCATCATGACTTGCACCACTGCTCCGCCAAAGCCAATGAGGGGGTCCACAAGCAAGTCCCCTTCCTTCCCGCTGTAGACCAGGAAGTCCAGGACATAGCCAGTTTGGCAGTCGCACAGCACAAAGAATTTTATGCCAAAGCGATGTCTTTTTGAGGGGATGTACTGCCGGAAGCTGAGTTTTCCCCGGAACAGCACAAGAGACTCGTCAATGACGACCTTGCGGAAGGGCTTAAAGTAGGAGGTGAAGCGTTCTCGCATCATCTCGTACAACGTCCTAATCTTCCACAGCTTGTCTGGGAGGTGGACGTCAAGGTTGGTGACAAGATGGAGCGCTGCGAGGATATCAAGGTACCGGTCGCGAGACATATATTTCCCGAAGGCAGGGGTGGATATCAGATCATTGGTGATCCAATAGTCAGGCAACCTATGCTTCTTGACATGAGGCATTAGCATGGTGAGTGCCAGGAACACCATGAACTCTTTATGAGTCACTGGGGTCCACTGCCTCATGTGGCCCTTGGTCACCTTTCCCAAAAAGTGGACCTGGAATTGGTGCTGCTTATTTGTCTCTTTGACAACATAGCCTACCACCTCCTCATCAAAGAAGGCCTCAAATAGTTCGTGTGGTGGAGCATTGGGGCCTGCAGGAAAATTGGGGGTAACGCCTGAACCCTCCAGTACCTCATCAAAAGCTGGCACATCAGGGTTGTATCCATCCTCATCAACTACGTCTTGCCACTGAAAAACGTAGAATGGGTCTTGTCTACGCTGACGAGGAGCTCCAGCTGGTGGCCCAGCATGCCCACGGCCAACTCGGGAGGCGCGCGCCCTAGGGCGGCGAGGGCGGCGGCCAGGGCGGTGGGCAGCACGACGGGCAGCACGACGCCAGGCCAAGCGGATGGGTCGAGGGTCGTCGATGTCCATATAGTCATCGTCAGAGTGGTCATCTTGCCCTGACGGTGGACCTATGTAATCATGGCCAGAGTCTTGAGAGAGGTGCCCTTCATCATCAGTGGCCCCCACATAATCTGGCGGGGAACCAGTGATGCGTGGGCGGCGTGCGGGTGGGCGAGGTGGGGAAGGAGTGGCAGGTGAGGCTGTGTCCCCCCGAGGTCCCGGGCTCCTTGGCCTGCGACGAGTCACAGAAAGCAATGTTTCACTGTCACTAGGCCCAGGTATTGGTGATGCGAGCTCAAAGACTTCTTCAGGAAGACATGTTGAAGGCGGGAGAGGTGGGGAGGACCGTGGGGAAAGTTGCGGGGACGTATGGCTGGGGCCGGCCGGGGTGGACGCCGCGGGAGCCTCGAACAAAACTCTCTTACTTTTCTTAATTTTCTTGGTATATTTCCTACCTTTCCCCTTTTCGGCAGCAGTATGTCTCCTGTCGGGGGACCTAGGAGGCAAATAGGCCGAAAGTGTGGGGTCCTCAACCCTTGGCAATGGTGGGGGTGGTGGGGAAGAATGCGGGGCATCCGGGTCATCTTGGGTGGCGTGGGTAGATAAGGGAGACAATGGCGGACGAGAAGGGTCACCACGCTGACCCTCACTCACAGCCTCATCCTCACCAAGTAGTTTTGCTTGTTCCCTAGCTGCCGCGGCCGCCTTCTCAAGTATTTTCTGCTTATACAAATGTAGCTTGAAAGGCGATTTACCTGGGGAAGGGCTTGGCGTCGTGTCACTTATGCGAAATTTGGTGAGTGACCTTGAACTCTCCCACTCACTCACTCTCTCAAGTTCACTGTCTTTAGGTAAACCAGCTTCCTCAACAACTGGTACATCACCTTCATCACTCTCATCACTGTCATGTTCTCTCGCAAATCCCAGGAATTGCTCTTCTTTGTCACTCTCATGGCCATAATCACTCGACTTATAATTACTGGAGTCGTCACTGACTTCATCATCAACATTATGCTTGGCATCAGCTCGCTCATAAAGCCTCAATGTCGTCTCAATACCTCCGGGAGATAACACATTTAGGCGATGGCGTCGGGGTAAGGCGCGACGAACAAGCAAGGGCGTCGTAGGAAGCACGGTATCGGACACAGCGGAATCACTATTTGGCGTACTGTCCATGATGGCGTCGGGGTAGATACTGTTGCTGTGGCGTAGTTTACGCCTGGTGGCGCCACCTACCGTCCCACGATACCGAAAATGTACGCGCGGCATTCGAAAGCACGCACGCAAGCAATGGGCGTTCAAGAGCCCTTCCGGGTTGCGCGGCCCGAGGTTGTTATGGGCGTTCAAGAGCCCTTCCAGGTTGGAGGGGTTAAGGGAATAACTATCGAGTTACAATCTTAAAACATAACTATTACAGAACAAAAAGACACTGTAGCTAAAGAGCCGAGGTTCGTATGATACAAAACAAAGGAATAAACACATTAATTTGGGGCTCTGTGAAAAAGTGAAAGTGGCTTCTTTGGGTCACGTACGTCGGCCAGCCAGACTGAAGGCCTTACTTTACAGGTTTACAAGTGAAATTAGTCCATATCAAACATTCCTAAACGCGTATACGACTTCAACTGCAAAAAGATTCACTATGGGCAGAAAATGACGCGTTTAACCCGTACAGCCCCAGCGACGCGCCTGACGCGTCGGCGATGTATGTAACGCACAGCCCCAGAGACGCGCCTGGCGCGTCACCCTAATTGCGCCGACCGTAACCTCAGGTGTAGCCACTCAAGAGGGCTCAGATTTGTATGGGAACTGTGTACGTATCCCACGCAACCGTGCCGATGGTTGAAAACTCTCAAAATCCACGTGCGTGCGCGTGAGCGCGCAATAACCTGTTTTTTTGGGGTAATTGCCTTCAATTTTTTACTCTTGTAAAATACGTTTTCGGGGGCTCTGTAGGACCATTCTTTAAGCTTTTTGAGCGGTTTTTCGTGGTTTTTCCTTCATTCCTAACCCATTCGCTATTGTTTCTGGAATAAAAAAAAAAATGAAAACCGGCCAGGTTCTGGTGAACAAACATTACAAAACTAGCCGGGGCTGGACGGGTTAAGAGGGGCTATGTAAAACACTGTGGTGGAGGTAAGGAACCGTATGTCTACACTGTATGGCCGACGGACGAGGGAGACCAGTTCAAGGTCAACTGGAAGATTAGGGCACGCTCATGGGAACAGAGGAAGATCTGAATGCGCTGAGGCGCGGTGTTCAAACTGTGCTATTTCTTTTCTTTTTTATTTTCTACTTTTCAGTGGCTCCGTCTCAATGACGTACCTTAGGAATGATTAAGGGGTACCCCCTAAGATGATATTGGTTCTCGACCGTCGTGATCAAGGTTAACCCGGGCTCTGAGGAGCCCGGAACGAGGCCATATTACCATAGGCTCTTACGTCATTGACGTAAGGAGCCACCAATAAATTTGGTACATTTATATCGGTTATGGGACACATTTATACATACAGTAATATCCCCCATATAAGAACTGTCATTATCCGAACCTTGCTAGTTCCCTGACAGGCCATGGGATATATAATTAAAAAAACAAAGTTGTTATTTATGACTTTCAAAGCATTTTGATTTGAAGCGCCAAGATTCTGAGTGACCGAAATCACCAATATAGCCTAGCCTAAAATAATTTACTTAACATTACAGTAGGCTACTTATTATATTTTATAAACATAATAGTAGGTAGCCAACTTACCATAATACTAAATTATATTTCATAATAAACCGAGTAATCTTGGCCAAACCGATACGCATGCAGTTTTGTTTACCACCTGTTTACTAAAGTGCCACCATTATCGATTTTCTTCAAGCCAACTCGAGCTGGAGTTTAAACCAGAAACATATTAGAAATAGAAATAGAAATAGAAATAGCTGTAAATGATAAGAAAACATTAAAAGGATGTGTTAGTTAACTTAAATAGCTGTAAATGATAAGAAAACATTAAAAGGATGTGTTAGTTAACTTAAATAGCTGTAATTGATAAGAAAACATTAAAAGGATGTGTTAGTTAACTTAAATAGCTGTAAATGATAAGAAAACATTAAAAGGATGTGTTAGTTAACTTAAATACTGTAGAGTGTTTGTTGACTTAATTGGCTTGACGTTTGGGTTCCGAGGCGAAGTGAGGCACCCCTACTGGGCCTCTCTCTCCCCCACTCCTCTCGTCCTCCTCAGCCAACACAGCCGCCTAGCCTATCACCCGCCTCTTCATCCTCGCAAATGTGGATCAGGCGGGGGCAAATTTAGAGGAAATGGCGGATTTCCCTTATAATTCTACAGGCTGGTTCGCACATGTGAAATCGACCTCGCAAATGTGGAACATTAATTTTTTTCCAATTTTGACCCCCCCTCGCAAATGTGGAGGATCGCATTTTTCAAACACGCAAATTTGGAGGATGGACTGTATCTACTGTATACTGTACAGTACTAAGGTCTAAATTTGATTATTGAGTAGAGTAATACTCTTTTCGGTAAATTCATATTATTATTCACCAACCCACCAATTAACTTTCAAATAAACCTAATTTATGATAGAAATTAATAAATGTGGTACAGTCAGTCCCCCCAATCCGCGCCTATATGGGCGGCATTACACGACGGGTATTGGGAATTCGCGCATTGGGGATAACATAACTTTTGGAGAAAAATGCATATGGGCGGCAGCCCGCATTTCCACCCACATTTGACGGTAATTTTTGATAAAAATCAATACTAATTGGACAACCAAGCATACACAATAATAGAAACATAAACAAGTCATTCCTTACATTAAAAATAAATGCTATAAGTAGGTGAGAATAGTGGGGGCTCCGAGGCAGACCCCCGCGACAGGCGAGTTCATATAGCCTAGGCGTAGGCTTCCCCGGCCCCGTCACTGTCAGTGGCCCCGTCCCCGTCTCAGGATATACCCATAGATTTCCCGATCGCAGTAGTGCCTTCACCAGTTTATTCTTCCTAGGCATTTTTAGGTTGTTGAAGGGTGTAGGAAGGCGGTTGTTACACAATAAATGGGTCAAGTCTCAGCACACGGACACTTAAGGATATTGGGACTGAGAAGGAAGCGTACGTGTGGTTATGTGTATTTACCTATTTGTATTTACCTATTTGTAGTATACAGGAGTTGAGCTTTTTAGGCTCGTATTGTCCCGCTTCCTGAGTTACAATTATCTAACTTTGCCTTAAAAATATGAATGTTTTTGGCACACACCACTTCCTCTTCCAACTGATTCCATTTACTTATGCTTCTTACTTACAGGGCGGGTACCCAACCCTGAAAGGGGTTGAAATAGGGGAGCTATCCCCCCGCCAAAGGCGGCTTTCTAGGGCCTTTCCTAGCTGATGCTGAGAGGATTGGGTTCTAGTCATGTGGTGATGGGCTGGTCTATCAGAGTGAGAGCTGAGCAATCTCTGCCATACCCATAGCTTACTCTGACTTTTCCTTTAACTTATATATTTTCTAGATCTCAAGTGACGGCGTCTCTTCCGTGGATTGACCTCCCAATCTACCAAGATTGGAAACCAAAGCGTCACATTTTTCCCTTGCCCCTCAACTTTCTCTTCATAATTGCTGAGGGGCACAGGGCCCTGGGTGGGGCTTTGGTTTCCCGGCCGTTTCCGCACCCTCCTCAGCCCCCCGCCATGGAGTGGCTTCGGTCACCCAGGCTTTATTGTGGTCGGCGGGGAGGGTTCTGTGGGGGCACTCGGTTATGGCCTTGGAATTGCTCGGGGCCTTGGGGCTGTTCGGCCAGGCAGCTTGGGGAACAACAACAACAACAACTTATACTTCTGTAAGGGAAACTATACTTTCTCACATCTCCTTTACATCTTCCTTTCATTAGCTTATATCTATGCCCCCTAGTTCTACCATTATCTTTCACAATATAACCCTTCTTGTCCACCTTTTCGAGTCCTCTCACACATTTGTACATCATAATCATATCGCCTCTCTCCCTCCTATCCATTAGAGATGGTAAACCTAATTTCTTTAATCTCTCCTCATATGGTAATTCTCTCAGTTCTGGTATCATCCTAGTTGCAGCTCTCTGAACCTTCTCCAGCTTTTTTATATGCTTTTTAGATGTGGTGCCCACACCACTGCCGCATACTCCAGTCTTGGTCTCACCAATGTTTTTGTTATTTTCTCCAGCATTTCCTCGTTTATATAGTTAAAGGCTATTTTTATTCTGTTTAACAGTCCATATGTTTCTCCCACTATCTTATTAATATGATTCTCAGGTGAAAGATCACCCCTAACAGTTATTCCTAAGTCCTTTTCTTTCTCTGATGGGTTAATAGTGTTTTCTCCTAACTTATGTGTGTGTGTGTGTACTTACACTAGTTGTACTTACACTAGTTGTATTTGCGGGAGTGAGCATGCTCGTTAATTCCCGCCTCCTAAGATATGTTTGTCATACCGTGCTTTGAAACTATGCACTGATGGTGCAGACACTACTTCGGCTGGCAATTTGTTCCACCCACTAATCGAGTTGGTAAGAAATCTTTTACTTTTCAGATCACATTTACTATTAAGCACTTTTAGTTTGTAGCTGTGTCCTCTTGTTCTCTCACCTCCATCCCTCTCTATGAAGTTTTCTTGGTCGATTTTGTCAATACCTCTAACACATTTGTATATCTGAATTTGCTGTCCTCGTTTCCTTCTCTGTTCCAGTGTAGGTAGATTCAATCTCTCGAGCCTCTCTTGGTACTCCAAATTTCCCAAACCTGGGATCATCCTCGTAGCTGCTCTCTGTACCCTCTCAATTTTGTGGATATGTTTCTTCATGTGAGGGGACCACACTACAGATGCATATTCCATCCTGGGTCTTATTATTGCCGTTATTATTTGTTTCATGGTGTTTTCATTAAGATAATTGAAAGACATCCTGATATTTGCCAATAGTGCTAGTGATTCTCTCACTATCTTATTTACGTGGCTTTCTGGAGACATGTTATCCTTAAATTCTATCCCCAAGTCTTTTTCTTTTTCTGCTTTGGGAATCACTTCGTTTCCTAGTTTATAATCTTTTCTAGGTCTGTACTTGCTTTTACCCATTTCTAGAGTCTTACATTTCCCTGCATTGAACTCCATATTCCATTTGATGCTCCATTCATGGATCTTTTGCAAATCTGCTTGGAGCTCAAGGCAATCCTCCTGGGTTCTGATCGTTTTAAGCAGCTTAGCATCGTCCGCAAACATGCTCATGTAGCTTGTTAGTCCCTCAGGTAAGTCATTTACAAATATTAGAAACATGATTGGGGCTAGGACAGATCCTTGTGGTACTCCACTCGTAATTTGAGTCCAGTTTGACGATTTCCCCCTTACTGTTGTTCTCATCTGTCTTCCGCTAAGGTAGCTCTCCATCCATTTCAGCAGTTTGTCTCCTACTTTTCCCTCATGTTTTAATTTCCATAGCAATCTCTTGTGTGGAACTTTGTCAAATGCCTTTTTAAAGTCTAGGTAGGCACAGTCTACCCATCCTTCCCTCTTGTCCACTGTGTCTATTACTCTAGAGTAAAAACTCAACAAGTTGCTTACACATGATCTGCCTCCTCTGAATCCAAATTGTCGGTCAGTAATTAATCTTTTGGATTCCAGGTAGTTCACCCATTTGTCCCTTATTAATCCTTCCAGAATCTTCATGAGGATGCTCAATAGTTCAGTGGTTTATCTCTGCTTCCTCCCTTAAATATAGGAATAATGTTTGCTATTTTCCATTCTGTAGGTACTATCCCTGTGTCCAATGATTTGGTCATTATATCATATAACGGTATACTCAGTTCCTTGGCATTTTCTTTAATAATCCAGCCTGATACTCCGTCCGGTCCGGCGGCTTTGTTTGGATCCACCTTACTAATTTTGTCTATGAGCTCTGGTCTGTTAAATGTGACTTCCGGCATTTCCTCTGTACCTATCTCATTGGTTTCTGGTGCAATGAATTCTCCTTCTTTTGTGTGTGTGTGTGTGTGTGTGTGTGTATTTACCTAATTGTATTTACCTAATTGTAGTTTACAGGAGTTGAGCTAAGCTCGTGATTTATTAGTGGCCCCTCCATCATTGACGAACATGCCTATTACATAAGGCATCCTCTACAAACACTAATCCGCCGTAGTTTGAATCTACCGCGCAGAGCATTTAAAAACTGAGGAGCCTTCATCATGATCGCACGCGACCTCACTCATGGCTTCAGTCATTATGAATTGGGTTCTCACTACGAAAAAACTTCGTAAAAAATAAAAACAAAAAGAAAATAAGAATAACTATCTAATAAGCTTTCCATCATATCGTGGATGTACTTGTGTGGATTTCTGACCAGACGCTGATTCAGGCGTCATTCCTCCTTCTCTGCTCTGCGCTCAGCCTGCCCGGACGTGTCTCCCCACGCTCCGCTGATTCCGCATTTGCTGCGTCCCTAGTGAGTTTTTTCTCATTTGTTTACTCCGGGATGTATCGAGTAAGGTTAGGATATGTGTAGCAGGAGTGTCCTGGGCTGGTTGCCCGCAGTGCAGTGTATTTTGGGTCGTGTGTTTGGGGCATCTATTTCGGATGTTCCCTCGTGGTCCTGTTGTGGACATGTGAACTTTTTCACAGTTAGTTAGCTTGTGTTGCAGGCGGCTTTCATTACGCGTTAATTATTGCTGCCTTTTATCTTTCTGATGAGGTATGCTTTGCTTACTGACGTTCCCTTTGTATTTTTCTTCACTTAGTGAAGTTTTTTCTGGGTCCCGTGTCAGTCTTCCCTTTGCCGGAAGTATTTGCTACAGTGGTGTGTTGGCGGTGGTTCCTGTTGTGATATTTCCAGTGTTTGGTGTATATTTCAACTTTTATTATGCCGTCTACTTAGGCCTAACCAGCCGCTCGTAGCTTTGCCACATGTACAAGTGTTATTGTTTATTATTTATAAATATGCCATACTGTGTCATGTGTATCCGGGTTTTAGTTGTGTATTGGCTAATTCCTCGGACTATGTTTGTTTCCTGGTTTAGTTGTGTATTGGCTAATTCCACGGATTATTGTGTGGACTTAGGTTAGTCGTGCGTGGCTTCCTTCGTGTCCGTTGTACGTTCAGATGGTGTCTGATCGGGGTGGGTTTCCTTCCGGCGGGTTTTTTCTCGGTTTCACCATGAAAAAACCCCGGCCGAGAGCCGTGTTGGGCCACACATGGTTTTAACACAGGCTGGTGTCCCCGGCGATGAGGTGTCTGTGGCTCTCCAGGACTGCGTCTCTGTTGGTACCTGGTTTCAGGCACCCTTTGATTCCCGGCGGAAATGGCTGTACCCATCTATAAAACGTTGTTCATGCGAACATACGTTATGTAGTTTTTCTACCAGGTTTTCCAAAAACCACATGAAAAACCTAGCTGTTGTTAAGGGCTTTCCTCCCCGGCGATCTTTTACAAAGAAGTGGGGACAGGAACTTATGGGGTTAACTTTTTGACATCTCACCCGGCGGGTGTACCTTGGTAGGGTGGGATGAACAACTAAGTCATTTAGTTCATTAACCAATCCATTTTAAGTGATGCTATATGTATCGCCGCCTTTATACTTACAGCGATTGAAGGTTCAATTAGGGTTAACATCGTTTTTTCACACCCGGGGGGTGCTCCTAGGTGGAGGAAATAAGGAATTTACAAATTCAATTTCGATTTAACCACTTAATTTAGTGATACAATTAGGCATCGCCGCCTTCAACCTTACGGCGATCTTTTTGTGACAATTCGTTAGAAATCAGATCTCGTGTCAGCCTGCCCTGTGTTATTCTACTAAAATATTTCAAGGGCCGGCGTCTTTATGGGGGGTTGTTTTTGTTCCAAAAATTGAATCTTAAGACAGTCACCACCAGAAAGACTATAATCGCCATGCTGGACAATTATATTATGTCAGAGGGTATTCTTCACTTTCGTCAAAAAGATTTGTTTAGATATTCTGAACCCCGCCGCGTAGCGAGCTGTGATCGTTGTGTCATTACATCTCGTTATCCGGTGGGTTATTAACACTTGTATGCGAACATGTTGGGTTAACCTTATGAGCATTAATTCCTGGAAATTTTCTTTTTTTCCAGAGCTGGGCTCCGGCGGACCAATACAGACCCGGCGGTAGTTTTCCCCACCAGTCTCTGTCATGGCTACCTCAGCCCCAGTCTTTGCTTTATGCACTACCACTGCTTGTGCCGGTATCCCTATTTTTGCGCATACCCTTTGCATAAGGTGTGTTAAATGTCTAGACCGTTCAAGGGGTCTCTGGGTAATGCGTAATTGTTCTTTTTGCTCCCAATTAGCTGTCAAGGTCCTTTGCGATAATGATAAGACCGCGGCAGTAGCTTTAAGAGAAGTACGGCAACAGATGGCAGCCTACACTACGATTGTTGCGCATAAATCACTTCAATGTGACAACGTCCCTCTTTGGGATAGATTGCTATTTGAACACCCTCCCCCTAAACGTTCCTCTAGAGTCACGAGTCATAAGCCGGCGGAGACTGGTCAGGGTTCTGTATCTTCTGCTACTACACCAAAACGTCCAAGAGAGCCTACACCCCCGGCGTCCGCCTCCTCGTCTCGGGCGAGATCTCGGTCTAGGTCACCTATCAGACGCCAGTCTTCTAGTCTTGCCTCTTCACCAGCGAGTAAGAAGAGTAGGACGGAAAGTTCCACCAGTGGTCACGGCGATGAATCCTCCAAATCTAGGAGTAGTTCTCGGTCACACCGTAGCCATAAATCCTCCAAAAAGGATTCCCAGAAACGAAAGTCCTCCCTACATTCACCAGCTTCTAGTGCCTCTCATCGTACCTCTACCCCAGACAAAGTTTGTGTTAGGTCTCAAGGGTCCAGTGCGGTGCCTGTCCCTAAAGAGGATTTACCTATTAATATTTTAACCCTGGAATTGGAAAGTTCAGGGGGTTCAATAATTGAGAATGTTTCAGACTCCCAAGAGAGTGTAGGCCAGGGCCTCGGTGTTTGGCGGTTTGCTCAGCCAGGGTCTGACCACCCACGTCCGACTCAAACGAGTCACACAGTAGCTGATGTCCACAGGGACGCGGCGATCCCATCCTCTATTCCTGACTTATCTTGGCAACAAGGTACCCCAGCTTCGGCGGGGTCTTCTCAGGAGGATCAGGAGGAGAAAGACGAGGTTTCAATAATTTCGGAGATGGAAGGGCAAGAGTCAGGCTCAGGCTTAGACGCCGCGCAGGATATTAATGATTCACCTGTAAGTTCATCATCTAACCAATTTGTTACTGCGCAAGAAATTAATGGGCTACTTACTGATGCTTTATCTAAATTTTTTGGCCAACAACAGGAAAACCCCACAATGGACTTGGGGGCTCCCACGACAAGTTCTACGGTACGGCCTCTGATGACTTCGATTGCTTTATCTAAGATCCCTAACCCACCCACTCTGTCACCATCAGTGGTTACTAAGCCTGCTACGGCGGCATTGACAACTTCAAATGTCAGGGTCATCACGGATGTCAATCCACCCCCTCTAGACAAGGCGCCTCTCAGAAAGGTGGCTATGCCCTTGCTTTATGGACCAGACGAGTCATGGGTCCTTTTGACCCCCACTAACCCAGAGCTCGCCCAACCTACCTTGTCAGGGGAACTCCCGGTACCGCGTGAGTGGGTCATCCAGGGCAATAAATCAAAGAAATTAAGGGCCTTGGATAATTTGGGAAATGTACTGGACGTAAACATCAAGGCTATACCTAGTTATTATCACCAAGACTATTTTGTGTATGCTACTAAGCCAGCTTTACCCCCTGCCTCAGTTTCGAAACTATTTTCAGACTGGTCTAAGCTGGATGGGTTTAATGATATTAAGACTCTGTCAGCTCTCACTCCTGAACTTGATTTACAGACCGTCACAGACGAAGCAGCTAATCCAGTTTTGAAGGTGGGGCAGTTGGGTCCAGGACCTTGGGTAGATTGGGAGATAGAGGCTCAAAACTTTGCAACCACATTTACTTCTAAATCTTCCCACCAAATCCCTCAGGATACTCATTCATGGTTCTCCATGCCGGTAGGTTCTGCCGGCGGAGTCCCGTCAGCTTTGTTTTCTTTCCTAGCTGCCCCTAAGATTAATCTTTGTGAGCTAAAAGACCCTTTCACTACCCCTACCCCTACTCACCTAGACAGAGAATTTAGGCTAAGGGGGAAAGCTTTTCGCCTGTTCTCTCAGTACATAGTGTCTCAACAGGTGGCTAAGTCTTTACTGCGGTCCACTCAGGCAATCGCAGACGCGGATGCCAGAAGATCGGTTGAATTATCCCGGCGACTGCTCCTCCAGTCGTCAATCCAATCATTGGGTGACATACGCACCGCCTTGCTTGAGGCAGTACGAGCAAGACAAGATCTCAGAATGTCTTTAGTTCGCAAGCTACCTGATCGCATTGCGAATCAGGTGATCATGTCACCAGTGCTTACTCCCTCTTTAATGTCCCCTGAAGTGTGGCGAACGGTGTTCAATATGGCACAGGCCGTTAAGCACAGTCCCACCCCTTCTAAGAAACCTGCATTTAACTTCCCCAAACCCAGGCCAACCGCTAAAGCTCAGCCAGGGGGATCTAAACCCTTTCTTCTGCCTAAGTCCTCCCACTCCCCCCAAGGTCAGTACAGGCATAGACAGGATAGGTTTTCAGGTCAGAGAGGACGCGGCCAGCATAAGCCAGGTCAGGGCCAGTCTTCGGCCAACACCAGCCAGCCGGCAAAGCGTCCAGCACCACCAACCCCACCATCAAAAAACTAAAGTCTCTCTCACTCCCGGTGCCAACCTTAAGGCCGGAGGACCCGAGGGTAGTACAGCCGGCGAACCCTTGTCTGCTAACTGGGTCGTTCCGAACGTGTCACCAAGCATGGCCATTAAACACTTGGGCACGGATGGTGGCACGCAAAGGCATCACTTGGCAGTGGCTCCGGCGACCTCGCTTACGTCAGCCGACAACGGCGAATTTTGTTTCTTTAGAGGTGGAGTCACTGGTCCAGGAAATGATTGCCAAGAATGTCATCATCCCGGTCCCCCCAAATTACCCTGTATTCACGTCCAAACTATTTTTGGTTCCAAAAAGGGACAGTGTTCAGATGAGGCCGGTCGTAGACCTGTCTTATCTGAACCTTCACATTCACAACGAATCTTTCAGAATGTTAACAGTACACCAAATCAGGCTAACACTTCCGCCGGGAGGTTGGATGTGTTCACTAGACCTGACAGACGCCTATTGGCACGTCTCGGTCAACAAAAGATTTCAAAGGTTTTTGGCCTTACGGATCAGGCACCAAAATTTTGTTTTTCAAAGGATGCCGTTCGGCTTGAACCTAGCACCTCGATTATTCACGAAATTAGTCAGGCAAGCCCTGATGCCATTGTTAAAACAGGGGATCAGAGTGTTGTGGTACCTAGACGACTGGCTGGTGGTGGCAGAGACACAACAATTATGCGTCAAACATGTCAATATTATTTTAAATCATGTCAAAACTCTAGGGTTCAAGGTAAATCTGGTAAAGTCAAACCTTGTTCCCTCACGAGTAATTCAGTGGATAGGGCTGGTCTGGGACACGGCCGCTCTCACTCTGAGTCAGAGTGTGGACAATCGCAACAGGTTTCGCAGGAAACTGTTCATGTTTCTTCACAGTCTGACTACGACGCGGAGGGTCTGGGAGTCTCTGGTAGGCTCTCTCAACTGGATTCAACTAACTGTCAAGTTGGGCCGGTTGAAAGTAAAACGATTAATATTGGAAGGCAACAAATATTTCCCGCTCTTAGCGGCGGGAAAATTATGGCCCATCCCGAAATTAATCCACACCTTGCTAGCGGTCTGGGCAAAGAGGGAAACGTTGCACTCAATAATGTCATGGACCTCTCCTCCACCAACGGTATGGGTAGACACGGATGCGTCAGGCACAATAGGGTGGGGATTTCAGTCAAATCAGGGGCACCAGGGTCAGGGGCTTTGGTCCCACTTAGAAATCTCTCCCATCAATGTCAAAGAATTACTAGTCCCCTTGTATTTCCTTCAGGCTCACGGCCCGGCGCTACGGGGCAAGTCGGTGGCCTTCAGAATGGACAATCTGAATGCAGTTCACTGTATTCAGAAACAAGGATCAACGAGGTCAAGGGGGTTGCTAAACGTGTCGGAAGAGATTTTTACTCTCGCCAACAGACTAGACATTTACCTTCACGCATCTTATCTCCCAGGCGTAGCGAACGTCTGGGCAGACGCTCTGTCCCGGACACAGAGCACGACAGTAGAATGGGAGCTCAAGCAACCCATTTTCAACCTAATGATTGCAGAGCTCTCCCATCCACAAGTGGATCTATTTGCGTCCGAGGAGACTCACAAACTCCCTCTATACCTCACCCGCCGGGCGAAAACGCCGGCAGGGGGGCCAGACGCCCTAGTGACAGACTGGAACAGATGGAGCTCCATCTATCTGTTTCCGCCGCCAGATGCGTCACTAATGTGCCACGTAGTGAACAAACTACGAGATTATCGAGCCTTAGTCTCGCTAATCGCGCCCCTGTGGCCGGCGCAGTTGTGGTACCAGCAATTGAAAACGTGGTGCCCGGACCCGGTATCGCTCCCGGTCGGGTATTTCCACTTAGACACGATTGGCAACCTAGCGACCTCGCTGACTTTTGCATTATGGACATTCAGGAGGCCAAGTGGCTAGCACCATACGGTAGAGATGTGACCAATAAATTAATCAATCAATATACTCAGTCTACGAAACGACAGTATCACTCACATTGGCAAGCCTTTACTTCCTGGATCATCAGAACGGAACAGAATGTGCCGTCAGTGGCTTTAGTTTTCAATTATTTAAATTATCTGTTTGAGCAGAAACATTTATCTGTGGTAACATTAAAAAATCACTTAACTGCGATTAGAGTTCCCTTTTTAGATCTTACAGGTCTCTCCATACCGGTGGCGGAGGAAACAGGTTTTATGAGAGCTTGTTTTAAACTTCGCCCACCTCCCCGTCAGCTCATGCCTACTTGGTCTCTCGACAAAGCTTTGTCTTTACTTCACTCTCGTCTGTACCAAAATACTGCAGACTTTGCATTACTCTTAAAAAAGGCGGTTTTCCTTATGGCTTTGGCCACCGGGAACAGAGTGTCTGAGCTGGCGGAGATGAGCAACACACCTAATTGCCTTAGGTTTGGCAGACTTAATGAATGTATTTACATTGCACCTTCCCCAGGTTTTGTAGCCAAGAATGAGCACAGTGCACACGTGTTTTCTGAGTTCACGGTGCCGGCGTTAAAAAGGGGAAAGGTGCATCATAATCTATGTTCAGTGCAAGCTCTAACCAAATATTTGAGAGTAGCTCCTCTTAACCCCCAAGGTGCTTTATGGGTAGCAAGTACGGGTAAACGCTTACTTAAACGACGATTAGCCTCTCTTCTGGTCGAAGTCATTAAAGAGAGTAATCCCGGCGTTGTGGGTAGGGCCCACGATTTACGCAAATGGGCAGCCTCTTTACGTTTCCTGAAAAAAATTCAGTAGAAGATATCGCGTCCACTCAGTTGTGGGCGTCTAATCATACGTTTTTGTCTAGATACTTATCAGTTGCTCTAGACAAACCTTCCTTACCATGTATAGCTTTAAGGCAGAGGGTATAGGTGGCCCTGCAGTCACTTTTGTTTATTTTCACGAGAAGGGGGGGGGGGGGGGGGGGGGGGGGGGGTGCAGTCAGTTGACATAGGACACCCTAGACCCCGCCGGAGTATGAGAGCTGTGATATAATTTAAGGTTAATGTGATATGAAAATTTCTCAGTGAGAAATTGTGCTAGTACAATGTTAGTACAAAACAACGGACTTGTTATAGTAGTTTTAGCTGCGAAAGCAGTCTAATATTAGAACAGTGGAGATCCTTTGCAATTTCTCTCCACGATTATTTTGGGGTTTATTATGTGCACATATAAACTTATAACTTGTTATTTTTGTCACCACTCGTTGAGTGGGGTGCCTTTGTAACTACAGATCTGTGTTCAGAATCTTCAGGGTTACCCATTTTTTGTCAGGCAGGCTTCTTTGAAGCACGCACCTGCCTGAACCCCTTTTTCTTGTATATTTTTGGTCTACGCCATATTTAAATATATTTTTCAAAAGTAAGAATACTATGTGGTTGTTTTTATTATCTGCTTTTATAGAGTTATGATATGATTACGAATGTCCCCCTCCAGTCTTAGAAATCAGGCATGTTCGTCAATGATGGAGGGGCCACTAATAAATTATAGGTTTGACTCCTGTAAGGAGATAAAGAAAACCTAATATTTAGTAGTGGCCCCGTAATCATTGACGACTGGGGCCCTCCCGACCGTCCCCTTCCCATTCGTTGATGTATTAAGGATTTTGGTTTACTTGATATGTCAGTGAAGAAGGAATGACGCCTGAATCAGCGTCTGGTCAGAAATCCACACAAGTACATCCACGATATGATGGAAAGCTTATTAGATAGTTATTCTTATTTTGTTTTTGTTTTTATTTTTTACGAAGATTTTTCGTAGTGAGAACCCAATTCATAATGACTGAAGCCATGAGTGAGGTCGCGTGCGCTCATGATGAAGGCTCCTCAGTTTTTAAATGCTCTGCGCGGTAGATTCAAACTACGGCGGATTAGTGTTTGAAGAGGATGCCTTATGTAATAGGCATGTTCGTCAATGATTACGGGGCCACTACTAAATATTAGGTTTTCATTATCTCCTTACAGGAGTCAAACCTATATTGTCCCGTCTCTCAGTCTACTTTTTATCCAATTTTTTCTTGAAAATATGGATGTTCCTTGCCCCTACCACCTCCTCCTCCAGCCCATTCCATTTGTCAATACATCTATAGGGAAAGCTAAACTTCCTGATATCGTTCTTGCAGGTAGGTCTTTTTACTTTGTAGCTGTGGCCTCTAGTTATTCCTGTATCCATAATTAATATATCCTCCCTATCCAGCCTCTCCAGCCCCCGGGTGCATTTGTACATCATTATCATGTCTCCCCTCTCTCTCCTCTCTTTTAGACTCGGTAGATTTAATTTGTCTAGCCTCCCTTCATATGGCAGTTCTCTGAGACTTGGATCCAATCTAGTAACTGCTCTCTGGATTCTTTCTAACTTGTGAATATGCTTCTTTAGATGCGGGGACCACACCACTGCTGCATACTCCAATCTTGGTCTAATCATACTCTTCATAATTTTCGCTACCATGGTCTCATCCAAGTAGTTCAGAGCAACTTTCATATTCCCGGCCATTGCATACATTCCGCTAAAGAGCTTGTTAATATGTTTCTCTGGCGACAAATTATCTTGTATAATCAACCCTAAATCCTTTTCTTTTTCGGCCTTGCTAATTATATTATCTCCCATCCTGTACTCCCAATTTGGTCTATTCACACTTCTTCCCATATTTAACACATGGCATTTACTTATATTAAATTTCATTTTCCACTTGGTGCTCCATTCGTATATTTTATCTAAATCCCCTTGCAGCTCCTCACAACTACTTTTATTTTTATTTGTCTCATAATTTTTACGTCATCTGCAAACATTGACATGTAGGAGTTTATGCCTATCGGCAGGTCATTCACGTACATAAGGAACATGAGAGGTGCCAACACAGATCCCTGCGGCACACCACTCTCAACTTTCCGCCACGATGAGTAAGTTCCTCTAATGTTGGTCCTCATTTCCCTATCTGTTAAATAGCTCTCCATCCATTTCAGCAAACTCCCCCTGACACATCCTAGCGTCTCAAGCTTAGATAACAATCTCTTATGTGGTACCTTATCGAATGCTTTGGAAAGGTCTAAGTAGACGCAGTCCACCCATCCGCCTCTTTCTTGGAGTACATCTATCACCCTACTGTAATAACATAGCAAACTGGTAACACAAGATGCCCCTTCTCTGAATCCAAATTGCTTTGGGGTTATTATCTTCTTTCTCTCCAACATTTTCATCCATCTCTTCCTAATTAGCTTTTCACAAATCTTGCATACAATACTAGTAAGTGAAACTGGTCTATAGTTTAGAGGGTCCTCAGGGTTTCCATTCTTGTATATCGGAATGATATTAGCTCTTTTCCATTCAACAGGAACCTGTCCTTTATCTAAGGAAGCTTGAATTATGTCCCTCACTGGCTCCACTAATTGCTCTGCACACTCCTTTAAAACCCAGGCAGACACTTCCTTCTCAGTCCCAATATCCTTAAGTGTCCGTGCGCTGAGACTTGACCCATTTATTGTGTAACAACTGCCTTCCTACACCCTTCAACAACTTAAAAATGCCTAGGAAGAATAAACTGGTGAAGGCACTACTGCGATCGGGAAATCTATGGGTATATCCGGAGACGGGGATGGGGCCAGTGCCAGTGACGGGGCCGGGAAAGCCTAGGCCTCCGAGCGGTGTGCGCGCGGAGTAGGGAGGGGGGGTGGCGCGGAATACAAAAAACATAATTTTTACACCACTCTTCAACTGTGATTCGTGTTTTGTGGGGTCAATACGTGTTTTAGGGATTTTGAGTACCTGTTTTACCCCTCGGCGCGGAATAGGGTAAACGCGGACTGAGGATACGTGTATTAGGGGGACTGACTGTACTCCAAGGACTCGAGCCTAGGACACTCACACCAAAACTCTCCACACTAAGCATTACGCTATCAAGACAGTTAAAGGTTTATGCACAAGCCTACGATATATTATGCATTCTCGAATAATGCATATTAATCTAAGCATGTACAGTTTGTCAAAGTTCCAGCTGACCCACCCTCGCTCTGGGGCTCGCAGAATTAGCTGGCAATACTGGTTTACACCAGTGGTGCAGGGATACCACTTGCCATTAATGTGTTACCTGTGTCTGTCCTGTATATTACTGCAAATTAGACTATGTAATGTTCACGTTGTGAAGACTAAATGCTCCTTCATTAAGCAGCCACTAATAAAACAGAAATATGTATTCTTATAAAATTGAGTAAAGTATGTTATGGCAGCCAGCAGGTTTTATATGTGTTGCCAATCAGTGGATATAATAACTTGAATATTTAACCCTCTCACCACGGAAGGGCTCTTGAACGCCCATAAAAAAGCATATAACAGGTACCCGGATGGTCTCTTGAACGCCCAGTGGTTGAAAGCCTGTGAGCTTCGTGTGCGAGGCGTCGGTCCGACGCATGTAAACAACAGCCGGCTGGACCGTCGCCCCGCATCTCCGGCCACAAGAAGGAGAGCGTCGCTTGTTCGTGTGTGCCTGTATGTTGTTGTTAAGTATCGAAAAGTGGTGTAAAGTGGCTGTTTTGGCCATAAAGTTATCTCTAATGAAATCATCATCACAGCTCAACCAGTTGACTTAGAGAGCTCTACTTAATGCCATTCTACAGGTAAATAACACAGCTACGCTTGGGGATGCGCGGGAATGCGGGAAGCAGTCTGATTAACGAATATACGGTAGCCTAGCCTAGACGTTTTTCGGCCAAAACACCCGGGTTTCGAGGAATATATATATAATACATAGCCGGGGCTGGAGGGCTAAGCAAGTCTACTAACTTTAGGTGAATGTTCGGGATCACACATAGCGATGTATGTATTTTTATTTGAGATAGCTTACTTTCCCTTGTTTAGTATATGTTCTAACAATGATATAGCCGAAATCAGATCTACCAATCCCAATCTTTGTAAGACACACCTCCTTCCTACACCAGTATTACCCGATAATTCTGCGAGCCCCAGAGCAAGGGTGGGATAGCTGGAACTTTGACCAACTGTACATACTCCCAACTAAATCAAGAAAAATGGCATCTTCTTCCTTCAAGGTTGAACTGATTAATGTGTATACTACCCTCATAGATTGGAAAGGCACCCAAAAATATAGAAATGTCAGTCAATACAATTTTCATTGTTTCTCAAACCCATCTTCATGGTAACTTGATAACAAAATAAACTGCTGTCTATTGGGAGGTTTGACGTACCTCCCAACCTACCAAATAGGAAATCCTACTATTTGGTAGTAGTCTTGGAAAATCTAACCTCAAGGCTATTAACCTTAATTGCAATGACGACTAGTCTAATTTTACTGCTATGTCGTCATCCCAACCGCGGTTAAAAAACAAAACGTCTAGAGTCTACTTCTTAACTTGCTCTAGGAGACATTGTACACTAACCAAAACTACCATCGAAGGTGAAAAAAGCATAGAAGAGAAGAAAAAGGGGTTTACCTGAGTTACAGCTGACAGCCCATACCGTCTGCTGTCAATGTTGACACCTGGTCGAACCTGAGCGCATGCGCCGCTTTCCGAGTACTGTATCATTATTCCACGTAGACGGAGGAGCGAGGATGGGCAGGGGTTCGGCTTGTGGGAGGGTACTATGTACGTTGGATTTTCCTAGACTACAGTAAACCCTCGCTATCTCGGACCTCTCATTCTCGGAAACCCGTACTAGCCGGACTGGCCACGGCCTCTCGGACACGTACTTCCGTATGACGGACATTTCCGACATCGTTCCGACAGTGTCCGACAGTCTCCGACGTTGTCGGATGACGCGCTCACGTCACCGGACAATAAGGGTGAATATCCGACAAACAGTCCGACGCCATCTACATCCGGGGCCCAAGCGTCAGAGCTAGGAGCGTCAGTCCGCACCAAGCTAGTACAAAGGAGTACAAAGGAAATCAAGCAATAACAGATCTAGTGACCCTTCTCGGCTGCTTGTCCTCCAAAACACTGAGGATCAAGTGTCCAAACAGTGGTTTAGAGTGGGTAAGGGAACATTGGAAAGGGAACTACTGCCCTGCCACTAACATGGCAGGACTAGGAAGTTAGTAGGGGACATATGGGTTAGTAACTGAGGGGAGGATAAAATAAAGTTATTCATTTACAAACGCAGTCAGTCGCGGGTTTGATGCGAGATATTTGTCTAGGCGGAATTTAAATGAATCAACGGTGCTGCAGTCTATAACGTCTCGGGGAAGCCCATTCCACAAGTTGACAACTCGATTGAAGAAGAAATTCTTAGATTCGTGTGAGTTAAAAGATTTACCAATAATTTTGCAACCGTTTCCCGCGTGTAATTAGATTGGTCGATAGTGAAGTACTTACTACAGTTCATATTGTCGACGCCTTTGATGATTTTGAACACTTGAATTAAGTCACCTCTTAATCTGCGCTGGGTTAAAGGAAATAGATTTAATTCTCTAAGACGCTCTTCGTATGGTTTGTTCTTTAGGCTAGGTATCATTTTGGTAACTCTACGTTGAACTCGTTCTAGCTTGTTTATGTCTTTTTGGTAATAAGGGCACCAGCATTGAACGCAGTATTCCAGAAGAGGGCGGACTAAGGAATTGTAAAGGGTTAGGATTACGTCTTTGGATTTATGCTCAAATGATCTGCCTATAAAGCCAATTATTTTGTTTGCCTTCTTAACAACTTCTGAACATTGTTGACTCGGTTTTAGGTTACTCGATATTGTTACTCCCAGATCGTTTCTCTGTTTACATTCTTAAGCTGAGTGCCATTCATCGAATAGTTTGCTTTTTCATTTAGGTATCCGATATGTAGTACTTTACATTTATCCGCATTGAAACTCATTTGACAAATTTGGGCCCAATGTGACAATTTATCTAGATTGTGTTGCATATCGTCAACTTGATCTTTTGAGAGTACGCTATTTGCAATTTTTGTATCGTCAGCAAATTTTGAGATTGTACAGGAGAGACCCTCATCTATGTCGTTGATGTAAATTAGAAAGAGAATTGGTCCTAGTACCGATCCCTGGGGTACCCCGCTACTTACATTGGTCCATTTAGATGCCTTACCGTTTATGACTACTCTTTGCTTTCTGTCGCTGAGCCAATTTTCTATCCATTTCAACACCGTCTTGTATTCCATGCGCTTTTAGTTTTAGCAGTAAACGTTTGTGGGGAACTTTGTCAAAGGCCTTTTGAAAATCAAGGTATATAATATCTACAGCTTTACTCTCATCGTAGAGGTTGAGGATATCGTGGAAGAAGTCTAAGAGGTTGTTAAACAGGAACGTTTTTTACGAAAGCCGTGTTGAGTATCTTTAAGTATGTTATTTTCCTCTAAGTGATTTACGAGTCTGTCTCATATGACCGTTTCTAGCATTTTACATACAACTGAGGTTAGGCTAATTGGACGATAGTTACTGGGTAGGGATTTGCTGCCTTTTTTGAATATCGGTGTTACGTTGGCTATCTTCCACTGATCAGGCATAGTTCCAGACTGCAAGGATTTATTGAATAGTAATGTCAGTGGTTTGGAGAGCTCATCCTTGGCATGAATGATGGCACAAAAGAGAGAGAGGTTCTGGAAGTGTTAGTGAATGCCAGGCTGGATGTATGTGGAATGACAGAGACCAAATGGAAAGGTTCAGATGTGAGAGAATGGGAATGTGGAATGGGTGTGTGTGCTGGAGTGAGTGAAGGAACAGCGAGAGAAGGTGCATGTTTGTTTGTAAGTAGCAAATGGAAGGAATGTGTAAGAGAGTATGGGTCTGTGGGTTCAAGGATTGTGTGGGTGAGAATGAAAGTAGGAATACAAACGTGGGTGATTGTATGCGTGTATGCCCCGACAGAGGATATACTTGAAAGAAAGAAAGAGGAGTTCTGGATGAATGTGGAGGCGTGCCTGGAGAAGTTTGACAAGAATGAAAGAATATTTCTGATTGGGGATATGAATGGTAAGGTGGGTGATAGGAAAGTTGAGGGAGTGGTGGGAGGGTGGGGGGGTACCATCAGAGGTGAATGGGAATGGTAGTGCACTTGTGGACGTATGTGTGGGGAGGAGGCTGTGGATAGCCAACACCTTCTTCCGACACAGAATGATCCACAGGTACACGTGGAAACGGATGTTGACGATGAAGGATAAGACAGTGGTGGAACGAAAGTCATTGATTGATTATGTATGTGTGGATGAACGAATGAAGAAATCTGTGATGGATGCTAGGGTGTATAGGGGTATTGGAGGGGGTCTGTCTGATCATTATGTAGTGGTAGCTAAGGTTAGGATACAAAAGAAGTGGGTGAGGAGAGCGGGAGGGAGGCGAGAGGAGGGTGGAATGGTGAGGAGGGTGGAGAGGTTGCAGGAGGAGGAAGTCAGGGAGGAGTACAGGAGAGCAGTGGAAAGACGACTAGGTGGGTTCGACCTGGAAGTTATGGAGGAAGTGGAGGAGATGAGCAAGGTGTTTAAGGATGAGATCTGTGCAGCATGTGAGGAGGTGTGTGGAGTGAGGAGAAGAGGGAGGGGAGTGAAAGGTACAGCATGGTGGACAGAAGAGGTAAGAATAGCTGTGGAAGAAAAGAAGAAAGCATATAGAGAGTGGTTGGGTAGTAGAGGGAATGAAGATTCCGAGAGACAGAAACGAGCGAGGTACGTGGAGAGTAAGAGGGTGGTGAAGAGGTAGTGAAGGAAAGTAAGAGAAGAGTAGATGAGGAATTTGGAAGGAATCTGAGTGTAAAATGGAGGGAGAGTAAGAAACTGTTCTGGAAAGAAGTCAAGAAAGTTAGGGAAGGTAGCAAGGGAAACAGTAAGGGTGTGAAAGATAAGAATGGGAGAATGCTAGCCGAGAAGCAAGAGAGAGTCGAAAGATGGAGGGAGTACTTCAGTGAGTTGCTAAATGAAAGGAATGAAGAGCCAGCAAACATAGCTGGATATGGTATGGGAGGGAGAAGAAGAGAAGTAGTGGAGGAGGAGGTGGGGATCAGGAGGTCAGAAGTGTGGGAAGCCATGAAAAGAGTGAAGTTGGGGAAAGCACCAGGAACAGATGGAGTGTGTGGGGAAATGTTGAGGTATGGTGGTGAGATAGTGATAGAATGGGTATGGAAAATGTGCAAACTAGCATGGGAGAAGGGGAGTGCACCCGATGACTGGAAGACTGGCATAATAGTCCCCCTATATAAGGGCAAAGGGGAAAGAGGAGTGTGTGGTAACCACCGAGGAATATGTCTTCTAAGCGTAGTAGGGAAGGTATACAGTAGGGTAGTGATTGAGAGAGTGAGAGTGAGAACGGAGAAATGGATAGGCGACGAGCAGGGAGGTTTTAGGAAGGGAAGAGGATGTGTAGATCAGATTTTTACCCTGAATTGTGTTGTGGAGAAGTATCTGGAGAAGAAACAAAAGGTGTATGTTGCCTTTATGGACTTGGAGAAGGCCTATGACAGAGTGGATAGAGAAGGTTTGTGGAAAGTACTTAGAATATACGGAGTAGAGGGCAAGTTGCTGAAAGCAGTGAAGAGCATGTATGAGGGTGCAAAGGCGGCAGTACGTGTGGAGAGTGAGCAGAGCGAGTTCTTTGACCTGAATGTTGGTTTGAAACAGGGGTGTGTGATGTCCCCGTGGTTGTTTACTGTATATATGGATGGAGTTATGAAAGAAATACTATCAAGAGCAGTGGATGTTGGTGTATCGCTGAAAAGGGAGGGAATTGAGTGGAAGCTACCTATACTGCTGTTTGCGGATGATACAGTTCTGATGAGTGATAATGAATGGGAGTTGCAGGGTCTGGTAAATGAGTTTGGAACAGTGTGCGAAAAACGGAATTTGAAGGTAAATACGGGGAAGAGCAAGGTTATGGTCTTCGAAAGGGGTGAAGTAACAGAGTGTGAGGTGAAGCTGAACGGTCAGGCTATGGAGATCGTCAACTCTTTTAAGTATCTGGGCAGTGTGTTGAGTAAAGATGGGACTATGGATGAAGAGGTGCGGGAGAGGGTACAACAGGGGAAGAGGGTTGTAGGAACGCTAAAAGCAGTAACAAGAAATAGGGTGGTCAGTATGGAAGTGAAGAAGTCCTTGCATGACAGTGTGGTAATCCCGACACTGACTTACGGAAGCGAAGCATGGACGTTGGTTGAGAGACTCAGACCAAGAGTGAGAGCAGTGGAAATGAATTACTTAAGGAGTGCGTGCGGAGTTACATGGAGGGATAGACAGACTAATGAGGAAGTAAGAAGGAGGTGTGGTGTGGAGGTAGATGTGCTGGAAAGTGTGAAAAGGAACAACTTGAGATGGTTCGGCCATATGGAACGTATGGAAAGCGAGAGAATGACTAAGAGGGTGTACGAGAGCGAGGTGGAGGGACAGAGGGGGAGAGGTAGACCGAATATGAGGTGGAAGGATGGAGTGAGGAACTACATGAACGAAGGCGGTGCTGGTTGGGGGAGGGGCGTCGACTGACTGGGGACAGAGGTGCATGGGGGCGGTTCGTTCATGGCCACCCCTTCGGGGATCACGGCGTCAGGCAATAGATAGATAGATAGATCCTTAGCTTCCTTTAGAACTCTAGGCGAGATTGTATCAGGTCCAGGCGTTTTATTTACCTTGAGTTTATCTAAACAATTCAATACTTCTCTCTCTGTAACGGTGATATTGCTTAGAACATCTGAATTATCAATCTGAATCGGCGATGGTGTAGGGATATCACTGAGGTCTTCTGTTGTAAAAACTGATGCAAAGAAGGTATTGAGGGCATTACTCATTTGTACTTCGTCTTTGGTGTATTCTCCATTTTCATCGACTAACGGTCCAACAGTTGAAGTAACTACTTTTTTCTTTCTGATATAACTATAGAATTCTTTCGGGTTTGTTTTACTTTGATTCGCAATATGTAACTCTAGGGTCTTTTTACTTTGCTTAATTAACTTTTTGGCTTTGCGTCGTAGCTCTACAAATTTCACCCGTTCTTTGTCATTTTGTGAGGATTTTAATCTATCATTAGCAAATTTTTTAGCAAGCAGGCAGTTTGAAATATCTTTATTCCACCATTTGGGCTTATTATTATGGCCTGGACGCCGTATTTTCGATGGTATGCAGTCTTGCACTGCTTTTAGGTAAGTGGTTTCGAATAACTTCCAAGATGTATTTATGTCGTTATTGTTAATTAAAAAGCTCCAGTCAGTTTCTTTAAACATAGCTCTAAGTTTATGAAAGTTTGCTTTCTTGAAATTAGGGACTTTTTCGATGCTACTATTTGGTTCGGTACTAGTAAAGTTTAAAGTGAAAGTTATCGTACGATGGTCGCTGTTACTGAATTCATCACCAACATTTAAATTCTCTATTAATTCTTCTTTTGTTGCAAGTACAATGTCAAGAACGTTATTACCACGGGTCGGTGTTCGAACAAATTGATAAAGCGAACTCTCTTGCAAGTTCGTATACAAGTCATGTCCGGAGTGTGAAGTAAGAGTATCGCCCCACTTGGTCACAGGTAAATTAAAGTCGCCAAAAAATACGGTATCTTGTGAGTTACTTACATCTGCAATTTGTTCATAAATTTCTCGGTCAGTTTGCACTGATTGAGCTGGAGGTCTGTATATTAATGGAAGTATTATTTTTGTACCTTTATTATTCTTTATTAGCACAAAAGATGTGTCGACGTTCACAATTTGGGTTTTGACAAGAGGGTCGGTTTAAGACTTTCTTTGATATAAAATAAAACGCCACCTCCATTTTTATTTATTCGGCTTTTCTCAAACATTACATAACCGGGAAGTGAATACTCTGCTAAAAAGTCTCTATCTACTGTATTGAGCCAAGATTCTGTTATACCAATCACATCATAATTTTCAGTAAACACTAGTTCCTCTAAATCTGAAAATTTATTGTGTATGCTACGAGCGTTTGCATAGAAAACCTTTAAAGTTGCGGTTTTAGAACTCACAGAACATTCTTTAACCCTCTCACCACGGAAGACCTCTTGAACGCCCATAAAAAAGCATATAACAGGTACCCGGAAGGCCTCTTGAACGCCCAGTGGTTGAAAGCCTGTGAGCTTCGTGTGCGAGGCGTCGGTCCGACGCATGTAAACAACAGCCGGCTGGACTGACGCCCCGCATCTCCGGCCACAAGAAGGAGAGCGTCGCTTGTTCGTGTGTGCCTGTATGTTGTTGTTAAGTATCGAAAAGTGGTGTAAAGTGGCTGTTTTGGCCATAAAGTTATCTCCAATGAAATCATCATCACAGCTCAACCAGTTGACTTAGAGAGCTCTACTTAATGCCATTCTACAGGTAAATAACACAGCTACGCTTGGGGATGCGCGGGAATGCGAGAAGCAGTCTGATTAACGAATATACGGTAGCCTAGCCTAGACGTTTTTCGGCCAAAACACCCGGGTTTCGAGGAATATATATATACTGTAATACATAGCCGGGGCTGGAGGGATAATCAAATTTTTGGTTCTGATCGGATCTACATTTACATTCATGGCTGACATCGGTCCTCGGTCGTTATCCCTGGCGGTTTTGAATTTGGGTCGTGTTGGTGGAGCTTTATCCAAATTCGCGGTTCTTGACAGATTAGCATTTAATTCCTTCGCAGGTTGCCGCCCTCGCTGTCTTCGGTCCTCCTTCCTGGTTGTCCTGTGCTGAGTCGATTTCTTCTCCGAAAATCCTTCACCGCATCGTTGAGAAGACGCCCAAAACGTGCTGCTCCCACCTGGTTCAGATGAACTCCATCGTCCGAAAACAAATAGTCATCGTAGTAGAAATTGTCCCAGGTGTCGACGAATCCCACGTTTTCCTTCCTGCAGAGGTTTGCTAGACAACGATTTGTGCTGGTGGCTATGTTGTAAAATCGACTCTCTACACCAAGCCGGGGGACGATTCCTGAGACGATGATCCTTGATGACTTCTCCTTAAACGACTTGATCAGCTGCTAGTACTTTAAAAGCAAATCTTCCGACCGGGTTCGCTGTACATCGTTGGATCCAACGTGGATGACGTACATTGTATTAGCAGGGGCCAGCTTAGATACTTCGTCAACTGCAGCAACTACGTCATCCACACCACCACCAGGGATACAAAAACGCTTCCTGGTTTTAGGTGCTCTGGCGCAAAACTCTGTGAGCTGACCACGTATCATCGAGTCTCCCACGAGCCGGACTTCTTCTATTTCCGCATCGTCATCTGAGTCTGCGAGTATCTGGAAGCGGTTTTGACACTCGGTAATCGGTATGGGTTTCCTGGTCTTGGGGCAAACGTTGTTCCTCACAACACGGAAGTTGTCTTGAGGGGGAAGAGAGTTACTATTTGTTTCTTGAGTATCGGAACCATCAGATGAAATAGCTACTGCAGGCGTTGAATTGTTGGCAGTTGACGTTGGGGCGTTGGTGGCTGCTGGAGTTGCGGTGACAATTGAAGTTTGTGGTACTCCAACGTTGAGTGTTACAAACTCTTGGAGTGATTCCAGCTTCATGGTGAGGACGTTGATCTTGTTGTAGGCTTCATCTAATTTCACTGTCAATTTCTCTTGTTGCTGGCAGAGACGGCAGACTTGAAGATCGACAGTAACAAACATGGACTCACCAAACCTACTGGCGCAGTTCGTACAAGTGTGAGGCATGGTAACAGTCAGTTTCTTCAGATCACTTCACTCACTTTAAAACACTTAAAACACTTCACTCACTTTAGAAACACTTCAATCACTTCAACCGAAAACAATGTTGAAATACACAACAATAGGTTATCAGGGGTGATAGCCTAACCGAAAACAAAAAAATTGAGATACGCAGAATTAGGCTTCCAGGGGCGATAGCCTAACCAAAAGTTTTTTTTAAATTTAAATACGCACCAATAGGCTACCAGCTCTGTTGTGTTACACATAGATCCGTGCATTTATCAAGTTCGCCATGCCTCCCAAGGATAATCCTAAGCGTAAGGTGACCTCTATATCACTCGAAACTAAGCTTCAGATGTTGAAGGACCTGGACAGTGAGGACAGTGAGGTGGAGAAGGACATTGAGGTGGAGAAGAACAGTGAGGTGGAGAAGGACAGTGAGGTGGAGAAGGACAGTGAGGTGGAGAAGGACAGTGAGGTGGAGAAGGACATTGAGGTGGAGAAGAACAGTGAGGTGGAGAAGAACAGTGAGGTGGAGAAGGACAGTGAGGTGGAGAAGGACATTGAGGTGGAGAAGAACAGTGAGGTGGAGAAGGGGAGTGAGGTTGTTGTTGTTGTTGTTGTTCCCCAAGCTGCCTGGCCGAACAGCCCCAAGGCCCCGAGCAATTCCAAGGCCATAACCGAGTGCCCCCCACAGAACCCTCCCCGCCGACCACAATAAAGCCTGGGTGACCGAAGCCACTCCATGGCGGGGGGCTGAAGAGCGTGCGGAAACGCCCGGGAAACCAAAGCCCCACCCAGGGCCCTGTGCCCCTCAGCAATTATGAAGAGAAAGTTGAGGGGCAAGGGAAAAATGTGACGCTTTGGCTTCCAATCTTGGTAGATTGGGAGGTCAATCCACGGAAGAGACGCCGTCACTTGAGATCTAGAAAATATATAAGTTAAAGGAAAAGTCAGAGTAAGCTATGGGTATGGCAGAGATTGCTCAGCTCTCACTCTGATAGACCAGCCCATCACCACATGACTAGAACCCAATCCTCTCAGCATCAGCTAGGAAAGGCCCTAGAAAGCCGCCTTTGGCGGGGGGATAGCTCCCCTATTTCAACCCCTTTCGGGGTTGAGCACCCGCCCAGGGGAGTGAGGTGGTTAAGGACAGTGAGGTGAAGATGGGGGTGAAAAGGAGATGCTACAGTAATTAATGCAGTGTTGGGGAGGAGGGGAGGGGGGACATCAAGACTACAGACAAGAGCAATGAAGGGGTAAGTGTTGTTGTTATTCCCCAAGCTGCCTGGCCGAACAGCCCCAAGGACCCGAGCAAGGCCAAGGCCATAACCGAGCGCCCCCACAGAACCCTCCCTGCTGACCACAATAAAGCCTGGGTGACCGAAGCCACTCCATGGCGAGGAGCTGAGGAGGGTGCGGAAACGCCCGGGAAACCAAAGCCCCACCCAGGGCCCTGTGCCCCTCAGCAATTATGAAGAGAAAGATGAGGGGCAAAGGAAAAATGTGACGCTTTGGCTTCCAATCTTGGTAGATTGAGAGGTCAATCCACGGAAGAGACGCCGTCACTTGAGATCTAGAAAATATATAAGTAAAAGGAACAGTCAGAGTAAGCTATGGGTATGGCAGAGATCGCTCAGTTCTCACTCTGATAGACCAGCCCATCACCATAGGGGTAAGTGTAATGTAGCCTACTGTACTGTGTTTTGTATTACAGATTATAGGGTTCGAATAGGGTTGTCTTCGTTTTCTAGGTTGACGCGGACGTCTCTCTTGAGGTCGGGTTTTTTCCGTAGTCTCCGATTTCATTGTTGTCTCGGACGGACAATGGTTAGGTCGGATTTTATCCTCTGTTAGGTCGGACACAAGTCGGACCCCGGACATCTCGGATTTTCGGACATCACTGGGTCTCCCCCCAATTAGTTCGAGATAGCGAAGGTTTACTGTACTACAAAATAGTAGGTTTTCCTATTTGGTAGGTTGGGAGGGATTAATAATAATAATAATAATAGTTCTTAAAGCTAGCGCATGCTAAGCTAGCTAAGGATAGCTCAATAAGGCCGATTAGGCGTATTTCCATTGGGGTCCTGTACTACTACCCCATCCCTTTGCTCATGAGGGATGGTAACGACTCAGTGCTTGTGAAAAATCTTTAATGCGCCGAGCGTGGGCGCGAACCCGGGCCTTCTGGGTGGAAGTCCGAGACGCTAGTCACTACACCAAGCGAGCCGTTACGTCAAACTTCCCAATTTGTTAGTAGTCTTGGTAAATCCAACGTCAAGGCTGCGTAACAAATTGGAGGCGGACATCCAAGCTCATTACAACAAAATACCAAAGCACAAAATTATGAATGACCAAGAACACAAAATAAACAAGAGAGTTTAATAAAAAGAGTGAAAACTGACGAGTATTGTAGTTCTAAATGAGCAGTTTTTCAGTGAGACTTAGTCATTCATAGCATCGGAGAAAACTTGTAAAATCTACAACTGTACTGTACAAAAATTAATTTCTTCTGAAGTGCAGATATTTACAGCATACCAACATACATACAGTACATGGGAAAAGTAGGTCACATGGGACATATACTGTATACAGAATATATAAGTATCCCCAAGCTCGTGACCACTGTGTCCATAACCCTCCCCCCTCCCCCTCTTTAACCAAAGAAAACAAGAAAAAATAAAGATGGACGAGGGGGAGCCCAGGACCCGGATTCACTAACGGTCGTAGCGTGCGATGTCGTACAGCAACCTGCGATCGTTCCCAAGGGAGTGCGGAAGGTGTATTCACGAACGCATCGTTGAGCTCCCTTACGGCTCCCTTTCGGTTATTTTCACCGAGGCTTCTCTTGACCAATCAGGTGCTTGGCCTTTGTAAATAACAATATGTCACCCACATGACCGAAGCGCCAAGAAGAACCTAATATAATTTAATTTATGAGCTTTTCATTGTTTAGCATGGCTAATTCGATCCACCACAGCCAGCAGGAAGAAGAATAGAGTATCTTGTGAATTGATGATAAGAAATTAGCCTAGCTAGGCTACAGGGAAGCCTGTTAGTGGCCCAAGTTAAAGGATTTCCGACGGATTGATCATTGATAATCATCTGTTAGGCTAGTTGGGATATTAGTGTATTATTTATACCTTAACCACAGTATATTGTTCTACTTTACCATGTCTACACCTAGACAGGACGAGCCAAACCAAAATGCCAGACTTTACTATGTCTATGCCTACACAGGCAGTTCTAGCCAAGCCAAAATGCCAGACTTAGCCTAGGCCTAATTTTTCAAAATAGGCCTAGGGTAATATTTTTGTATTCACAACACCTCAAGGCCTATCTACCTTTTCAAAATAGGCCTAGCATAGGCCTCCTCAACCTATTACCCAACAGTTGGCCATGGGATATAATGATAGGTTGAGGGGGGCATTGTCCCCCTCACCTCCCATGACTTATTGCCATCATCAAATATATTACCAGCATGGGACTAATAATAGCTAGTTAACAATGAGGACGGTACGCCTGCAAACACCATCTTTACCTGCTAGGCTTCTACTTTACCATGCTTAGGCTACACCAAGCTAGGCTTTGCTAGCCTAACCAAAATACCATACGTAGGCCTAACTTTTCTAGCCTAAATAGCCCTAACTTTTTCAAAATAAACCTAGGTTATATCCTAGGCTAGGCTAAACAAAAATATTCCCACCATATAGGCTAGCCTATTATATTTTTTTTAGGCTAGATACTTTCAAATTTGTTGAGGAAATAGGCTACCTTAATCTAAACCAGCTAGGCATTGCTAGCCTAACCAAAATACCATACATAGGCCTAACTTTTCTAGCCTAAATAGCCCTAACTTTTTCAAAATAAACCTAGATTATAGCCTAGGCTAGGCTAAACAAAATTATTCTCAACACCATTTATTATTTATTTATTTTTTAGGCTAGGCCTAGGGTAATTCTTTTCATCATTTTGTTCCTGTGATACTTTCAAATTTGTTGAGGAATAGGCTACCCTAATCTAACTCAGAGGTGGTGGGGAGTTGGAATAAAACATTTCCGCAATAAATGAGGGTTAAAATCTACTAATGGTAGGCTATGTGTTGTCGCAGCACATGAATTTGTGCATCAATTAACCTTGACTAGGTCTAGGCTGGCATATGTAGGCTATTCATAACTTAATTCGGCCTGTCATAACATTAAGGATATAAATATATTCATACTTTGTATTAAATGCCTTAATGGTGTTGTAAACACAAGTTTCTTACAGTTTCTTACAGTAGATCCTCTGGAAAAAGGCAAACTAGGCCTGTGTATCCAGCTCAGTACTGGTACTTGCACTGCTGCGATCGTTCACGGTGTTGGCGGCGGCGGTGGCAGACGCAACATTTTTACTATTCTGTATTTTTGCTTTATAATCAAACTTCAAATCTTGTCTTCCCCATGCTTTATCAAGCTTACTTTCAAACTCCCTTACTGATTCGGAATCGACTACATACTGGGGCAGTGCGTTCCACTCATTTACCACTCTATCACAAAATGAGTTCTTTGCCTTCTCAAGCCTATTTCTCTCTTTGTAAATTTTCTTTGAGTGTCCTCTCGTTCTTGTTCCCTCCCGCATCATGAAGATACCTTCACACACATCCTCATCATACTTTCCTGACACTATCTAAAAAGTCTCTATCATATCCCCTCTCTTTCTCCTATATACCAGTGTCCTCAACCTCTGCTCATAGCCCGCGTTCTTCAACGTTGGTACAGTAGTCCCTCGAATTTTGCGTGTTTCAAATTTGCGAAATTTTGATTTTGCGAACGGGAACCAAGATTTGACCTTTTTTGCGGAACTTGATATGTGCGATATTACTTGAGTTTTGCGGGTGGCGCCAAATGATACGGGGTTTCCGCACTAGTTTTCGGGGGGGAGGGGTAGCAGGGTTGTGACGTCGGGCCACCCTGCGGCCCATTGTTTACTGTTTATAGATTCTCCCACGCTCCTATACGTTCTCACGCTCTCGCATAATCGACTTCCTTGGGCA
This sequence comes from Paralithodes platypus, assembly GCA_032716605.1. Classification (NCBI taxonomy): domain Eukaryota; kingdom Metazoa; phylum Arthropoda; class Malacostraca; order Decapoda; family Lithodidae; genus Paralithodes; species Paralithodes platypus. Next base: position 48,479,486 of record CM064498.1, read on the forward strand.
AAATTGAAGCGTTACCTGTGCCCTGGGTCCCCTGAACTATAAACCCCTAGGTCCCCTGAACTATAAACCCCTGGGTCCCCTGAACTATAAACCCCTGGGTCCCCTGAACTATAAACCACAAGTATTTTCTTTGCAAAATAAAAATAAAGGATACAAACAAACAAAAAATCTTTCGTTTAACACCCTGAATCTGTATTTCTGTGTTTTTCTTTATTGTAGGATGTATAATTAAGTGTATGTGTCATAATGTGTGTACAAACAAGGACGAAAATCACCAAAAAATAGGCCCTCGATGATGAGATGTCGACCATATTCAATTAATCCCATAAGGTTAGTTATTTGAAATTTGCGATTTTGAATTTTGCGGGCCGCAATGTCGACCATATTCTCGCAAAATTCGAGGGAGTACTGTACTAGCTTGCTAGCTCTCCTCTGCACTTTCTCCACTGCTTCTATATCCTTTACCATATATGGAGCCCACACCTGGTTTGCATATTCCAGGTGCAGCCTAACCAGCGCTGTTTAGAGATTCCTAAAGATTTCTTCGTCAAGTGACACAAATGTCCTCCTTATCAGCCCTACAATTCTATTGGCTTTGTTTATCTTTTCCGCTAAATGTTCTGAGAAATTTAACTTATTGTCTATCACTACCCCTATATCCTTTTCTGCATTCACTTCCTCCATTGCTTCATACATACTGTATCCTACCTTGTCTATCTTGCTTGTCCCAATCCGCATGTACTTGCATTTTTTTGGATGAAAAGGCATTAACCAATGCTCAGACCATCCCTTCATGCCCTCCACATCTCCTTGAAGCAAACCCACTTCTTCCTTACTCCTCACTCTTCTATACAGCCTAGTGTCATCCGCATACAGGTATACCTCACTTCCATTAGTTATAACTTCAGGTAAGTCGTTGATAAATATAACGAACAGTAATGGTCCCAACACAGATCCCTGAGGAACCCCACTTGTAATTTCCCTCCACCCCGAGCCTATTCCATTCACCAGCACCCTCTGTCTCCGATCTTTCAAGAAGGCTTCTATCCATTTCACACATTTCTCCCCTATATTATAGCTTCTAACTTTCTCTATTAACCTTTTATGTGGGACCTTATCGAAGGCCTTCATAAAATCACAATATACCACGTCTATTACATCACCATCCTCTAGAATTTGCATCCAATCATCTACCACCTTAATTAGCTGTAGTACTGTCGACCTCCACGGCAAGAATCCGAACTGTCTCCCACTGAAAAGTTGGTTTGATTTCATATGCTCCATTATTCCTTCTCTAATTACCGTTTCCATTAGTTTACACACAACACTTGTCAAACTGACTGGTCTATAATTTCCTGGGTCATTTCTCTTTCCCTTCTTAAATATAGCTGTTATGTTCGCCTCTCTCCAGTCCATCGGGATTTGTCCTGTATTAAACGATACCTCAAATAACATTTTCAATGGCTCTACTATCATCTCACCTCCTTCCATTATGATTTTTGGGTGTATACCATCCGGTCCCGGGGACTTACTTCTGTTCACTTTTTCTATAGCCCTTCTTATTCTAGCATGGGAAAACTCTATTAGTTCTAGTACAGGTGCCTGTTTGATGGGAATATTTGGCACTGCATCATCCGACTCTACTGTTAGTACCCCCTCAAAGTATTTCCCCAGCACCTCTGCTTTCTCCTTATCCGTCTCCGCTCTACTCCCATCATCCAACCCCCCTACCAGCTCCGGGATCCCTACTCTTCTCGTTAACTTTTCCTGAATGTACTTCCAGAATATTTTTGGATTATCCTTCACGTTTCTTGCAATCTCTCTCTCCCTTTCCTTTTCCTTGTCTCCCACCTTATTTTATTGTTTATCTGTCTACGTTCCAAATCCACTACTTTAGCTTCTATAGTAGACCCCCTGTTCTTTTTTAACACTTTTAATCTATCCCACAATAGTTTCTTTCTTCTTATCAAAGTCCACAGCTTTCTTTTCATTGGTAATTCTGGGTTCGTTCTTTTCCTCAATTTTGTTTTATCCTTATATTCCCTTACTGGTACACATTTGGATATAACATCCTCCAGTTTGACTCTAAACTTCCTCCACATTCCTTCAGCGTCTTCACCGTTCAAGTATTCCCCCCAGTCAATGTCCAGACACCTTCTCAGCAGCTCATAATCTGCTCTGTCATACATGTATATTTTTTTTTTATTGCTTCTATCATCCCTCTCTGTTTTAATATTGCAACTAAAACTTATACAGGCATGGTCACTACGACCTATAGGGCTATCCACATTGACATGTTCCACTATATCCTCCTCACTGCTTAAAATTAAATCAAGTACACTCCCCTGCTTCTCATCTCTATATCTTGTCATCTCTGTAATATGTTGCGTTAAAAAACAATCTCTTACTTTCTCTATAAACTTGTTTTCCAGGCTACACTGTCCCGCTGGAGTATAGGTTTGATCCCCAAGGGGAAGAGAGAAAACCTTATATTTATGAGTGGCCCCGGAGTCATTGACGAACTGCCTTAAAGGAAGGCACCCTTTCAAACTCCATGCGTTCGCACATTTGAAATGCCCGCGCAGGTAGCTTGATGGGGCCCGCATCATAAGTGCACACTTAATCTCTTATGGAATCGCCATAATGATCGGGTACCACTAAAGAAAAAACTTTTAGAAAAAATAAAAAATAATAATACACTAAAGTTGTCAAAAACAGCTTCCAACAATCGTGGATATTCTTGGTGTGCGCAGCCTGACGTCGGGACCCGCGCGTCATTTCATCCTTCAATGATATATCAAGACTTCTCAAAATATCAACGAATGGGAAGGGGATGGTGGGAGGGCCGAACTCGTCAATGACTCCGGGGCCACTCATAAATATTAGGTTTTCTCTCTTCCCCTTGGGGATCAAACCTATAATTTAATAGTGGCCCCTTCGTCATTGACGAACTGCCAGAATTCTAAGACTGGAGGGGGACATTCGTAATGATGACCCTTAAAAACCCGCTCTCCGAAAGTATTCCCAACTCAAAATCCAAAGGTTTCACAGAAACACCAAGACAACTCAAATATTTATTGTATACTTACAATAACGTGTATTCTTCAATATGTAAATGCTTTTACAGATATAAAAATATGAAAGAGTAAGCAGATGTGTGCTTAAAGATACTGCTTATGTATAACCCACCTTGTTGGCGAATACCTGATTCTCAACATGACTTAGATTATAATATCACTAAGAGTGTGACGTTATTGACTCAGATTATAAGGCCCGCACAGGGTGACTGCTTAACCGAGTACACAAAATCACGACTAGCGTGAGTTACTGAACATATCATGTATGTCACTAGGCTTGTGACTCCGACTATGTACAAAATAAAGTATGTGACATTTGACACTTGTTCTTAATATTGCAACCATAACTTAGGTATGCTGTGAAAATTGCATAGGTAATAGTATTTTAGTATATATATCACTCATATTACTCTTAAATAATATCAAAATATTAGCCTATGTTATCCCATCTTTCTTGACTAGAAAAATATATCTTTCTTAATTACTAGAGAAAAAGAAGATTTACAATGTAAATAGAGATCACAAAATTTGGTCTTACATATTTGCATAATTATACAGTATATCACAAGTTTTCGGCGAAGGGGTGTTAGTGTCTTTGTAGTTACACATCCCCCCCCCCCCCCTGTTTTGAAAACAACAGCGTAAATCTACTAGCACAAAGGTCTTACACCCGTTGCCGGAGGGCCACACAGGTGTGCTTTGGTCTTTCTAGGTGTACTGACAGATAGCGAGATAGAAAGGTATGATTGGAGGCCCATAAATTAGTTTCGGCAATATCATCTACCGAATAATTATGTAAAAAGCGTAGGGACACCGCCCATTTACGAATATCATGGGCTCTTACCACTAAGCCGGGATTGCTTTCCCTGATAACTTCTACGAGGAGGGCCGCCAACCTTCGCTTTGTAACCCGTGTACCTTTCTCAGATACCCATAGAGCTCCCGGTTGCTTAGGCTGGGATGCTCTGATTAACTTAAGCAAGGCTTGTACTGGACATAGAATGTGGTGAGTATCGCCGCGTTTAAGGGCAGGTACAGTAAAGGAAGTAAAAACATGATCCTGATGTTCATTTTTGGCAACAAAAGAAGGAGACGGAGCAATCTGTACATCAGCATTGCGCCACCCAAATCTAAGGCAATTAGGTGTGTTACACATCGCCGCCAACTCAGATACCCGATTACCTGAGGCAAGAGCCATCAAAAACACGGCTTTCTTAAGAATTAATTCAAAAGGTGGGTTCTTGGTGTATTTGGGGGAATAAAGCAATGCTAAAGTCTTCTCGAGTGACCAGGTAGGTGTGAGCTGGCGGGGTGGTGGACGAAGCCTGAAACATGCTCTCATGAAACCCTTTTCCTCCGCCGGCGGTATAGATAAACCTGTTAGATCAAAAAGGGGGATCTTTATAGCTGACAAGTATTTTTTTAAAGTGTTAACTGCTAGACCCTTATGTTCAAACAAATAATCCAGGTATTTGAAAACTAATGCAACCGAAGTGTCTGTCTGAGAGGTTTCTACAACCCAAGTAATTAAAGCCCGCCAATGAGAAGAGTATTGTCGCTGGGTAGACTCTGTATATTGACCTATCAATTTAGCAGTTACACTCTGGCCATATTGGGGCAGCCACTTGGCTCTCTGAATGTCCAAAAAGCAAAAGTCAGCGAGGTCTCTAGGTTTCCAATTGTGTCCAAGTGGAAATACGATATCGGGAGTGATGTCGGGGTCCCGCACCACTTCTTTAACTGGTGGTACCACACCTGAGCCGGCCATAGAGGCGCAATCATCGAGACTGCGCCCCGATAGCTCTGTAGCTTGTGAATTACCTGACACATGAGTGATGCGTCTGGAGGCGGAAACATATATATGGAACTCCACTTGTTCCAGTCCACCATCAATGTGTTGGTTCCTGGCGGGTCAGGTAAAGAGGGAGCTTGTGAGTCTCCCTGGATGCGAACAAATCCACTTGTGGATGGTACATTGGAGCAATCACCTGATTGAAGATGGTTTGCTTTATTGACCATTCGACCTTCGTACTCATTCGCCGGGATAGCGCGTCTGCCCAGACATTGGCTATGCCCGGGAGGTACGAGGCGTGTATATGAATTTCTAAACTGTCTGCCAGTGTGAAAATCTTCTCTGATAGCGTGAGTAATGCCCGAGACCTCGTTGACCCTTGCTTCTGAATGCACGATACTGCGTTCAGATTGTCCATTTGGAAAGCGATGGACTTGCCCCACAACGCCGGGCCGTGTGCCTGGAGGAAAAACAATGGGACTAGTAATTCTTGGACATTGATGTGACAGTCTAGGGATTGGGACCAAAGACCTTGACCCTGATGGCCTAGGCTTGACTGATAACCCCAGCCTATTGTCCCTGATGCATCGGTATCTACCCACACCGTCGGTGGAGGAGAGGTCCATGTTGTTACTGAATAGAGTGTCTCGTGCTTCGCCCAGACCGCTAGTAAGTTGAGGATAAACCCTGGAATAGGCCATAACTCCCTCGCCGGCAAGAGCGGGAAATGTTTGTTGCCTTCCAGTATTAATCTCTTTACTTTCAACCGGCCCAACTTTACAGTTAGTTGGATCCAGTTGAGAGAGCCGACCAGGGACTCCCACATCCGTCTCGTCGTAGTCGAGCTGTGGAGGAAACAGAACAGTTTCTTTCGAAATCTGTTTCTGTTGTCCACACTTTGACTGAGAGTGAGATGTGCTGTGTCCCAGACCAGCCCTATCCACTGAATCACCCTCGTCGGCACAAGATTGGACTTTGCCAGGTTGATCTTGAAGCCGAGGGATGCTACACGAGTCATAACTTTGTGGACATGAGAAAGACATAGCTCCTCCGAATCCGCTACCACTAACCAGTCGTCCAGATACCACAACACCTTTATTCCCTGATTTAATAGTGGAACTAAAGCCTGCCGAACAAGTTTTGTAAATACTCGTGGTGCTAAGTTGAGCCCGAATGGCATTCTTTGAAAGACATAAGTCTGATTGAGAAGCCTGATCGCTAGGAATTTCTGATAACGTTTGTTCACATGGACATGCCAGTAGGCATTGGTTAGATCGAGAGAACACATCCACCCCTGCGGTGGGAGTGTAAGCCTTATCTGGTTCACTGTCAGCATCCGAAAGGACGCATTGTGAATGTAAGCGTTCAGACGCGACAAGTCCACTACCGGTCGCTTCTGAACACTGTCCCGCTTTGGCACTAGAAAAAGGTGAGAGGTAAAAACTGGGCAAGTTGGTTCTACTGGGACAATGACCTGCTTGGAGATCATTTCCTGGAGGAGCGACTCTATTTCTAGAGATACATGAGTGGTTGCTCGTGGGAGGCGCAATTGAGGTCGTCTGATCCACCTCCAGGTTATGCCCTTGCGGGCCACTGTCCGAGCCCAAGTCCGCCGCGGCCACGCTTTGTGACATACTCTGAAAGTCCCTGTGAGGGTAGACTAGTCCGGCATTACTGAGCTTTGACCTAACTTGTCCAAAGTGTGATTGGAGACTGGCAAAAGATTTAGTTTTTTGACTGGGTAGGTGTGGGGTTGGACGCCTGGCTAGCGGAGGCTGAACCTTGCGATTTAGAGGTAGAACCCTGACCTGATTTATATTTATGGTATGGCTTGGTCCACTTACCAGGTTTGGTACCACCTTTACTCTTACAGGACTCAGTGCCTTTGGAGTGCTGTGGCTTAGGGGGAAAACACTTATTACCTTGATGGGGAGTTTTAAATTGCTGCTTTGGTTTGGAGAAAAGCTTTGGAAACTTGAACTCTTTAGGTGCCGAACTTGCGGCGGTCCGAGACGTGGCTAGGTTATAAACCGTACTCCAGACATCAGGGCAAAGCAATGAGGGTGTCAAAACCTCAGACATAAGAACTCGGCAGGCAATAGCTTCCGGTAATTTCTTAACAAAATGGACTCTTAGGTCCTGTCTAGCCCGAACCACCTCAAACAAGGCGACTCTGATGTCTCCCAAAGATTGAACTGCATTCTGGAGCATGATTCTATGTGATAGTTCCAGAGCCTTACACGCATTCTCGTCTCGGATCGCCGCAATGGTTCTAAGCAGGGATTGGGAGAGCTGACGAGATAACAGTGCCTGCGACAATAGCCGTAACGCTTTCTGCCTCAAACGAAAGTCTTTTTCGAGCTGAGTTTGAGGAGGAGTACAAAAGGGATCTATGTCTCTAATCTGGAGACGTGGGGCAGAAATGAAAGTGAGGATAGGTTCTGGGACTCCGCCGGCTTTGACCACCGGAAGGGAGAACCAACCATGAGTTTCCTTGGGGATCTGATGTGAGGCTTTGTTAGTAATTGTCGAGGCATACTGTCTCAACTCTGACTGCCACTCCACCCAAGGCCCCAGCCCTGCCTGTCCTATGTGTAAGACCGGGTGACCAAAAGGATCAAGCTGCGGGATTGTATCCATCTCCTGGGTTAATGAGGACAGCGCTTTGACGTCATTCATGCCATCAGTGCGTGACCAATCAGCATAGAGTTTAGCTGACGAGGCAGGTGGAAGGGCCGGGGCCGAGGAATAAATGAAGTAATCAGGGTTAAGAGATTGGGTACTGCCTTAACTGTTATATCTAAGGTCCTACCAGACGAGTCCAGAGCTCGTAATTTCTTATGCTTATTAATTTGTATTTCCCACTCAGCAGGGACCGGTTGCTCTCCCGACAAAGTAGTTACTGCCAGCGCCGGATTGAGAGCACAAAATTTGGACCATGAGACATCCTGACCATACAAAAGGGGCATAGGTCCCGGATGGGTAGGGATTTTGTCTAAAGTGGGAGGAATGACATCAGATATCAGTTGTAAATTAGTCGTGGTGATAGGTGATGACTGCGTAACAAAGGTACTAGCTGTTGACAGACTATGAGGTAGCGTTACGTTAACTTCCTGTTTCGCCGGCACAGGGGCTGGCTCAAGAGAACGAACTGGCTTTGGCGGGAGAGCATCTGGCACACCCGAACCGACAGATGTATGGGAAGTACTAGGAGCAGAATTACTAGCATCGTGATGAGCCATCAATCTAGCTAACATACCCTCAAAAGCTTGCTCTAGGTAATCTTTGGTAACAAAACGAGACTCGGAAGATATGGACCCCCTATCTGACCCGCTGTGTGTAATAGACATATTGAGGCGACTCTGAGGTCGGTTACTAGTGTGTTCATTAGGTTGTGCGGACGGAATATATGCAACATCCGACTCCCCTTCCGCTTCCACCTCGCTGGGGTGCACAGAGTCCAAAGCGTCCAGGTTCAAGTCCGGAGCTGCGGAAAAATCACATGGGGCCCCTAGTATCGTGGGGTGATTAGTGACATGGTTAAGCATATCTTGAGGATTAAGATCAAGCATCGGTATTTCCTGAGGAGTAGGTACATGTGTAGGTATTGGTGGAGGATTAACAATTGCTTGGGGGAACACTGACTGAGACTATACCCGTTGGTGCCCCACACAACCACTAGATAGGCGTTCACCTCTATTATCTAAAGAGGCGCTAGTATCCGACTTGTCCACCACCCTATAACCCTGGTACTCGTCTGCTAACACTTTTGGTGGCAAACCGTGAACCTTGGCATGACTAGAAACCTGTGGGATTACAAAGTCCTGCTTGTTTAACTTAGAGGTAGGAAGCACATTGAGAACATCACCCCGAGTTGCTGCCTCATCATCCGGTCCCACCACCGAGCTGCCGGATTGAATGTCAGGCTTAGCGGAGGTGGAAGCTGAGGAAGACTTACTATGCTCGGTTCTACGCCGGGAACCAACTTCAGCAGACCCCGAACGAGATTTCTTGCTATGTCGTTCGGAGGACGGCTTCCGAGAAGAGGATGTTGACTCTTCCGCCTTTCTCTTCCGGCTAGAAGAGGATGTCTTGGTCCGGTGAGTCGGGGAGGACGTCTTGCTAGTCCCCGGCGACTTGGACTGTGGCTGGCGGCTGTGGCTGGGGGGTTCAGTCCCTTCACTGTCACTACTGTCACTTGAGCTAATATGTTCCTTTGACAGAAACTTAGGTTTAGTTTTACTATCTTTGGGAGATTTACTGGTGAAAACCCTGCGAGATTTAGGCAAGAGAGCGGCAGGGGGTTCTTTGACAGTTAAGTATTCCCACAATTCTAGGTCGTCACACATCAAAGACTTATGTGCGACCTCAGTACAGTAATTCTTAAAAGCAATTCTGATTGCATTCAGAGAAATTAAGCAAGATTTATCTTTGTCAACCAGTAAGCCATGCCGGAGCTCAGTGCAGGTCTTGCACTTCTTGGACCACCAGGTCCCACGAGAACGATCCAAGCATGGCACACACCGGATACAGTGCGAGTGATTAAAAATTGGAAACTCATAACAAGATTTAGTAACACAAAGAGGTACAAAGGGCATGATAGTGACAAACCCCCCAGCCAGATTGGTTGTCCCCTTGTCCGTGCTCCTCGCCGGAAGTGGTGGTGATCTGGAAAATAATTTCCAGGAATCAATGCTCATAAGGATAAACCGAAACATTCACATATGGTATTTGATATACCCAGCCCTGCCGAGAAAACAGAGCGTCCTAACAGGATCAGTCTATTTTCCCGACTGGGCCACACTCTTAATCATGCCTGAAGTTGCACAAAAAGAGGGGTGAGGACTAAATGTAATATAATTGACACTGATATTTAGTAGTATCAATAAATCCATTGCCCATTGTTTTTTCCGTCCTACCTACTCGCCGGGGCGAAGACTAGTAGTGATAAGGTCTGTATACTACCTAATCTTGATAGTAACCCAAAAGAAAAAACACACAGGGTTGCATATAATGACACATATAATTTTTAGTAGTATCAATAAACCCATTGACTATTGTTTGTCCATCCTACCTACTCGCCGGGGCGAAGACACAGTAGTGAGAGGCCTGTATACTACCTAATCTTGATAGTAAACCAAAACAATAAACAGTCACAACCTTGTGTGTCCCGCCGGGAACAAGACCCTAGCGAGAGAGGCTAGTCCTCCCGGCAACGCCGGAATATCCCCAGGAGGTTGTCACCCCCCGCCGGGAAAAAAGTGGTAATAGACCACTATGGGAACTGGGACTTGTCCAATGTCCACCGAAGCAGACTCCTGGCGGTCACTAAGCAGTGAGAGCGCCGGGAAAGGACACCCAACCTGTTGTGTTAAGTACCCAGACCATTGGGCGACGAAAAACACAACCACAACAATAAACAGGGCGTCCCCTGTCATCCTCGTACTTGCCAAAACACAACAAGTACTGAGGAAGCAAGGCTATAATACACAATATATAATCCTCGTACTTGCCAAAACACAACAAGTACTGAGGAAGCAAGGCTATAATACACAATATATAATCATAAAGTAATAAACTTAGCCTAAACAAGCTAAACCCCTAACAGAGGCAGACCACGAGGCCTTGGGCAACCGCAGAGGGGCTCCCACGACGACGACGACGCCACCACACGTGGCCCAGGGGCAGGGCAAGGCTCCACGAAGTCCCACAACTACGTGTGACAACTTTTAGAGCCTACAAACACCGCACAAAACGCACAGAACTTGGGAACATCTTCAGCAGGAAAAAACCCAGTAAAATAGCCTCCTAACTAGCTTAAGTTAACACGGAAACTGAAAAAGAAAAGTTAGACATGCGAGGCGTCAACCCAATCGGGCTGCTTGGACGCTCAAAAAGGACCCTTATAATACACTCTCCCTGCGATAATACTTCTCGGTCTAGTAAGCTAGCTAATCTAAACCTGTCACAGAACGTCTCGGTCAATACAATTGAGTAAGGACTCACGAGGAGACGAAAGGGGACGACGAATACAGCAGCTCACTAAAACACGTCCGAGCGGTATCGTCGCAGGTAGAAGAAGGACGAAATGACGCGCGGGTCCCGACGTCAGGCTGCGCACACCAAGAATATCCACGATTGTTGGAAGCTGTTTTTGACAACTTTAGTGTATTATTATTATTTTTTATTTTTTCTAAAAGTGTTTTCTTTAGTGGTACCCGATCATTATGGCGATTCCATGAGAGATTAAGTGTGCACTTATGATGCGGGCCCCATCAAGCTACCTGTGCGGGCATTTCAAATGTGCGAACGCATGGAGTTTGAAAGGGTGCCTTCCTTTAAGGCAGTTCGTCAATGACGAAGGGGCCACTATTAAATTAGTACAATTTGCCCAGTTGATCCTTGGCAAATTGAAATCTCCAATCAAAATCTTATATTTGTTCTCTCTATTATCTATTTCCTCCATTGCTTTCAGTAAGTTATCATCCTCTTCCCTACTATTATTTGGGCTTCTGTATATAGAGGCAATTAGAATTGACCCTCTTGTACATTTTACTTCAATACACAAATACTCACAATACTGCTGTCTCATATCCACCTCATTTACCTTGAGCTCTTTTCTTACATAAATAAACAGTCCTCTTCCAACCTCTGCTCTAATAGCATTCCTCTCGTACAACTCAAAACCCTCCAAACTATACTCCACCAGTTCCCTTTCAATTCTAGCATTTTTTGGTCTTACTTCTTGTAAGGCTATGACATCAGGTTTTTCCTCTTCATCCTGCAACCTACATATCAGTTCTCTTTTCTTGTCCTGTGTAAACATATCAACATTACTAAAAATAATCCTTAATCTTTCTACCATTCCTTCAGCAGCTACATCATCCCGCTCCTCCTGTCCGTGCCCTACTCCCCCCCTCACACTACTGGTACTGGGTCTGCAGCTTCTTCTGTCTCTCCCCGAGATGCTTCCACCCTGCTCTCCACCTCTGCCACAACTTCTGTCACATTCTCTTCCCTCCCAGCTCTCCTTCTCCCTTCTATTCTTATAAACCACTTCCTCAATTTCCCGTCCCTCACTCTCCAGAAAAACTTCTTCTTATCCTCCTCACCCAACTTTCCATTTTCCTCATCAGCCTTTTCCTGTAGTTCCTTTATTTTTTGTCTTTGTTCTATACTCAAATCCTTCTTTAATCTTATATGTTTCAGTTCTTCATTTGCGTTTAGTCTCCAACTAAAATTTGTCACTGTCTCTACCACTGCCCTGGTTTTAAACTGTACCCTTATAGGTCTCATCTCCCCCCTTCTATATCTACCTATCCTACTGACTTCCTCCACCTGCCCATCCCATCCACATCCATCTACATCAACAGCTTTCATGACCTCCTTCACTTTCTCCATATCTCTCACGTTTCTCACTCCATTATCATTCATATGAGCCTCTATATCTCCATGCATGATTATACCTCTATCCGTTCATGGCCTCCCTCACGACACTCCTTGTTCTTCATGACACCTACGACTGCACTCTCAAAAGTTTTTTTTGTCTTATTCATTTCCTCCTTTTGTTCTTTCACAATTTCCTCCAAATCCTTAACTTTCTGTTCACCTACCACCGTCCATGCAGTCGACTCCTTCACTTCCTTGAATCGTCCTTCGTATTCCATCAGCTGCTCCTTTAATGCCACATTCTCTGCTCCCAATTCCTCTACCTTTTTTAATACCATCTCTAGGTTCTTATTAGCTTCCGAAATAGGCCCACATTCGCTTCCTTCACTAAGCCTAGGCCTAATCCCCCCCCACCCCCCACCCCCACATAGTTTGCACAATACCTTGATTTTCTCACCAATGTCCCCCTTCCATTTCTCCATTTCACTCTTCCACTTTTCCAGATCCTTCACAACATTAATAATCTCTTCGACCTTCCTATCTGTACTCCTAAACCCACGAAATCGCTCTAACCTTTCTTCCGACTCCGAGATTCCCACCGTTCCATCCGCCATGTTTGTTTACAATAACTACACTCCAGCTGACCCTTGTTAAACTACTCGTTTTACAATATAAGTTATTATATAACTCACCCCTCCACCACACCAATTTTTCCCCCCAGCACTTCACCAGTCCTTCCTCTCCTCGCTCACTCATATTGCGCTATTATTGCCTCAATAATGACTTAGTGTGTCATAAAGAGCTATACTGCAGACGAATTTGTTATGGTCGCGGGTTGTGTTATCGATATTTGTGTACCTATATCAGGGTCAAATTCATGTAAGGGTGGTCCGGACCATCCTTTGCGAAAGGGGCTTCCTACGATCAAAGATGGCCGCGACGACGCTTCGTGAATACCAGCGTTGAGTCGTAAGGGAACGGTAAGAGAGTTTTCGGATCGTACGACCGTTAGTGAATCCACCTCCAGGGACCCAGCCAGGGCACCAGGAGACGAGACTCACGAGAGCGACCACCAGCCCGGCAGGTCAGACGATGGACACGGAGAGGGAGGAGGAGACGAAGGGGGTGACCGATGACCACAAACTCACAGAGGCAATGTCGGGCAATGACAGACAGTGCAGGAACCGTAAGGAGGCTGCAAAGGATCGAAGAACATGCGCACAACCCCAACAAGCAGGGAAACTGGCATGAAATACCTGACAAAGGAGGCGTCCAATCGACAACCTCACATCAGTCCTCGGGGACACCAACACAGCTGGCATCACAGACCATACATATGTGTGCCAGGAGTACACCGGGCATCACACAAGGCGAGCATGGCCACGTCGAAAAGCCAGCGGCAGTCAGTCCCGCCACCCGACTACCAGAAACCAGCGCCACGATGGACAAAGGACTACCGAGCAACAACACCAGCGTCGCATCCTGTGTGTATATTCGCAATGCCAGAAGGTCCAGAGTCCGGTCCAGAGTCCAGTCCAGAACCCACAGAGGAGGGGGCTGGCGTGGCGGCGGTCGTGCCCAGAAGGCAGGTTTCAGGAAGGAAACCAGCACGGTCGGTGGAACGACCAGCCCAGCCAGAGACACAAAGACCTCCTGGATGGTAGAGAGGCGGCAGCGCACAGAACGAAACATGAAGTGACGGGCGTGTAAATAGCGAAGCAAGCAGCGATAAATTCTTATGTCCAGCATCCAGGACGGAAGAAACGGCCAGCGGGACACGGAAGACCATGGAAAGTCCAACCAGGAACGGGAGAGGAAGGCAGGGAGGACCCATCTGTGGACCAGGAGCTTTATGATCTCCAAGCTTGTGTGAGGACCAACAAGCTGAGCTGTGACTTCCTTGAACAGTACCCATCTCAACCGGTCAAGAGAGGGGGTGGCAAGGAAGACACACCAGGGGAGAGGAGGCACATCTCCCAGGAACCAGCCAACCCAAAGAGATCGAGCATAGCCCAATAAGAGACAGTGGCAGGGAGGGTGGTGGCACAAACAGGGACCCCCGAAGGGTATCCCTGAAAAGTGCATTAACCCGGCAGCTACGGGAAGACTCTTAACCTCTCGGCTGCGCAGCCCCTGTAGTATACACCATACCCCTGTGCGTAGGTATTTTGATTCATTCCTCACTAAAATCGTTAATTTACCATAAATATAATTAATATTTATCCATATGCGCCTATTTTACGTTTAATATGAAGATAGTAACATGTGACAACAAAACAAGTGGGAATAGTGTTTGGGGGGTGACAAACACAAAATATTGCCGAGCGGTTCATTCATGGAGTTGACAGAGAGAGAAACCACACCCTACCTTCACGAACTCTGGAGAGAGACTGGAGGTAGTGCGGGATTGTCTCTCTCTCCCTCTCTCTCTCTCTCCTCACTCCACCTCCCTCCCTTTCGACCTTGAAACTGGGTAGGAAGTGTTGGCGCCATAAATAAGCCGTGGTCACACGTGGTGTGGAACCTTCTAGAGTCCGTGTCTGCGCTGGGCCCCTCTCCAGGACCTGCTGCTGTGTCTTCAGGAGGTAAGGTAACCAGCCAAAGACGTCGATTACTACGAGCCTCGTGGCCAGCCTCAGTAGGGGTCTCCTTAGTGTGCTAGGGGTATTTTATTTTATAAACAGAATTATATTTCTATTATAACCCTTAGTTGTTTCCCTCGTTCTTGCATGTGTGTTTTTCATGCAAACAGGGAGTCAGGAGACGTCCTGATTGTGTTTTTTTTTTGGGGGGTGTCTAACTTTCAAAGTTAGTCAACACCTCTGAAAATTTTGGTTGTTTTCCGGCGGGCTTTCTGTGTATTGCTGCCTCGTCTTGCAGACGAGGCAGTGTGTGCTGTACCACAGGCGTGGTGTGCTGTACCACAAACCTCCCGGCGGAAATGTTAATTCCCAAGGGAGTAATCTCGGTCCGCCGAGTGAACTCGCCCAGACCGATAGCCTCACGCAGCATGACTCCAGACGCCCGGCGCAACAGTCTAACGTGGATATAGTATCTATCAGTTCCATCTTGCCTGTTTTCACATTTTGTGCCACACCTACCTGTTTCTCTAGTTCTGATAATTGCACACTGTTTATGATGCTATGTGCATGGATGGGTCTAAGTTTCTCTGGACTTCCCAGAAATGCCCGGTGGGCGTAGATCTTTATGCGGAATGGATGAGTTTTCAGGATCGTCCGTGCCTAGTGGCCCTGATCGATATAAAACTAAATTTACCTCCTATGCCAAAATAGTGACGAATGCAGAGTTAATATACGAGGTCGCAGACCTGTTACAGCTCAATTTAGTATTGGTTCTCTCCGTCAATGACGAAGAGCCTATACTATATATAGGTTGATATTCCGGGACCCGTTCGGGAATACCCGGAGTTCTTATCACAACCGTTGCGTATATAGCATAAAAAAAATCCTTGGTTAACCCGGGAGCTGCGGGGAGACTCATAAGAGTTCCCCCGGCGCACTGCGGGGAGACTCATAAGAGTTCCCCCGGCGCACTGCGGGGAGACTCTTATGAGTGAGTGGAAAAAAAAATCAACTTTTGACATCGAAAAAAAAGAAAAAAAAAAAAAAAAAAATATATATATATTTTTGTTTGGCCCCTGGGCCATGCAAAATCTCAGTCCTCTACCTCCCCTCCTTCCCCACTTTCCTCCTCTCCTTCAGTTATCACCTATTTTCCCTGTTATTCCCTTATTCTGAGGTATATTTTCGTGCTAACATTAGCGAGTTGCAAGCAGGGTGTTGTCATCACTGATGGCAAGCGAGTGCAAGAGAGAGAGAGAGTATCGATCGACTGTGTCTCAGTGGCCTTGGGGGAAATTGGCGGGAAAGCAGATTGCCTCACCCATACATTATACAACTCGCGGGCTATATCTCCGATTTTGACCATCCAAACGCTGTTTTCACTCGTTTTATTGTTGTTTCAGGTTAATACCTTTATAATCAACCCATAATAGGCGCATATGGATAAGTATTAATGCTATTAATGGCACAATGAATATTTTAGTGACGGAAACACCTCAAATACGTCAGCACAGGGGGACGTTTCTAATTACCCCCATGCGCACTTCAGAGGTTAATACCCATTAAATCTTACCAAGGGCTCATCATTGAAAAATGGATACCACTAGAAATAAAATTTAAAAGAAGAATCTATCATTTCAAACCTCCCGGTGCCTCAGCCCTCCAGCTGTGCTGTCGTATTGCTTCCCTTGCACGTGATGCCAGATTCTCTAACGTGTTTATCTGCCTCTTTACGGTTGTGATCCAGGCGTGTCGGACGTGTGCCCCCTTGCTCTGGGCGTCTCGGCGTTTGCCTGGCTTTCTCCTTTCTTGGGAGTCCCTGTTACATATTAATTGAGTTAGGTCCAAACATGATTTGAGTAATCGCCCTGTATGTTTCAGAAGGCCACCGTCCCCGCCTGTCCACACCGAAAGTATATTGATACCGCTTCGCCATTCTTAGCACGATATATTTTTCGTCATCGTAAGTAGTGATTGATTAATAGGCTATGCCCTAATAGTTATTTATCTTTATAATTTCCATTGCAGCTCTTCGACTTGTAGGTCTGGATCAATATATTCAGCTCCTCTTGTCTTGCTTTGAATTTAATTCTTGACCTATTAGTGTTTGGCTATTCATCATCTTTAGCCTATGTATCCTCATGCTACATGTTGAACTCATTATCGTAATCTGAGCTTTCCTCTTTTAAGATATTAATGCAAGTTTCTTAAATGTTACTTTATTTTCTGCAGTTCTACTTGTAATATTAAAATTTTCCAAGTATTGTATACATTCTGCAGTTCTACTTGCTAATTACATAATTCCTCATTTATCGAAGTTTGCTTCACTTTTGTAGTTTACATACTTTTAACATTATTTCGAGCTGATATGTTCTTAACTATACTTATTGACTCTTAATATGTATATCCTATTTCGTACCAGTTAATTATTTGTAAGGCCATGCTTTGTCTCACGCACGTGATCAAGATATCGGCCAATAGGCCTAGCTCAGAGCCTCCCTCTACTGAATTTTACAACATGAGGGACCAGTTGTTCTCTTCCTATATGAGTAATATATTATGAAGTTTTTCAATGGATTTACTTCAATTTTCAATATATAAGCTGAAAACCAATGGTTCCTACACAATTATGAGGTCATTTCTCCAAATAGAAATAGTTCGTAAGCTTAGAGTCCCGGAGTCGGCGGGGCTCCTGTGTCCCTCCGTTCCCTCCGGGTCTCCGGGTTTAGAACACCCGGTCGCTTTCACCCAGTGAGCTATTATTGTACTATGAGGAACACCATTCCCTCCGGGTATATGTCCCTAATGTGAGCCAAATATTAAATTATTTATTTACGCAGACTAACCATTAGTGTCAGGGTACAGGTAACCAACAGGTTTCCGTTCAGGTTGAGTAACAATGTTTTCCTCTGGGTACTATACCTAATAATAAATAAACAAAACCGATGCACCAACTGGTTCCGGTTAAACTAAGGAACAATGTTTTCCTCCGAGTACTCCGGGTAATCCGGGTACTATACCTAATAATAATAAATAAACAAAACCGATGCACCAACTGGTTCCGGTTAAACTAAGGAACAATGTTTTCCTCGGAGTACTCCGGGTAATCCGGGTACTATACCTAATAATAATAAATAAACAAAACCGATGCACCAACTGGTTCCGGTTAAACTAAGGAACAATGTTTTCCTCTGAGTACTCCGGGTAATCCGGGTATTATACCTAATAATAAACAAAACCGATGCACCAACTGGTTCCGGTTAAACTAAGGAACAATGTTTTCCTCAGGGTACTCCGGGTACTTAGAGTACATAAACCGAGTCACCAACAAGTTTCCGGTTCAATTGAGGAACAATGTTTTCCTCAGGGATACTATCCTGATTAAATAGCCACTCTAATCATATTCATGATAGCCGATAGAATATATCCCCCTGGAATCCAGTGGTGGGCGTGGGCACGCCAATTTGGCGCTCTGCGCTCTGCGATCCGGTGCGCACTACCAATATAGAGGAGCGAGGAGCGGCAAAAATCTTAACTCGGAGTGCAGGCGTGGAGCTTGAATTTCGCGCTCCTTTCTGGCGCTCCGGAAGCGATTTTTCCTGTCAACAACAGGTTCAAGAACGTCATTATCGTGTACAGTCATCGTACGGTGTTAGTGAACTGTGATACAGTGATGCTATGATAGTGACAGACTGACAGTGTTACAGTTGTTAACTTGTTACTGACTTTTTTTGGCTTTTGCTAACATTAAGTAAACCTTACGGGCAAGTTACGGCTTACGAAGGGGCCTATTTTAATAAATTATTAATGATATCATATCAATCATTCATATTATGATATTAAATTATTAATCGTTTAATTATGTAATCAACTAATCATGTTGTTATTGTATCGTTAGGCTTGTTAGCTTGATAAGTTTAACTGTTTAAGTTTCTCAGTTTGGACAGTTTCTGTAATTCTTTATGTCATATCATAGATATCAATGGACAGTCACAATGTCACAATGATATCAATCATATCATTGATATGACATAAAGAATTACAGAAACTGAGAAAGTGAGAAACTTAAACTTCAGAAAGACACCATGACTTGAGGTTTTTTGAATTTTTTGAATTTTTTGAATTTAATGAAGTGAAAGACAAAGGATTGTATTAATTTAGGTAAATAATTAAATAACTTCTAGAAGCTGTTTTTTACTTTTTATATATACCTATTTTTGGGAGTGCGGAGCGCAGGAGCGCAGAGCGGGAAGCGCATCGGGTCGGCTGACCAAAGGAGCGCGTGAGCGCTGCCGCATTACCTTATGTCCGAGGAGCGCGGAGCGCTGCCGCATTACCGGTCCCACCGGAGCGCGCCCACCACTGCTGGAATCCATTCTTATATAAGTTATGGCAGATACGTATTACGTACATATTCTGCAGTTCTACGTGATCATTACTTATTTGCTCATATATCAAAGTTTACTACACTTTTATAGTTACATATTGGTAACATTAATTTGAGCTGATATGTTCTTGGCTCTACTTATGGATTCTTATATCGGGATATTTATTAGTGGCCCCTCCATCATTGACGATTATGCCTATTACATAAGGCATCCTCTTCAAACACTCATTTACCGTAGTTTGAATCTACCGCGCAGAGCATAAAAAATTGAGGAGCCTTCATCATGAGCGCACGCAACCTCACTCATGGTTCGTCATTATGAAATTGGGTACTCACTACGCAAAAACTTTGTAAAAAAATAACAAATAAAAAGAAAATAAGAATAACTAATCATAAGCTTTCCATAACTTCGTGGATGTACTTGTGTGGATCTTTGACCAGACGCTGACTTCAGGCGTCATTCTTCCTTCTCTGCTCTGCGCTCAACCTGCCCTGACGTGTCTCCCCACGCTCCGCTCGTTCCGCATTTGCTGCGTCCCTAGTGAGTTTTTTCTCATTTGTTTACTCTGGGATGTATCGAGTAAGGTTAGGATATGCGTAGCAGGAGTGTCATGGGCGGGCTGCCCGCAGTTCAGTGTATTTGGGTCGTGTGTTTGGGACGCCTATTTCGGGCGTACCCTCGTGGTCCCGTGGTGGACGCGTGAAACATTTTCGCGGCTAGCTAGCCTAGTTATTTAGTTGGCTTTAACTACGCGTTATTAGGCTTCTTTTTATCTTTCTGATGAAGTTGCTTTATTTGTTTGTTTTCTGACGTTCCTAGCGTATTTTTCTTCACTTAGGGAAGTTTTTTCTAGGTCCCGTGTCAGTGCTTCCCTCTCCCGGGTATATTTCTTCGAGGTGTGTTGGCGGCTGTTCCTGTAGTAATATAATTCAGTGCTTTTTGTTTTTATTACGACTTGTTTAAGCGATACTCCGTCTGCTTAGGCCTAGCCAGCCTCTCGTAGCTTTTTTACAAGTGCAAGTGTTATTGATTTATTGTATAAATATGTACTACTGTGTCATGTGTGTTCTGGATAAGTTGTGTATTGGCTTATTCCAGGCACTATTTGTGTACCTCCGATTGCATCTGGTTGGTGTGGGTTACCGTTTCCGGCGGGTTTTCTCGATTGCTCCGTGAAAATCCGGCTGGTTCTCAGATTGCGTCTGGTGGGTGTGGGTTGCCTTTTCCGGCGGGTTTTCTCGATTGCACCAAGAAAATCCGGCTGGTTGCCGAGTTTTAATCACGCGTGGTTAAAATAGGCTAGTTTCCCCCGGCGAGTGGTGGCTTGAAAGCTCTCCAGAACTGCGTCTCTGTAGGGGGGCCTGTGTTCAGGCGTACTGTGTGTTTCCCGGCGGAATGGCTTTACCCGATTCAACTAGGGGTTCATGCGGACACCTGTTGACTATAGTTTTTCCCGGTTTTGCATAAAGCCGTTGAAAAACTGGGCTGTTTTGTTTGATTAGTCTTTCCACCCCGGCGATCTTTTGCAAAGAAGTGAGGAAAGGAACAATTGGGGTTAACTTTTCTATTAATTTTCACCCGGCGGTTGAACCTCGGGAGGGTGGGAATCACGGATTTGCAATTCGGTAGGATTAGCCAAACAATTGAGGGATACAATTGGGTATCGAGACATTCAACTTACGGCGATCTATGAAGGCTTCGAGAGGAGTCAGATCTAATGATTAAGATGGGCTTAACCTGGTTAACTGCGTTATAATAAGGAGGCCGGCGTCTTATTTTGGGTTCCCGGTGAACTTTATATCACAGGGAAGACTGCGTCATTTATAAAGAACTGCTCGTCTTTATATCATGTCAGAGGATATTCTTAAATCTTTTGGACACGTAAAGATATTACAAAATCTTTACATATGAACCTACAGGGTAACGAGAGGTAATAGTGGTGTATTACGTCTCGTTGCCCGGCGGTTCATTAACACTTGTGTTAGAACATTTTGGGGTAACCTAATGAGCATTAATTCCTGGAAATTTTCTTTTTTCCAGGGCGGAGTTCCGGCGGGTCCACAGAGGACCAGGTGAGGCCCGGGGGGAGTTAGCTTTTAACCAGTCTCTACCATGGCTGCTCTAGCCCCTGTTTTTGCTCTTTGCTCAACGCCCTCATGTTCCGGGATCCCTATTTTTGCACATACTCTGTGCATTCGTTGTGTCAAATGCTTAGACCGATCAAGGGGTTTGTGGGTAACGAAGAATTGTACCTTTTGTAGTCGGCTGAGTATTAAAGTATTACAGCACGACAATCTGGCCGCAGCGGTTGCATTACGCGAGGTCAGACAACTTCTTACTAATTATGCTACTATGGTGGCTCATAAAGCACTGCAGTGTGATAACGTAATTCTGTGGGACCGTTTGTTGGTTCAGCACCCCCCAATTAAACGTCCTCCTTCCCGAAGTAAAGTAAATAAGTCGGCAGAGACTGGGCTGGGTAAAGGGCTTCTTCCCTCCCCCGGCACATCTAAGAGACCGCGAGAGCCTTCTCCCCCGGCGACAGCTTCGGAGTCAAGATCTAGGTCCAGGTCACGGTCTCCTCTCAGAAAGCAGACACATAGTCACTCGACTTCACCTTCGCGGAAGAAGAGTAAGACAGACAAGACCAAGGATAGTTCTAGTGATACATCGAAGTCGAGGCGGAGGTGGAGTCACAAGTCTTCTAAGAAAGAGTCTCATGTACGAAAGTCCTCCCGGCGTTCGCCGGAGCCTCGAACCTCGCTTTCTGCCTCTACTCCCGACATGTCTCATGTCCAATCTGACAGGTCGGAAGTGGAGTCAGAGACTGTGGTGGGGGATATACCGGCGGACAGGTTGTCCCCAAATATTATTCCCAGTTCCAATATTCTCACTTTAGATTTAAGGGGTTCTCCCGGCAGTGATAACCCGCTAGAGGGCTCGAGTGAGGGCTCAGTCATTGGGGTGTGGCCTGGCTCACAAGTGAATTCCGGCCAAGACCGGGGAGTTTGGAGGTACTGTACTCCCAGCCATGGAGGGACAGCTCACTTCCGTCTCAGGCAACACAGGTAGTGGCTGAAGTCCAGCGGGACGCGGAGATCCCGTCTTCCATCCCTGACTTAACATGGCAACATGAGGGGGTCCCAGCCTCGGCGGAATCCTCTCAGGAGGGACCGGAGGCAGGGGATGAGGGTTCTATTATTTCTGAGGTGGGAATTCACGAGTCTAGTTCATTCGTAGATAACTCTCAGAATAGGGATGCTTCACCTAACAGTTCTTCCTCTGCTCAATTTGTCACGGCGGATGAGATTAATGGGTTACTAGCGAGTGCTTTAACTAAGTTTTTTGGCCAGCAACCGGAGACTCCTACAGTTGGTCTGGGAGCTTCCACGCCAACATCGAATGTCCGACCTCTGGCTACTTCCATTGCTTTGACACAAATTCCGCTCACTCCCCTTGTATCACCTACTATTGTTACTAGGCCAACTTCGGCGGCACTAACTACTTCCAATGTGCGAGTAGTAGTAGACGTAAATCCTCCCCCGTTAGACAAAGCCCCGATCAGAAAAGGGGCTATGCCTCTCTTATACGGGCCAGACGAATCTTGGGTATCATTGGTACCAGCAAAGCCAGAGGTAGCACAATCCACTATGTCAGGGGAGCTTCCGGTACCACGGGAGTGGGTAATCCAAGGGAATAAATCTAGGAAGTTAAGGGCTCTAGATTTGCTGGGAAATGTACTTGATGTTAGTATTAAGGCCATCCCCAACTATTATCATCATGATTATTTTGTATATTCTTCTACACCTGCCCTACCCCCTGCATCAGCTTCAAAACTATTTTCGGACTGGACAAAACATGACGGGTTCAATGATATCAAAGCGCTGTCGGCTCTAACACCTGAGTTAGGTTTAAAGACATTCACAGACTCAGCCGCGAATCCAGTTTTGAAGGTGGAGCAGTTGGGTCCGGGACCTTGGGTGGACTGGGAAGTCGAGGCTCAGAACTTTGCAACTACATTCACTTCTAAAGCTTCACACCAAATTCCACAAGAAAGCCATTCTTGGTTCTCTCTCCCAGTATACTCTGCCGGCGGAGTTCCCTCTGCTCTATTTGCTTTTTTAGCTGCCCCTAAAATTAATCTATGCGAGCTTAAAGATCACTTTTCTACACCTTCCACTGCTCACCTAGACCGGGAGTTTAGGCTACGGGGAAAGGCGTATAGACTATTTTCTCAGTATATAGTTACGCAACAGGTAGCAAAGTCAATGCTAAGATCTGCTCAGGCTATCGCGGACACGGAAGTCCGAAAGGCTATCGAACTGTCTAGACGCTTGCTTCTCCAGACTTCTATACAGTCACTGGGAGATATACGCACGGCCTTGTTAGAGGCGGTGCGGGCAAGACAAGATCTAAGGATGTCTCTAGTCCGAAAGCTCCCGGATAGGATTGCTAATCAAGTAATAATGTCCCCAGTTCTAACTGCCTCTTTAATGTCCCCGGAGGTGTGGAGGACGGTGTTTAACATGGCTCAGGCCTTGAAGCACAGTCCCGCCCCGTCTAAGAAACCTGCTTTCACTTTTACCAAGCCCAAACCAGTCGCTAAAGCTCAGTCTGGTGGGGCAAAACCTTCATTTGCCTAAATCCTCTTCCACCCAAGGTCAGTACAGATACAAGCAAGGAAAGTCTTCAGGTAATCATAAAGGACAGAGGTATCAAAGGCCGGGCCAGGCCCGTCTCCAGCCAAACCCGGCCAGTCGTCTAAACTTACACCACCACCACCACCAAAAAAACTAAGGTCTCTCTCACTCCCAGGGCCAATCTTCCGGCGGGTGGATCAGAGGGTAGTCCAGCCGGCGAACCTTTGTCTGCTAACTGGGTCGTTCCGGGCAAATCATCGCGCATGGCCTTTAAACACATGGGCGAGGATGGTGGCACGCAAAGGCATCACCTGGCAGTGGCTCCGGCGACCTCGTTTACGTCAGCCGACAAAGGCAAATTTTGTTTCATTAGAGGTGGAGTCACTGATCCAAGAGATGGTTGCCAAGAATGTTATCATCCCGGTTCCTCAAAATTACCCAGTTTTTACATCCAAACTTTTTCTGGTGCCCAAAAGGGACAGTGTTCAGATGAGGCCGGTCGTAGACCTGTCTTATCTGAACCTCCACATTCACAACGTGTCCTTCCGGATGCTGACAGTGAATCAAATCAGGCTAACACTTCCACCGGAAGGGTGGATGTGTTCTTTAGACCTGACGGACGCGTATTGGCACGTCCCGGTAAACAAACGGTTTCAACGATTTCTGGCCTTACGAATCATGCATCAGACTTATGTCTTTCAGAGGATGCCGTTCGGATTAAACCTAGCACCTCGCATATTCACGAAATTAGTCCGGCAAGCCCTGATGCCCTTGTTGCAACAAGGGATCAGGATTTTGTGGTATCTAGACGACTGGCTGGTGGTGGCGGAGATGGAACAGTTATGCATCAATCATGTCAACATAACATTAAATCATGTAAAATCTCTAGGATTCAAGGTAAACCTGGTAAAGTCAAACCTTGTTCCCTCATGAGTGGTCCAGTGGATAGGGCTGGTCTGGGACACGGCTGCTCTCACTCTGAGTTAGAGTGTGGACAATCAAAACAGGTTTCGCAAGAAACTGTTTCTGTTTCTTCACAGTCTGACTGCGACACAGAGTCTGGGAATCTCTGGTCGGCTCTCTCAACTGGATTCAACTAACTGTAAAGTTGGGCCGGTTGAAAGTCAAATGTTTAATTTTGGAGGGCAACAAATTTTGTCCACTATTGCCGGCGGAAACATTATGGCCCATCCCAAAATTAATACACAACTTACTAGCGGTCTGGGCGAAGAGGGAAACATTGCACTCAGTCATGTCATGGACCTCTTCTCCGCCGACGGTATGGGTGGACACGGATGCGTCAGGCACGATAGGTTGGGGCTTTCAGTCAAACCAAGGGCATCAGGGTCAAGGGCTTTGGTCCCATTCAGAATCCTCCCACATAAATGTCAAAGAGTTACTAGTCCCCTTGTATTTCCTGCAAGCTCACGGCTTTTCTTTACGGGGAAAATCAGTGGCCTTCAGGATGGAAAATCTGAATGCGGTTCACTGCATTCAGAAACAGGGGTCAACGTGATCTCGGAGGTTGCTAAACGTGTCAGAAAAGATTTTTGTACTAGCCGACAAGCTGGACATTCAGCTTCACGCTTCTTATCTCCCCGGCGTAGCGAACGTTTGGGCAGACGCTCTATCTAGGAGACAGAGCACATCAGTAGAATGGGCACTCAAGCAAAACATTTTCGACCTAATGATTGCGAAGCCTTACCGTCCACAAGTGGATCTATTTGCGTCCGAGGAGACTCACAAACTCCCGCTGTACCTAACCCGCCGGACAACCACGCCGGCGGGAGGACCCGACGCACTGGTGACGGACTGGAACATGTGGAGTTCCATTTATCTGTTTCCGCCGCCAGACGCTTCTCTGATGTGCCAAGTAGTAAACAAACTACAGGATTATCGGGGCGTAGTCTCGTTAATCGCGCCCCTGTGGCCGGCGCAGGCGTGGTACCAGCAATTAAAAACGTGGTGCCCGAACCCGATGTCGCTCCCGGTCGGGTATTTCCACTTAGACACGATTGGCAACCTAGAGACCTCGCTGACTTTTGCATTATGGACATTCAGGAGGCCAAATGGCTAACTCCGTATGGTAGAAACGTGACCGATAAAGTCATGAATCAATACACACAATCTACTAAGAGACAGTATCAATCGCATTGGCAGTCTTTCACTTCTTGGATACTCAGAACAGAACAATCCGTGCCTTCGGTGGCTTTGGTTTTTAATTATTTAAACTATCTGTTTGAGCAGAAACGTCTATCTGTAGTAACGTTAAAGAATCACTTAACACTTACTTACTTACTTGGTGTGGAGTTTCTCAGCCGCGCTCCGTCACTAGATGTGACGCTCGTCGCAGCTGCCCTTTAAACCATCTAGCACTTGTAGTCTTGTCTCACAGTGCCATCTTCTAAGTCATAACACTCCCTGAACAAATGTGTTTTTAGTGACTTTTTAAAGGCCTTTATGTTCGCACACCTTTTCACATTAACTGGTAGATTATTATAAAGTCTCGGTGCACTCTTTTCGAAGGCCCTAAATCCAAATTCATGATTGCACCGTGGCTCATTCAATTGATGCAGCACGTTGCCATGTCTCAGCATCATATCAGTGCCAACATTGAAGTCTTCCAATAAGTCTCGCACATATTCCGGCTTCCCAAAGTTCAAAGCTTGATACACTATAACACACAGTTTGAATATGATCCTCGCTTTCACCGGCAGCCAATGCAGGTCAATTAATGCCGGCGTTATACTCGCACGGAATGGTAAACTCTTTATTAATCTTGCTGCTCTATTCATTATAAGTTGTAGTTTTCGTAGCAAGTAATTTGGTAGTCGATAATATAGAGAATTACAATAGTCTAATTTACTAATTACATGATTGTGGATCAACATTTTGGTTGTATTAATATCCAGATATTTTCTCACAAAAGCAATATTCCTCAGATGATAGGCAGAGATTCGCACTGTTTGATTAATCTGGTTTTTAAATGACAGTTCACTATCAACCAAGACTCCCAAATCCTTCACCACACTACTCACAGTCATCACACTAACATTGATATTGAGGCTTTGCACGCCCAGTCCTTACCTTACCTTTGGATACCTTTGGATGTGTTCGCCGCTCCTCTAACGGCACCAAGGAGCGCGACGCCCTTCGTTATGGGTGGTGATTTGGTGCAGTAGACTGTTTGAAGCGACAGCTCGCTCCCTTGCGAGGATGGGCTCGTCTGGCACTTTTTGCAGTTCGACATCTAGGGCTCTCTTGAAGTTGTCTAACGAGATGTCCCTCATGTCTCTTACTCGCCGTGGGAGTTTGTTGAAGAGACGTGGGCCTCTGTGTGATAACCAGCCCTCTCGCAGAGAGCCCATAGCACCCCTGTTATTCATCCGGGGGATTTCGCATTCCCAGCCTCTCCTATCACTGAATTTCATGACTATCGGAGTATGTAGGTTTGGTACTAAACCCTCTGAGATTTTCCATGTGTATATTATTAGGTAACGTTCTCTTCTACGTTCCAGTGAGTACAGATTCAGTGCTCTTAAACGCTCCCAATAGTGTAGATGTTTTATCGAACTTATATGCAAAGTGAAATTTCTTTGTACACTCTCTACGTCATTTATTTCACCTGCTTTGTATGGGGATGTTAATACGCTACAGTATTCAAGCCACGGTAGCACTAGAGATTTGAAGAGCGTTATCATAGGCAATTCACCGCGTGTTTTAAAAGTACGCAGAATCCAACCCGTTAGACGTTTCGCAGCCGCCACTTTGACCTGGTTATGTACTTTGAAACCCATATTTTCAGACATTAATACCCCAAGGTCTTTCACACCGTCTTTCCGTTCTATTATGTGGTTAGATTCTGTTAAGTAATTTGTAATTTCTTTAACACCATTATTATCTCCGTACCGTATTAATTGGAATTTTTCCTCATTGAATTGCATGTTGTTTTCCCTGGTCCACTGGAACACTACATTCATGTCTTCCTGCAGTCGGCCCGTGTCCTCTTGTGTGTTTACTATCTTACTTAATTTTGTGTCATCAGCAAAAGACGACACCATACTGTGTCTGGTGTTGGTATCTATGTCGCAAATTAGTATGAGGAACAGAAGGGGCGCTAGCACTGTTCCTTGGGGCACTGAGCTTATGACATCCGAAGGCTCAGAAGTGACTTGGTTTACTGCTACCGATTGTTTTCGGTTTACGAGGAAATTGTATATCCACCGTCCGATTTTCCCAGTTATACCTTTTGCTTTCAGTTTGTGGGCTATTATACCATGGTCACATTTATCAAATGCCTTAGCAAAATCAGTGTAAATGACATCCACGTTTTTCTTTTCTTCTAGCGCTTTAAGAATTTTGTCATAGTGTTCCAAAAGTTGTGAGAGACATGATCTTCCCGCTCTAAACCCATGTTGACCGGTGTTGTGTAGTTCATTTGCCTCCATGAATGTTGAAATTTTGCTTCGCAGGACTCGCTCGAAAACTTTAATGATGTGAGAGGTTAGAGCTACCGGGCGGTAGTTTTTTGGTAGTGCTTTACTCCCTCCTTTATGCAGTGGGGCAATTATTGCATTTTTCAAGCTATCTGGTATGTCACCAGTGTCTAAACTCCTTCTCCACATTATAGCCAGGGGTTTTGAAAGGTTGTCCTTACATTTTTTCATTAGGATCGAATTCCATGAGTCCGGGCCTGGTGCCGAGTGGGATGGCATGTTGGAAATGGCCTCTTCTATGTCTTTTGGACCGAAATCAATATCCAGCATCTGAGGGGTTTCCGTGGGGGAGGTTTCCATGAAAAATATATTTTGGTCTCTGATGACTTTTGTTTTATCAGGCTCACTGAATGCCATTTCATACTGCCTGCTTAAGAGTTCGCTCATTTTCTTTTTGTCCCCTGTGAAAGAGCCGTCCCCTTTGCTCAGTGGGCCGATGTTTGATGTTGTTTTAGCCTTTTGTTTGGCGTATGAAAAGAAGTATTTGGAATTTTCCTTTATACCTGCAATAGCTTTCCTCTCCTCTTCCATATGTTGTAGTTCATATGATATTCTTAGCCTTTGTTCAATTTCCACAATTTCTCTATCTATTTCGACCTTTTGCCTATCCTGTAGATTTTGATGTGTGCGTCTTTGTGTGAGTAATTTTCTTCTTCTGTACAGCCTCCTCCTTTCCCGATCTTGTTTGCTTCTTCTTCGTTTTGTTTGTCTTGCAGGTATATGGTGGCTACAGATTTGGGTCATGGTTTCTGTTTTTAAGACTAGACATTCTGCTGGTGTCAGTCTCTCAAGGTTCACCCGTCTGCCTACTAATAGGCATTTTCAGTTTTATTTTCATTTAATTTCAGTTGCTTTGACTCCATCCACTTCCCAATGTCTTTTAATAAACCACTAATCTTCTCCTCAACATTCACCACGTCACTTAGTGCCAGATAGAATTGGGTGTCATCCGCAAACAGCTTGAATTTCACTCCATGTTTCATTAATATGCTAGATAGTGCAATTGTATATATACAGAATAGAATTGGTCCAAGAACACTCCCTTGAGGGACGCCCCTCTCTAGATGCTTCATCTCTGAGAATTTATTACTTATTTGCACACAATAAGTTCTGTTAGTAAGGTAATTTTGAAGGTATTCCAGCGCATTACCATCAATACCAATAGCTTTACAGTCTTCTATTAGTAAGCTATGCACCACTGTATCGAACGCAGCACTCAAATCCAACAAAATTAAGATTCCACACTTCGCATTGTCCATTTGCACGAGTAAATCATTAATCACAGAGCACATCGTGGTTTCCGTAGAGTAAAGTCTTCTATATGCGGACTGGTTGTCTGGGAGAGCCTTCACTAAACTCAAGTGATCCCATAACTGACCCAGAATTACATTTTCAGTAATTTTTGATAGAAATGTTAAATTGGAAACAGGCCTAAAAGAGCTCAAGCATTGAGAATCAAGGCTCCCTTTAATAATAGGCTTCACAATCGCATTTTTTTCAGACGATGGAAATACATTATTTGCAATGCTACAGTTTATTATGTCAACATATATGTCCAGAAAACTGTTAAAATTTTTACTGTGCACTATTTCACGTATCGGAAGAGGATCATTACTACAATGGGTAAGTTTTGCTTTCGTAACTATGGATTTAACTGTATTCAGATCCGTCATAGTAAATTCTGTTAACTTAGTCACAGTAGGCTCAGCTACAACAACGTCTTGAGTCTCGACTACTCCAAAATTTCCAACAATGGCATTAATTTTATCACAAAAAAAGTCAGAAAAATCATTCGCCAATGTCATATCCGGAATCCCTTCTGGTAACTTATTTTTCTTCTTGTTTCCCGTCAAGTTGTCAAGTACCACATACAGCTTATTCATGTCAGATCCAGCTTCTTTTGCTTTATTCATATAGTATTCACGTTTTCTAAGCACAATGAGCCTGTTTTCTATATTCCGAGCTCTTTTATAGTTATCTCTTGCCTCTTCGGTTCGTAGACGTCTCCATAGCCTCTCATATTTCTTCTTGGCCTTTTTTGCTCTTTGAATATCAGCATTAAACCACGGCGCACTATCAACTATTACTATTTTCTTTTCAATAATGGGGCACATATCTTCGTATTTTTCTCTAGCAATGCTGTTATACAGATTAGTGAAACATGACGTACAGTCATCTATTAATTCACCGTGAGCACAGTGTTCTCTTTTCTTAATTAGTATTTCATTCGTAACAGTCGATATTAGTAGTTGTGGCTCAAATTTCTTTTTGACCTACACTTTATTGTCTTAGATTGTCTAGGTTTACTTACAAACGGCATGTTAAAAGTAACTAGTTTATGGACCGGCGAAATACAACACTCATCTTCAACATACAGCTCATTTATCATATCGCTTTCTCTATTCGTAAAAACCAAGTCTAATGCATGACCACCTCTTGAAGTTGCAGTATGCACTTTATTTATCAAGTGGAAAGACTCCATCAATTCTATAAAGATAGTAGCATAGTAATCATTCGGAACATCCACCCACAGATTAAAGTCACCAAAGACGAATGTATTCGTACTAACCATATCAATTGTTTCCAAGTATAATCTAAAATCATCAATAAATGTACTGGCACTTAAATTTGGGGGTCTATAAACAACAATAAAAGTACATTTCCAGCCTCCAATCTCACAGCCCACCTGTATATGTTCAAAACTACCGAACCTTGCAGATTTACATAATTTCGTCTTCTTAAACGTGTTTGTAAGACAAATTCCCACACCACCACCTCCCTTCCCTCTTCGTGGATTGTGCAAGAAGGTATGCGTTAAAGGAGTCATTTCAAGTATTTTAGCAGTATCGTATTCACTCAGCCATGTTTCAGTTACCGCTAGTACATCATATTTTGCCTCATTAATTAAGTCTCGAATTTCAAAGGTTTTATTTCCCACTGATTGAATGTTTATCAGTCCCCCCTTTATCTTTATTAAAGCACTAGATTCCATGATCAGTTAGGTCTCTCACCTTGACTATCTCACTCGAAAAGACCGGGCACCGGGTATCTGATGATGAATGATACACGTCTTGTTTCCCGTATCTCATACAATTTATGCACTTTCTCACAGTCACCTTACAATCCTTCGACCTATGTGTTCCAGCACATTTAAAACAAACAGGCACATCACTGTTTAGTTTAGCAGCACACTTATTTTCTGCATGCCCAAATCTCTGGCAATAGAAACAAGCCAATGCATGGTACCTGTCTCTTATATTATATATTCCCCATTGAAGTTGCACCTTGTCTTTATATTTGTAGAGAGCCGCACGGACTTCAGGCTCACATTTCAGGATATAATGGACTGTACCTCCAGCAGCTGGTTTATCAAAAATCATGGCAATCTTTCCTTTAACCCTTCTTTAGCGGCCTATGCGGTTAATTATATGTACCGCCCAGCGGGGTGTTTTTAGCCAAAATAGGGCTGTTTACGTGATCATTTTCATGCCTAAATAAGACCCAGAACGTAAAACAAGTATCTATCCCTGAAAGGGCATAAACAGAGCTTTCGAATGACACCATAACGATCCTTTTATGATGGCTAGTTTTCTTGCAATAACCGTGCAACGCGAGTGCAAAAAGCAGGTAATTAGCCACTTTCCCGATACAATTCCGTATATAGCGAGTGAGAGAGGGAGGGGGGAGCTGAGATTCGTGTCAGTAGGTTCGCCGCGGTGGTCTGGAGCAGTCATACGCTCGCTAGTCTCCTGCCACCACTTGTCTCTCTCTCTCAGCAACATTACGTGCTGAAATTGCCACTCGACCTATGTCGAGCGCCGCCACATAGTCCAGCTTTATTAAAAACGACTTATGTGGTGAGCCGCTTTTTAAGGGTTAATATCATCAATCGAATCCAGAAAATCATTCCTTGCAATTAATGTATCAATTATCTCACTCTTGGACTCTTCAGGATGAACATTGCAAATCATCACTTTTGGTTTTAATTTTTTCACACTCCTTGTAGTAACAGCCGGCACCTCTCCCAACTTTTTAACTGCATCATTCAGCATATCCACAGTGCCAAAATTCATCACCATGTTCCCTTTAGGGGTAAACTTCGTATCGTGAATTTTAATCCCCTCTAGCGCCTGAGAAATTTCTCCTCTCTTGTCAGTTGCCTTTTCATTCTCATCCGCCGCCTTCAGAACGAGTAGATTCTTCTTTTCTTTCTTCTTTCTTCTCCCCGCCACCACATCCGACCACCCAGGCGAGTCAGAAACCGCTGACGTTTGCGCGGGGTCAGCGCTTATAGCATCAACAACATTTCCCATACCACTAGTGACTCCTTGCATCTCCATCTTCACTACTTTCAATTGAGTTGAAAGTTCTTGAGTTATACCGTCTAGTCCTTGGGTCATCTTATCATTTAATTCACTCCTGATGTTTTTTAGTTTATCGCTCATTACATCAAAACCTTGGGTCATCGTTTCTTTGAATTCAATCAATTCTTTCATAATTTCTTTCTTTATGTTTTCCATTTCATTCTTAAATGAAGTTAACACTCCAAGCTTTGTCTTCCATGGATCACAGACATAGTTTATGTGCGCTACGTTTTCAGTCTTTATGCCAATCAAGTGTTCACATTTGATATGGGCCCAGTTTTTGCAAGTTGAGCATCCAATCCACTTTAACTTCTCTCTCTCCCCCCATCAGTTTTATCGCATTTATAACACTTTACGTCAGGAGCCATCCCAATAGCAATTAAAGGTTTCGATAGAACAGTCTTTGTAACATGGGAGGCAGAGCTCAGGCGGCACACGTCTACTCTGCTACACACTCTCTGCAATTAGGATGCCATTCTTTGACCTTACAGGTCTAACCATACCACTAGCGGAAGAGACAGGGTTCATGAGGGCATGTTTTAAACTCCGCCCACCTCCCCGTCAGCTCATGCCTACCTGGTCTCTGGACAAAGCGTTGTCATTACTTCATTCCCGGCGGTACCAAAATACTGCAGATTTTGACTAACTTTTAAAAAGGGCAGTATTCCTTATGGCTTTGGCTACCGGGAACAGGGTGTCTGAGCTGGCGGCGATGAGCAACACACCTAATTGCATCAAGTTTGGGAGGCTCAATGATTGTATTCGTACTGCCCCTTCCCCGGGGTTCATCGCCAAGAATGAACACAGTAATCACGTGTTTTCAGAGTTCATGGTGCCGGCGTTGAAAAGGGGAAAGGTGCACCATAATTTATGTCCAGTGCAAGCGCTAACCAAATATTTGAGAGTAGCACCTAGGAATCACCAAGGTGCTTTATGGGTATCAGGTACGGGTAAACGCGTAATGAAACGTAAACTGGCTTCTCTCTTAGTTGACGTCATTCAGGAAAGTAATCCCGGCGTTGTGGGTAGAGCTCACGATTTACGCAAATGGGCGACCTCTTTGCGTTTCCTTAAGAATTTTTCTGTTGAGGACATAGCAGCCACACACCTCTGGTCCTCTAATCATACTTTTTTGACTCGATACCTTTCAGTAGCTTTAGACAGGCCTTCCATGCCATGTATAGCTTTAAGGCAGAGGGTCTAGGTGGCCCTTGGGTCACTTAGTGTTTAGATGAAGAAAAGAGAGGGGGGGGGGGGGGGTGCAGTCAGTGTAACATAGGACACCCTAGACCCCGCCGGAGTACGTGTGCGGAGCTTACGAGCTGTGATACAGGGTGTAGGTGCTGTGATATAAAATTTCTCTGTAGTATTCATTACAGGAAATTGTGCTAACGTACAATCATAGTAGGACGACAATGCTTGTTGTAAATAGTTTTGGCTGTGAAGCAATATAAATTTAAGTAATCTTAGTAGTTGCGGCCGCAACTTGTATTTGTAATGCAAGTACCTCTGCAGAAGTACAAAAGTTCAGTACTTCTGCGACAGTACAAGAGTTCCTTTTATTTTTAGGGTATAATTTTAGATGTATATCCACGAGTTAATGGGGTTTATATGTGCACATGTAAACTTTGATGTTTTTATTTTTCACCACTTACTTTAAGTGGGGTGCCTTCTTAACTACCAGCTCTGTGTACAGAGTCTCGGAGTTAACCCCTTTTTTGTCCAAGCAGGCTTCTTCGAAGCACGCTCCTGCTTGTCCCCTTTTTTGTATATGTATATGCTGTATAAAGTTTATGCACACAAAATATATATTTTTTACAAAGTAAGAATACTATGTGGTTGTTTGATTATCTGCTTTTGCTAGAGTTATGATATGATTACGAATGTCCCCCTCCAGTCTTAGATATCAGGCATAATCGTCAATGATGGAGGGGCCACTAATAAATTATAGGTTTGACTCCTGCAAGGAGATAAAGAAAACCTAATATTTAGTAGTGGCCCCGTAATCATTGACGACTGGGGCCCTCCCGACCATCCCCTTCCCATTCGTTGATGTATTAAGGATTTTGGTTTACTTGATATGTCAGTGAAGGAAGAATGACGCCTGAAGTCAGCGTCTGGTCAAAGATCCACACAAGTACATCCACGAAGTTATGGAAAGCTTATGATTAGTTATTCTTATTTTCTTTTTATTTGTTATTTTTTATGAAGTTTTTTTCGTAGTGAGTACCCAATTTCATAATGACGAACCATGAGTGAGGTTGCATGCGCTCATGATGAAGGCTCCTAAATTTTTTATGCTCTGCGCGGTAGATTCAAACTACGGTAAATGAGTGTTTGAAGAGGATGCCTTATGTAATAGGCATAATCGTCAATTATTACGGGGCCACTACTAAATATTAGGTTTTCTTTATCTCCTTGCAGGAGTCAAACCTATAATTCTCACGCTCGTCACATCGAGTGCATGATCACGGAAGCGGCCAATAGGCCTAGCTCAGAGCCTCACTACTGAATTTTATAGCATGAGAGATAGATTGGTCTCTTCCTATATATATATTATATTATGAAGTTTTTCGGTGGATTTACTCCATTGTTCAATATAGGCTATAAGCTGGGTGCCAATGGTTCCCCTATTATCAAACTACAGTATAAGGAACACCATTTCCTCCGGGTACTATCCGTATTATAAACCAAATATTGAATGTATATTATGAAGTTTTTGGAGGGATTTACTTCATTTTTTAATGTATAAGCTGGGGGCCAATGGTTCCGCTATTGTTGACCTATAAGGAACAAGGTTTCCTCCGGATACTATCCCTATTATAAGCCAAATATTGACTTGATATTATGAAGTTTTCTCACGCTCGTCACATCGAGCGCGGAAGTGGCCAATAGGCCTAGCTCAGAGCCTCACTCTATTTAATTTTACAGCATGAGAGATAGATTGGTATCTTCCTATATATAAGTATTATATGAAGTTTTTTTGGTGGATTTACATCATTTTTCAATATATAAGCTGGGGCCAATGGTTCCGCTATTATCGAACTATAAGGAACACCATTTCCTCCGGGTACTATCCCTATTATAAACCAAATATTGAATGTATATTATGAAGTTTTTCGAGGGATTTACTTAATTTTTCAATATATAAGCTGAGGGCCAATGGTTCCGCTATTATTGGACTATAAGGAACAACGTTTCCTCCGGGTACGATCCCTATGATAAGCCACATATTGACTTTATAATCTGAAGTTTTTCCATGGATTTACTTCATTTTTCAATGTATAAGCTGGGTGCCAATGGTTCCGCTATTGTTGAACTATAAGGAACAATGTTTCCTTTGGATCCTATCCCTATTATAAGCCAAATATTAACTTTATAGTATGAAGATTTTCGATGGATTTACTTCATTTTTCAATGTATATGCTGGGTGCCAATAGTGTGGGCTATTATTGAACTATAAAGGAAAACGTTTCTTCCGGATACTATCCCTATCATAAGACAAATATTGAATTTATATTATGAAGTTTTTTGATGGATTCACTTCATTCTTCAATGTACTGTATAAGCCAGGTGCCAAAGGTTCCTGCACACTTATGTTATCATTTCTGATATGGAAATAGTTTGGAAACTTCGAGCCCTGGAGTCGGCGGGACTCCTGTGCCCCAGTGGGCTATTATTGACATATGAGGAGCAGAGTTTCCTCCGGATACTATCACTATTATAAGCCCAATATTGAATTTATTTACACAGACTAACCAAGGATGTCCGGGTACCGGTTAACCATCGGATTTCCGGTGGGCTATTATTGACATATGAGGAACAACGTTTCCTACGGGTGCTATCCCTATTACAGTATAAACTAAACAGTACTGCATTTATTTACACGGACTAACCAATGGTGTCCGGGTACCGGGTACCCAACGGAACTCCGGTTACATTGATAATCTACTGATTATTATTATTATTATTATTATTTCATTATTATAACATAAGTTACTGCAAATTGCAAATACAGTCGACCCTCGATTTAACGGACTAATAAGGGGGAGACGGTGTCCGTAGCTGGAAAAAGTCCGTAGCTGGAAAATCGCCTTTGGACTTCGCCGATTTAACCCTAATATGCCTCGAAAATTAAGATTTTTAACTTTCCGGGTGTTTTTATGTATTTACTTACATATTGCACATAAAAATAAAGTTTTTTTAATAAAACTATTCTTTCATTACCGAGATAAACAAATAAAAACCATAGAAATACAGGGGTTTGCCGGGAAACTGGTGCGCCGCGCCAGCCAATTACCGGACTTTTTTTCGAGCAACGGACTTTGTCCGTTGCTGGGTCCATTGTCCGGCTACGGACAGAGTCCGTTAAATCCGAAATCCGTTGTATCGGGGTCCGTTAAATCGAGGGTCGACTGTACAGTCTTTCTAATTGAATTGAACTGAAATAGAACTTGACTCTTAGCTACGGTCCACTCTCTCCGGTTCCGTATTCCCGATCGGGTTGCTATGAAGTTCTCCGGGCTTCACCTCCATCTCTGGGTGTTGCCCAACGGCGTGTCTTTCCGGGTCAATGAAAAACGTCTTTCCCCTAGGTTCTCAATGGAGGACAATGAATTTATATAAGATATAGCAGATACGCTACTCTACTCTACTCTAGCCTCTTTTACTGCATTCATATAGCCAATAGGTTATTCACCGCCAGATGTTGCCCAACGGAATTTCTTTTTGTGTCGCTGTTAAAAGTCTTCACCTTGGGTTCTCAATGTAAAACCATGAATAAGAGAAAGGGGGGGGGGGGGAATACTCTAATCATATTAATGATAGCCATAGACTATCCCACTTGACTCCATTCTTATATAAGATGCAGCTGATACGCTACCCCGTTCTAATTTCTTTTACTGCATTTATATAGCCAACAGGCTACTCGACATTCCATAGGCCTTATGCATGACGAGCTGATGCATGATTTTGTTCTTTGCTCTGGTATTATGTAACATTGATTCTTGGCCTGGTGAGCAATAGCTCTCTCTTGTAATCTCCATCCCCTCGCCTGTGTCACAACTGTGATCAGCTCCGGGTGTCACCCGCGTTTTGGCTCGCCATCCGGGTGTGTGGCCCTCTCTGGTGTGCTCGGAGCGCGGCTTCTCAGGTTTTTCTACACTCGAGAATATGTCGGGTTCCCCATCGTCCGCTTCAGCCTCGACCATTGTGCAGTGGTGAGGGATCACAAGATGCAACAAATTCCCCCTTCTTGGACGTACAAAGTACGTCCGCCATCTGTCTTGTGTTGATTGTACGTTAGCTAAGTGGGCTACTAAGAAGTGTACAAACTGTGCACTCTTCGTGAAACATCACAATCTGAGTGGCCATATAACTGCAGCTGGGGCGCCTCAGGTTTTGCTAAATATTTGGAGTGATGTAAAAGTTTACATATCCTAAGTCCCAGACATTATCTGTAATGACTACGTGAGTTTCCTAAACATTCTTTTGCCCACGTCCCAACGAAGTTGGAGACCTTGTTCCAAACAAAAGTTCTAGATGCAATTAAGTCCAAGTTTAGTCAGAGACAAGAGTCTCTGACTCCCCAGGTTAAACTGTCATCTCAGAAAATGCCCTCTACGCTACCTACTGTTCCTTTACAACCTGTCCCTATACAAATAAAGACCACCACACCGCCTCGTCCCTCAGGGTCAATTGGTCCTAGTGTTCCCTAGCCGGTGAATCGGCAACGATTCCCACCATTGACAGGTTTGGGCTATTCCTAACCCCTTTCACTCCGGTTGCCCTTGAGGCGGACCCGGGGTTGCCCAAAAAGCCAATGCCTTTGCTTTATGACCCTGCCCGAGTTTGGCAACCAATAATTATAATAATAATAATAATAATAATAATAATAATAATAATAATAATAATAGTTCTTAAAGCTAGCGCATGCTAAGCTAGCTAAGGATAGCTCAATAAGGCCGATTAGGCGTATTTCCATTGGGGTCCTGTACTACTACCCCATCCCTTTGCTCATGAGGGATGGTAACGACTCAGTACTTGTGAAAAATCTTTAATGCGCCGAGCGTGGGCGCGAACCCGGGCCTTCTGGGTGGAAGTCCGAGACGCTAGTCACTACACCAAGCGAGCCGCTTCTCCTCCTATTTCAGAAGACGCGGAGACAGATTTCCCTGAACTTTACCCAGTCCCTCAATCCTGGGTCCTCGAGGTAAATGAGTTAAAACATCTGCGGGCAAAAGATGCTGAAAGGCGGGGAATGGATGTAGTCGTGTCTCCTTTCCCTTCCATGTCTGATATTCAGATTTGTGGACAAACCTGCTCCAGTATTTTCTGCCACAAAATCCTTGAAGCCTTGGTCAGATTTCACTAAGCTTGCTGCTCATAATGCTATAAAGTCCCTCTCCTCAGTGTGTTCTCCAAAGATAGAAACTGTTGCTACAGACCCTCCGTCTCGCATGTTTACCTTAGAAGGAGTGGGACAAGGTCCGTGGGTGGAATGGGCAGCAGAGGCGGCAAAATTTGCTCTATCCATCACTGCAATTGCCCCCAATAAAGTTCTAAATGAGGACCATAAGTTTGCTTCTTGTCATATATGATCTGAGGAACAATATAATTATACTTTTACCAAACGTCATAGAAGTAATCAAAGAATTATTAAAGCTGATGGTATTAGTGCCAGTTCTAAAAGGCACCAAAGTTTTCCTATCCCGCATGTTTCTTGTTCCCAAACGGGACAGCTCAAAGATGAGACCAGTCAAGACCTCTCCTCACTCAAAATTACAGAGTTTGCATGCTCACAGTGTCTCGGATACGGCTAATCCTTCATCAGGACGTGTGACTGATAACGTTGGACCTCAAAGATGCCTTTTGGCACATTCCGATCTTCGAAAGAGATCAAAGATTTCATGCCCTTCCCTGCCAAAATTCAGCAGTAACGTTTACCCGCGTGCCATTCGGGTTAAAATGTATTTCCAACCTTTGGGCGGACACCTTATCCCGGTGCAAGTGCACGTCAGTGGAATGGGCACTCAAACAAGAAGCTTTCAGCAAGCAGATTCTTCCTTACATTTAAGCCTAGTACCTCCCGGGAAGGGCCAACCTTTGGGCGGACGCCTTATCCCGGGGCAAGAGTACGCCAGTGGTATGGGCACTCAAACCGGAAGCTTTCGCCAAACCGATTCTTCCTTCCCATCCACAAGTAGACCTTTTTGCATCCCACACATTAGCAAAGACCCCTCAATCTATAACCAGGTAGTCAGTAACCCCGGCGAGTGGACTGGCCGCTTTTTCGGTCAATTGGAACACATGGTCATCCATCTACCTGTACCCTCCCCCAGGCACGACCCTTATGTACAAAGTCATACAAGGGTCTAGTGTGTCTTTTTGCGCCAATTTGGTCCACACAAGCGTGATACAGCCGCCTGAGCCTATAGTTCCCGTCTCCAGTGGAATTTCCAATCTCTCAATTCAACTTGGACCAAATTGGAAGCCTTCAGACTTGTCCAACTTTTGCATTATGGACGTTTTCCGGGCCAAATGGCTACGAGAGAAAATACGATCCTATCTTACACCCTAAATTAATGGCCCAATATTCGGTGACCACTATCAGGCAATATGTGTCACACTGGAAGAGTTTTAATACCATGACTAAGTAAGAAGACAAAGGGTTTTTTCTTTATAGTAAATAAGTATGAGTTGTATGTACTGAATGAGTCTGGTTCTGCTTTCCTCCTTCGGAATCTCCAAAAGGAATAAGGGGGGGGGGGGATGTAGAACATGACTAAGTATTGTCACGGACCTATAGGCTCTGACTGTACGGGTTCACTTCCACCCTTCAAACGCATCAACCAGTCTGAGATCGGGGTCGGGGCTTCAAGCAACCAAACAAACAGAGGTCCGAAACTTCGCATCCCAATATCCTTATATCAGGATAACGATATCAGTCTTTGTGTTCAACCTAAAGGTCACCCTCTAGACTCCTTCGGGGCCAAATCTTTAACTAAGCTAGTTCCACTAGTCTCTCCAAACTTTGGGTTGTAACATAATGGGGGCCTGTCCGGGATCTTTTCTGATTAATCTCTGCACTTCATTATATGAATTGGGTTTTCTAATGTTCATAGTAAATTCATAAATTTAATTATTTATCTTTACGTCACGATATCTTTAGCCTGAATTATTATATTACTCCTGATGCTTAAATACATTCCTTTCCCTTTAGTCGGTTTGTGCATTTTAGAGGTAATAGCTCAGGTTGGTCATAAGTTGGGGAAGTTCTGTGGTTTACGAGATAGTCAGGATCACTCGTCATCTCAAATCCTCATATTCATCCATGTTCATTAACACTAGGCAGACGGTGGTGGACATTGTGTATCAATCTCTTAATCTTTCATGTGACGAAATTAGCGTTTTCGCACATCGGTCACCTATCTGAGTCACCCCTCTTTAACCCCTCCAACCCGGATGGGCTCTTGAACGCCCATAACAACCTCGGCCCGCGCAACCCGGAAGGGCTCTTGAACGCCCATTGCTTGCATGCGTGCTTTCGAATGCCGCGCGTACATTTTCGGTATCGTGGGACGGTAGGTGGCGCCACCAGGCGTAAACTCCGCCACAGCAACAGTATCTACCCCGACGCCATCATGGACAGTACGCCAAATAGTGATTCCGCTGTGTCCGATACCGTGCTTCCTACGACGCCCTTGCTTGTTCGTCGCGCCTTAACCCGACGCCATCGCCTAAATGTGTTATCTCCCGGAGGTATTGAGACGACATTGAGACTTTATGAGCGAGCTGATGCCAAGCATAATGTTGATGATGAAGTCAGTGACGACTCCAGTAATTATAAGTCGAGTGATTATGGCCATGAGAGTGATAAAGAAGAGCAATTCCTGGGATTTGCGAGAGAACATGACAGTGATGAGAGTGATGAAGGTGATGTACCAGTTGTTGAGGAAGCTGGTTTACCTAAAGACAGTGAACTTGAGAGAGTGAGCGAGTGGGAGAGTTCAAGGTCACTCACCAAATTTCGCTTAAGTGACACGACGCCAAGCCCTTCCCCAGGTAAATCGCCTTTCAAGCTACATTTGTATAAGCAGAAAATACTTGAGAAGGCGGCCGCTGCAGCTAGGGAACAAGCAAAACTACTTGGTGAGGATGAGGCTGTGAGTGAGGGTCAGCGTGGTGACCCTTCTCGTCCGCCATTGTCTCCCTTATCTACCCACGCCACCCAAGATGACCCGGATGCCCCGCATTCTTCCCCACCACCCCCACCATTGCCAAGGGTTGAGGACCCCACACTTTCGGCCTATTTGCCTCCTAGGTCCCCCGACAGGAGACATACTGCTGCCGAAAAGGGGAAAGGTAGGAAATATACCAAGAAAATTAAGAAAAGTAAGAGAGTTTTGTTCGAGGCTCCCGCGGCGTCCACCCCGGCCGGCCCCAGCCATACGTCCCCGCAACTTTCCCCACGGTCCTCCCCACCTCTCCCGCCTTCAACATGTCTTCCTGAAGAAGTCTTTGAGCTCGCATCACCAATACCTGGCCCTAGTGACAGTGAAACATTGCTTTCTGTCACTCGTCGCAGGCCAAGGATCCCGGGACCTCGGGGGTACACAGCCTCACCTGCCACTCCTTCCCCACCTCGCCCACCCGCACGCCGCCCACGCATCACTGGTTCCCCGCCAGATTATGTGGGGGCCACTGATGATGAAGGGCACCTCTCTCAAGACTCTGGCCATGATTACATAGGTCCACCGTCAGGGCAAGATGACCACTCTGACGATGACTATATGGACATCGACGACCCTCGACCCATCCGCTTGGCCCGGCGTCGTGCTGCCCGTCGTGCTGCCCACCGCCCTGGCCGCCGCCCTCGCCGCCCTAGGGCGCGCGCCTCCCGAGTTGGCCGTGGGCGTGCTGGGCCACCAGCTGGAGCTCCTCGTCAGCGTAGACAAGACCCATTCTACGTTTTTCAGTGGCAAGACGTAGTTGATGAGGATGCATACAACCCTGATGTGCCAGCTTTTGATGAGGTACTGGAGGGTTCAGGCGTTACCCCCAATTTTCCTGCAGGCCCCAATGCTCCACCACACGAACTGTTTGAGGCCTTCTTTGATGAGGAGGTGGTAGGCTATGTTGTCAAAGAGACAAATAAGCAGCACCAATTCCAGGTCCACTTTTTGGGAAAGGTGACCAAGGGCCACATGAGGCAGTGGACCCCAGTGACTCATAAAGAGTTCATGGTGTTCCTGGCACTCACCATGCTAATGCCTCATGTCAAGAAGCATAGTTTGCCTGACTATTGGATCACCAATGATCTGATATCCACCCCTGCCTTCGGGAAATATATGTCTCGCGACCGGTACCTTGATATCCTCGCAAGCGCTCCATCTTGTCACCAACCTTGACGTCCACCTCCCAGACAAGCTGTGGAAGATTATGACGTTGTATGAGATGATGCGAGAACGCTTCACCTCCTACTTCAAGCCCTTCCGCAAGGTCGTCATTGACGAGTCTCTTGTGCTGTTCCGGGGAAAACTCAGCTTCCGGCAGTACATCCCCTCAAAAAGACATCGCTTTGGCATAAAATTCTTTGTGCTGTGCGACTGCCAAACTGGCTATGTCCTGGACTTCCTGGTCTACAGCGGGAAGGAAGGGGACTTGCTTGTGGACCCCCTCATTGGCTTTGGCGGAGCAGTGGTGCAAGCCATGATGGACCGCTACTTTCATAAGAATCACGTCCTCTACACGGACAATTATTACACGTCCCCCACTCTCTCACAGTACCTGCATGAGCGCAAGACGGGACTGTAGGCACAGTACGAGGGAAAAGGAAGGGCATGCCACCTTTCCCTCCAAAGACCAAAAAAGGTGATGTTTTCAAGAAGAAGTCGGGGCCCATTCTGGCTATCCACTGGCACGACCAGCGGAAGGTCAACCTCCTGACCACCATCCACAAGGGGGAAATGGTGGAGACTGGCAAGGTGGATCGCCGCACCCAGGCCAGGGTGACCAAGCCCGATGCTGTCCTGGACTACAACATCAACATGAGGCTGGTGGACAAGTCCGACATGCAGATAGGCTTCATTGACTGCCTGCGTACCTCGTGCAGATGGTACAAAAAGTTCTTTCTGCATATGGTGGACATGTCAGTTCTGAATGCCTACAACATATACAAGCTTCGGAATGTGAACACACCCATGAAGTTCAATAGCCTGCGGAGGTTCCAAAAGCAGGTGTTGACGGAGCTCCTGGAGAAGTATGCTATGCCACAGAGGGCAGTGGCACATCCTGGGCCCGCCGTTATTGACCGCTTGCAGTGTGCTCAATACTTGATTAGGCACAGGCTTGGTTCCCTGCCTAAGAATGAATCCGGAAGAACACAGCAGAAGCGGTGCCATGTCTGCTACAACAGCATGGTGAAGCCGAGGTCAGGTAAAAAGTCAACCCTGGAGTGTGTGGAGTGCAAGGTGGCACTCTGTGCTGTAGATTGCTTCTTTGATTACCACTCCAAGCTGGAGTTCTAATAATCATACTGAAATTGCCAAATAAAATGACAATAATATGTACACTATAATTATATATAGGCAAAAAGTGGAAGAAAACCAATGTATTGTAATACAAAAGTCATGTATTATGAGAACATTGATACAAATACAATTACACCATAATAATATGTGAAAGTGACACATATGTATATACCAAGTGACATTCATATGATTAGAACCTATAGAAATATATAAATCAGTGAAAAAAGACACAATAAATTGTATATAAAACGTTTACAAATCATATAACTAAGTGAAAGTGACACAAGACCTAATATTTGATGGCCAAAGTATAATAAACACCTGTGATAACGAATAATCAGTGCCTAATACAACAATAACCATTCAAACAGCACACCACAAACATTAAAAAGAAACTGACACCCAGACTTAACGCCCTCAGGTCACTTGCTCACACAAAATTTGGACACAACAAAGAACTACCACCACAGTATATAAACAATACAAAGATCAGATGAATAAATACGCACCAGCCTGGGCTTCTAACCTAGCTGAAACATCATAAGACCTTACAGACTATTCAAACAAAGCCCTGAAGATCATTACAGGCTGCACAGCTACTGCACCCACAGATCACCTACATCAAGAAACCAAATCCTCAAGTCAAAGACCATCTGGACATGAGAGGCACTCAATTCCTGGCAGCAGCCTCCACGAACCAAGACCCCCCA
Organism: Paralithodes platypus; assembly: GCA_032716605.1. Taxonomy (NCBI): domain Eukaryota; kingdom Metazoa; phylum Arthropoda; class Malacostraca; order Decapoda; family Lithodidae; genus Paralithodes; species Paralithodes platypus. The sequence goes on from CM064498.1 coordinate 48,524,455, forward strand.
CTAAACTACATGGCAACACACCCACAGACACCAAGAAATATCAAAACAACACCCAGCACACGGTATCACACACAATTATTGTCCTCTCTCCCTCCCTGCCCCGAACCAACATCAATAAGCACATCCATACTCATATCTCTCACCGATCCATCCACTCACTCACAGACAACACACAGCTGCATGCACGACCTCCCGAAATCCATCCTTCCGAATCCTCCCTTCCTCGCGAGGACAGAGTCCACCTGGCCAGGCTGAGATGCGGACACCATCCAGCTCCTGAGCTATCAGAAGAGACTGGATGACTCCGTTGTGGGCGCCTCCCCGGGTGGTAACACAGCACCCCATACCATTAAACACATCATAGAAGACTGCATTTCACACAACCACTTACGCCAACAACACAATCTACACTCAATGAGAGCTCTGTTGGAAGCCCGATCGTGGCCATGGCCTTTCTCAGGGACTCGGGGCTGTTCTGGGCCAGGCAGCTTAGGGAACATCAACAACATCAACAACATAACCTACCTCAATTACTAATAAAATGTACGGTATCGAGTGAAAATGAGCATTATCAGTGACCGTGACACTCTCTAAAAAGCATATTTGTCAAAGTGAAAGTGACACAAGACCTAATATTTGATGGCCAAAGTATAATAAACACCTGTGATAACGAATAATCAGTGCCTAATACACAATAACCTACCTCAATTACTAATAAAATGTACGGTATCGGAGTGACATGAGCATTATCAGTGACAGTGACACTCTCTAAAGCATATTTGTCAAAGTGAAAGTGACACAAGACCTAATATTTGATGGCCAAAGTTAATAAACACCTGTGATAACGAATAATCAGTGCCTAATACAACAATAACCTACCTCAATTACTAATAAAATGTACGGTATCGAGTGACAAATGAGCATTATCATTGACAGTGACACTCTCTAAAGCATATTTGTCAAAGTGAAAGTGACACAAGACCTAATATTTGATGGCCAAAGTATATAAACACCTGTGATAACGAATAATCAGTGCCTAATACAACAATAAGCTACCTCACTTACTAATAAAATGTACGGTATCGAGTGAAAATTAGCAATATCAGTGACCGTTATACCCTAATAACATTTTTATAATTGGCCTCAAAATAACTAGAAAATATCAAATAAACATCACATTCTCAATATCAAACACTAAAATCGTCCTAAGGGAGATAAATACTTTGGCGCGGCGAGCGGCTAGGTGCGTCGTAGCCATGGCCGAGGCGACGCGTCCGAACGCGGGAACAATTTGCCGCCGACAAGCACTCGTCTTCCCGCGCTCACCATTATGCAACCAGAGGGGCTAGAGACCTCTACTCAACGCCATTCGACAGAGGAAGGTTTGTGGAACATTATTCTTTTTTATTCACAACATTACATGACATATTCATTTGACTTACAGAGTAGTTAACATAGGCCAAAGATCGTCAAAACACCCGTTACCGGAGCACAGTCCGTAAGCTATAGCCCCCGGGCTGGAGGGTTAAGTAGAATCTCTTCATAATAGGAATGACCAGTTAAACTCGTCTTTTATGGCAAATCAAAACTATAGGAGACCATCCACGATCACCTAACTATATCTGTAACTAGAAGTAGGATCTCCTAACGCACATAAATCTCATGCCTTCTTCCTTTAGTTTCGATATCAAGGGATCGTGTCTCACGAGGTTCACTAATGGTCAGGTTCTTGTCTGTCGTCCTTACTTATCAACCCTCCTGTTGTTGTCGACCATAGTTCGCTCAACAGGTGGGAGTTACTCACACTAATCATATTGATGTTGTTGTTGTTTGTTGTTCCCTAAGCTGCCTGGCCGAACAGCCCCGAGTTACTGAGAAGGCCATGGCCACGATCGGGCTTTCCCACAGAGCTCTCATTGATTGTAGATTGTGTTGTTGGCGTAAGTGGTTGTTGAAATGCAGTCTTCTATGATGTGTTTAATGGTATGGGGTGCTGTGTTACATCCCGGGCAGGCGTCGACAACGAGTCATCCAGTCTCTTCTGATAGCTCAGGAGAGCTGATGGTGTCCGCATCTCAGCCTGGCCAGGTGGACTCTGTCCTCGCGAGGGAGGATTCGGAAGGATGGATTTCGGGAGGTCCGTGCATGCAGCTGCGTGTTTTTTGTGAGTGAGTGGATGGATCGTGAGAGATATGAGTATGGATGTGCTTCTGGAAGGTGGTTCGGGTGGCAGGGAGGGAGAGAGGACATAATTGTGTGTGATACCGTGTGCTGGGTGTTTGTTTTGATATTTCTTGGTGTCTGTGGGTGTGTTGCCATGTAGTTAGTGGGTGGTCTTGGTTCGTGGGCTGCTGCCAGGAATTGAGTGCCTCTCATGTCCAGATGGTCTTTGACTTTGAGAATTTTGGTTTCTTGATGTAGGTGATCTGTGGGTGAAGTAGCTGTGCAGCCTGTAATGATCTTCAGGGCTTTGTTTGGGAGGTTTGACGTACCTCCCAACCTACCAAATAGGAAAACCTACTATTTGGTAGTAGTCTTGGAAAATCCAACGTCAAGGCTATTAACCTAATTGCAACTGACGACTTGTCTATTTTGACTGCTATGTCGTCATTCCAACCGCGGTTAAAAAGAAAACGTCTAGAGTCTACTCCTTATCTTGCTCTAGGAGACGTTGTACATTAACCAAAACTACCACCGAAGGTGAAAAAAGCATAGAAGAGAAGAAAAAGGGGTTTACCTTAGTTACCGCTTAAGGCCCATCCCGTGTTCCGTCATGTGCAGATCCCTGTCGAACGTGCGCATGAAGCGACCCTCTCTTGTCATCACATCTCACGTCAGCAGAAGAACGTGGATGGGCAGGGGTCCGGCGTGAGGGAGGGTATTATGTACGTTGGATTTTTCCAAGACTACTACCAAATAGTAGGTTTTCCTATTTGGTAGGTTGGGAGGTACGTCAAACCTCCCAATTTGTTAGTAGTCTTGGCAAATCCAACGTCAAGGCTGCATAACAAATAGGAGGAGGACATCCAAGCCCAACCTACCAAAAAAAACAATGCATAAAACAAAATAACGAATGACAAAGACACAATTTAAACGGGAGTTTAATAAAAGAGTGAAAAACTGAGGAGTAGCTAAAAAGAACAGTTTTAACACATGCCCGTCATTCATAGTAATGCAAAAACATAGACTTGTCTGAAACCAAAAAGGTACTGTACCCAAAATCCCTTTTCTTCAAAAACCAACAAAAACACTGAACACAAGAACAAAACACAATTTCAATGTGGCAAAAACACTTATGTACTGGAACAATACATAATCCCAAACTTGCAATCCAGTGTTGCAAACCCGTACCCCCCCCCCCCCCCCCCCTTTGTCAAAGAAAACAAAGGAAAAGAACGAGGGACAAGGGGGAAGACCAGGGATCTTCGCCAGAGCACCAGGAAACACGACCCCCGAGAGCAATCACCGGCCGAGGGGGTCGAACACTGGACACGGAGAGGTAGGAGGAGATGAAGGAATTGACAGAAGACCACAAAACCGCTGAGGCGATGGCAGGGAAGGATCGACTGTCAGGAACCGGAGGAGGCAGCAAAGGATCTGACATCGTGCGCAGAACCCCTACAAACAGGGTGACGGGCACTAACGGTCCGACAAACGTGGCGGCCCCATCTGCACCTGCGAGAGCCTCCCACCTGTCCGAGGAGACACCCACACAGCCGTACCCGAAGGCGGCGCCACAGCCGCAACAGAGGAGTGCAAGGCTGACACCGGGCACAACACATGGCGAGGATGCCCACGCCGTAAAGCCTGGACGTCGAAAGGCTGGAAAACGGGGGCCTCCCTCCCATGAGTGGTAACAAAAGGAGGGAGGAGGCGAACGAGACGCCATGCAAGGACGGGGAGAAGCGCACGCAGTCCCTGGGCCGGACAATGCCGCTAGTGCAGACACCCGATCCCCAGTGGCCAGGGCGACAAGGAAGAGTGGACGCCCGAGCAACGGAACCGGCGTAGCGGCCCTTGTATACGTGGGGGAAGCCAGAAGGACCAGAGCCCGCCCCAGATCCCACTGCGGAGAACTGGCGGCGGAGTCGGTCGAATCCCCGAAGGCAGCCGTCAGGAAGGAATCCCGCCTCCTGTTGGCGGAACGACCAGCCCGAGCGACGGACCCAAAGACCACCCCCCACCCCCCCGGACGGCAGAACAGTGGGTACGTATAGCGTCTCGACTGGAAAGCGACGTGGACGGAAGAGGTGAAACAAGGATCGTAGGACGAGGTGGGGGAAACAGGATAGCCAACTGGCAGGCGTCTAGTTGGCCGTTAGCCACCTAGGTAAAATGACCCTCCAGCGGGACCCGTAAGTCCCCCAAGGAGAAGAAACGGCCTGGAACGCTGCAGGAAGATCAAGCAGATGGGCCCGGCCGGGGACCGGGAAGCCACCCGTGCCTCGGAACAAGCACGGATGCGAAGGCCAAAGAGGTCCGCAGGGCCCCAACCTAGCCCAAGTGGAAGCCGGCGACAGGTAGAGGGCCCGGACTCGGGCACGCACCGCGGCAACCGGGCGTGACCAAGTCCGTGCCCGGCCACAGAGACCGCGAGGAAGCACAGACGCAGCCGTGGTAGCAGCCGCAGCTCTGCTGCTGAGGACTGGGGCACATCAACAGGGACGTAAGATTATATCGACCGCTCACCTGTACCAGGCGACCATGAAAGCGTCCGGCCACCTCCCCCCTCCCGGAGCGCGAGGCCCGGAGGGAAGATATCCAGAGGCAACCGGCGCGGCCCCTCCCGATGCCGAAACAAGGCGACCCATCCGGAACACCTCAGGCATGCCGCGAGGTCGGCGAACACAGTATCCGTTTCATCATCGTCCCCCCATTCTACAAGAACGCCCTGCCCTCATCGACAGGGCGGGCCGCCCAAAGGGTGGCAGGCCCTGGCAGGTAGGAGGCATTGCAAGTAGAAGGGGTGTCGGTCCGCGAGGAAGAACAACTCCACCGCGACCCCCCAATAGAGTCAACGACCTGGAGGACAACCCCCGCATAAGGGGAAACAGGGGACAGACGCCTGTCTGAGTGTCCAACGCCGAAGGCCCCCGACGTACCACCCGAAGGGCCAGCCGCGTGGGTCCCGCAGGAAGAACAAAGGAACCAACATTCCGAGGGCATAGACGGGTAAGAAGGAGGGAGACCGCACCCAGCTGCCGGGAAGTGGACGTCCCAGTTCGATTGGGAACCGCACACCAACCATCCGCTCGACGTAATCTGTGGTTACCCAGACCGTCGGCGGGGGTGGGGCCAGGATCCAGGGCACAGCCGCAGAGAGCGAGCCCCTAGCAACCCAGCGACCGAAGCGTTTGCGAACGGAAAAATACGCGGGAGCGGCAGGCGCCTATCCATAGGGGCATACGGAAACAACCCGCGGTGCCCATGATGGATGAGTCGGCTGTAGCCCGAAGCTCCCCTAAAGGGGAAGGGGGCAGAGCGGCCCAATTGGCAGCGAACTCCACGAACGAGTCCCAGAGCCAACCAACCCCGGGAGGTAGACCGAGTGCAACACGGCGAAGACCATCCACCGTAAGGTGCACCGTGGCCGGCAGACCCCGGGACAAAACCGGTAGCGCCGGACAAAACCCATGCGATACCGACCCGATGGCACGACACAGCGACGGGGTCAAACGTGACGTGGGAACAGCGAAGGGGGGAACCCTAACCGTGCGTTGTTGGAGAACGACCGTGATGGCGTCGCCAATGCACATCCCTAGGGCGTCGGAAACTACCAACCCATCGTGCCAAGGAAAACAGGGAATCTGGAGCCCGCTCCCTGATGAGAGGACCCAGAGCCTGCCCCCACCAGTGGCGGAGAATGATCTGCGGCGCGTAATGCGGAGACCGAAGGGAAGCCGTCCGAACAGGAACACACGATCGAAGTCCCGAACTGACCAAGAAGCGCTGTGAAGCGAGGATGGAGAGGCACTAGCCAGACTCAGTCCTGGAGGGCCAGCGACACTACCCACGACAGAGGGCAACAGAAGGCCATCGTACCAGGGGTACCTGCAGCATCCGAAAACCGTGTGTGGCACGATGTGCCCTTGATGTCCGACAGATCCACCACCGGGCGCATCGCGATCGCAGTTCGTCGATGTTACCCAGAAAGACACGGGAGAGGAAAACCTGGTGACCGGCGCGTCCAACTCCCTCGACGCTACCCAGCTCGGGCATGGAAGTGAACACTTGGGCCCACCTCTGAAGAGATGGGCCGGCGTCGGTGACAAGAGCGGAGTGGGGGTCTGGACGTCCACCTCCAGTGAGACCCCTCCGCGCAACCCCGCACCTCCGCTCCCCAACGTCCCTCGCGGCTACCCGAGGGCGCAAGGGCGAAAACAACCCGAGGGATGCACCCGAGAGGTGGGGAGCGTCCGGGTCCGCCCAGTCGAGAAGGAGAACAAGGAGGCCGAAACCCAGATAACTACACCATTGTGGTTTGACCCGTGGAGGTACCACCCGGTACGGGCCGTGCGGTCATGAGGCGCCACGTTTGACCTCCTCTACCCCTCCCACCGCCCACCCCCCCCCACCTCGTCGAAAAGGGCGGGCCACCCCAACCCCAGGCCGCCTCGGGGCTGACCCCTTCGAAGTGCGGCCAGCCCCGACACAGAGGGGATTGAAAGGGGCAAGAACAGAAGGGCGAGGCGGAACCGACGCACAGGCCAGCAGCGTCGCAGTCCTGCGCCCGTGCAAGGAGGCAGCACTTGCAGCAGCACCCCGAAGAGGACCGGCAGAAGGATGGGAACTGATAAGAACCCCGCCGCGCGGCACCATAGCGCGTCGGTGCCGTGACATAAGCAGGTGGCCTGGAACGACACAGCGCGGCGTCGCGTGTCGGAAGCATGGGGCCACGCCGACAGAAGAAGCGTATCATTCCCCAAGCATCCTGCGTAAAAAACCCGACGTAATATAGCGCAGAGTACAACAAACCCTGACTACATAAACCAAGGGGGGGGGGGGCCGGCCGGCAGAACGAAGACCGTACCGTCGTGTGCGTGCCGAGGTGCCGCGCACAAAACCGCCTTCAGCTCGGGAACCAAAGACACCACGAGCCGAGAGTGGAACCCGCTGAACTCGTTCCAAACCCTCGCGAAGATCGCCTTGCGCAGACGCCCCGAAAAGCCGCAGGTGTTGAACAGACCGCTCTTGAGGGAACCTAAAGACAAGACAATAAGTCCGTCACCCGCTGTCGCAAGGGAAAAACCTTGGCGACAGAGGGCTGTTCCGTGTGAGAGAAGAACGTGGTAGCAATAGAACAAAGTTACCCCCAGAATGTTCAGCGCTCATCCAGGACCAGAACGCTCCGTCCAACCATCCGACAGACACAAGAGGAGGCAAAATCAGGGATGAACTTCCCGGTGGAGGGACGGAAGGAGAGGCCTTCGACGGATCGGTGTGTGAAGTCGAGGCCCTCAGCAAACCAGGCCTCCAATGGACTAGAGGGTGACCGATCATGATGGCTAAGCCAGGCGTACCCGCGTCGCAACAACCTGGTCCCATAAGGAGGACAGACCCGTCAACACAGCCAGGGACTGACCAGCCGGAAGGATGTCAATGCGGCTGAAGTCCTGACCAGAGCGTAGGCCTGCAGAAGTAGGGGGACCGTAGCAGGGGTCGGTAGGGTGATTGCTGAGGGTGATTCCACCGCCAAGAAGGGCGAGAAGAGGGAGTCCTTCCATCGACTCCAAGCGCCCGTCGAAGCGTGTACACAACCCAGCCCTGCATAGCCGACAATTGATTCCGAGAGAGGCTACCCCACCCCCCCAAAGATTGTGCGTAATGTCCCCCGCAGGGGCGAGCGTGAGCGGGAAGCGAGACCCACGAAACCACCTAACCAGCAGCGTCGCGGCCCAAGGAAGGCGATCGACTACGGTTTTTGTCTCCGGTTGAGGTATCTCCGTCCCCGATCACGAACGACGCCGCAGTTGTAAACAGCTCCATTCCCCTCTTCCTCGACGACACGTCAGCTCCTGAGAAAGGGGACCCCGAAACCCTCTCGAAACCCCACCGAGGCAAGAGGATGGTTACCCCCCTGGCGAGACGGTAAGTGAAGGTCAGGAAGAGAAGAATGAGGAGGATCAGGACTACGGGAGTGGGAATGCTGGCCGGGTGAAAGGCGGCCAGGGGCCGGCGGGGTGAACCAGAGCAAAGATCCCCGTGGCTTAGATAACATGGCGGCCCGACACCGCGGCGGAGGAGGGAGGGACCACCACCGTGGGAACGAGACCGGGAAGGAAGAATAGGCACGGAAGCAGGTGAAGTAGGATAAGCAACGACATCCAGGCGGACCGCCTAGACAGTGTAGTGAGGAGGGAGCAGAGGGCCAGCTACAGCATGAGACAACCGCGCGCGGAGAGGACAACGTACGCGGAAGTCGTCTGGGCTGGGGCCGCGGGCTGAAGGGAGTAGAGCCCCTATCCGTAGAGGCCGGGGGAGGGCGCACCGGGGCAGAGCCGCTAACCCCGGCCTCAGGGCGAGAACCATTACGAGGGCGATGGGCGTCGGCAGGGCGATCAGGAGGACGGCGTGGCGAGGGAGAGCCTGAACGGCGCCGGGAAACCCCCCGCTGATGGCACGACCGGCTGCGGGACCCAGGGGAGAGGGCCCGAGCAGGGAGAGGGCACAGGTGAAACGGACCGGCAGTCGGGTCAGGGATTACCCCGGGCGACGCGGATCCGGTCGGCTAACAAAGGGCCTTGGAAACGGTGGCCCACAGTCCTCATGTTGCGGGAGACCATCGTCCACACCGACGGAAGGGAATCAGGAGGCCACAGCCGCCCCCCGCCGAGGAACCAAGGGCCATGGAGCAGCACAACCACCAGGGCCAGACACGTGCCACACAGAGCAGGGAGGTAGGCCGTAGAGGACACCACCAGAGCGAGTGGCGCAAGCAGGACCTGTGGCTCTCCAAGCACGGGGAGGCGACAACCAAGGCGAAAGCAAGGCATCTAACCTGCACTAGAAGAACACACACCATAATCAGCACGTCGAAGTAGTAAGTGGAGAGCATGGTCCAAGAAACACCAGGGAAGGAGCATGGGGAAACATGAACACACATGCAAACAGGTATCCGTAACTCCACCTAACCTGGGAGCACAGAGGGTAGGTGAGGAGGGCGGGCGAGGCGGAAGAGCACTAGCAGAACCTGCAAAGCTGGAGAAAGTGTTAACCCACCACTCAACATCTTACATGCAAGGGCCTATAACACCAGTAAAGTGCCATACACCAATATAGTATCAGGCCCAACAAGATTACATCAAAACAAAAAGTCAATAGTGAAAGCCAACTATTACCCCAAATTTGCGGGCCAATGGAGGCATAACCGTACCGACACCACCCTCCTGCAATTTCGCGGGACCCCCCAACGATCTCCGCAAATTTGCGGGGGGCCGAAATGTCCCAGAGGCCCGAACCGCCCCCCCCCCAATTTTGCGGGACCGGCCGAGATGGTCCGGCGCCGAAAAAGCGAGAGGAGCGTGCTAAGGACTACCAAAGAAGGCCCAGTAATAAAGCATCATCTCCTTATGAAACTCCAATCGACTATGGCCATCCGCTGAGCAGTGGCTTCCTTGATAATCTCCTGACCTACACCGGTTCCAAGGGAGAGGCAAGGAAGACACACCAGGGGAGAGGAGGCACATCCCCCAGGCACCACCCCACCCCACAGAGATAGAGCAAAGCCCATGAGGAGAAGTGTCAGGAAGGGTGGGTTTGGCACAAACAGGGTCCCCCCGTAGGGTACCCCATGATTGGGCAAAAGGGGTATGAAAGGATGGAGGTGAAAACAGATAAGGGAACACACAAAACCAGTAAATGAAACTGGGCGAGAACAAGGGTGGCCTAGCCGTAGAGGAGAGAATGTGTCAGTGGGGAAAAACCCTGTGGTGTGCGGTGGGGTCCCCCCGTGTGGTACCCCAGGATATTCACACGACCCACCAAGCGCCCGGGCCCTTGAGTCACAGTGAAGGCTCGAAAGGGGGGACACGGGAATAACGTTATTAATGCGGACGACACAAACCCTACAACCAGCACCGCCACCACGAAATCACAGATCCGTTAATCCAACTGCTGTACACCTAGGCTATGCAAATATGAAAAC
>CM064498.1:48534698-48636907 GCA_032716605.1 Paralithodes platypus
CTGATGAGGTAGTGTTGTTTTGCTGACGTTCCCAGCGTATTTTTCTTCACTTAGTGAAGTTTTTTCTGGGTCCCGAGTCAGTCGTCCCTTTGCCGGAAGTTTCTGCTACAGTGGTGTGTTGGCGGTGGTTCCTGTTGTGATATAATTCAGTGCTTTTTGTTTATATTCCGACATGTTATCTTTTCCGTCTGCCTAGGCCTAGCCAGCCTCTTGTAGCTTTGCCACATGTACAAGTGTTATTGATTTATGATATAAATATGTACTATTGTGTCATGTGTGTCCTGGTTTAGTTGTGTATTGGCTAATTCCATGGACTAATTTTGTTTCCTGGATTAGTTGTGTATTGGCTAATTCCACGGACTATTTGTGGGCCCGGGGTTAGTTGTGTTTTGGCTAACTCTTTGGTCCTTTGTGGCGTTCAGATGGTATCTGGACGAGGTGGGTTGTTTCCCGGCGGGTGTTTTCTCGGTTTCACCTTGAAAAACCCGGCTGAGTGCCGTGTTTGGGCCACACGTGGTTTCAAAAACAGTCTTGTTTCCCCGGCGAGGAGGTGTCTGTGGCTCCCCAGGACTGCGTCTCTGTGGTGGTGCCTGTTTCAGGCTCCCTACGATTCCCGGCGGAATGGCTATACCCATCTAACAGTGTTCATGCGGACACGTGTTGTGAAGTTGTTTTCCCCGGTTTTGCAAAACCAGGAAAGAACCTAGCTGTTGTTGTTTGGATTTCCTCCCCGGCGATCTTTTACAAAGAAGTGGGGACAGGAACAATTGGGGTTAACTTTTAACATCTTGCACACCCGGCGGGTGCACCTTGGAAGGGTGGGATGAACGAATTGGTAATTCAGTTTAGTTAACCGGACAATTAAGGGTTATCTTTTGTGTCACCACCTTCAACATACGGCGATTGAGGGCTCAATTGGGGTTAACTTTTAATAAAACTTACTTTCACACCCGGCGGGTGCTCCTTGGTAAGGTGAAATAACGAATTTACAATTCGGTTTAGTTGACCAAGACAATTGAGGGATATTGTTGTGTATCACCGCCTTCGACGTATGGCGATCCTAAGACAATTCTTTAGAAGTCAGATCTCGTATTTTGTCAGCCTTCCCAGTTTTTGATCTGCGAGATAATTCAGGGGCCGGCGTCTTTTTGGGGGGTTGTTTTGCCAAAATTGAATCTTGAATCAGACACCACCGGAGAGACTATTTCAATTAGAAACACCATGCTGGTTTTTTATATTGGGTCAGAGGTTATGCTTATATCTCTTGGACAAGTTCAGACTTTCTGATATCTTTACATAGGAACCCTACCGCGTAGCGAGCTGTGATCGTAGAGTATCACGTCTCGTTACCCGGCGGGTTATTAACACTTGTGTGCGAACATGTTGGGTTAACCTTATGAGCATTAATTCCTAGAAATTTTCTTTTTTCCAGAGCTGGGCCCCGGCGAGTCTTGGAGAACCTGGAGTAAGTTTCCCACCAGTCTCTGTCATGGCTACCTTTGCCCCGGTTTTTGCTTTATGCATCACGCCCTCCTGTTCAGGTATCCCTATTTTTGCGCACACCCTTTGTATAAAATGTGTTAAATGTCTAGACCGCTCAAGGGGTCTGTGGGTGATGCGAAACTACCTTTTGCTCGCAGCTCAGCGTTAAAGTTTTACAGGACAATGATAAGACAGCAGCGGTCGCCTTAAGGGAGGTCAGACAGCAAATGACTGCTTATACTACTATTGTAGCGCATAAGTCACTTCAATGCGACAACGTCCCGCTTTGGGATAAGTTACTTCGTGAGCACCCTCCCATTAAACGTCCCTCTAGAGTAACTGTTTGTAAACTGGCAGAGACTGGACAGGGTTCTATACTTGCTCCAGCCCCAGGCACATCTAAACGACAGCGAGAACCGACACCCCCGGTGGCAGCCTCCTCGTCACGGGCGAGATCTAGGTCACGGTCCCCGCTTAGACAGCAGCCGCCGAGTCGCTCTACTTCACCAACGAGCAAGAAGAGTAAGACGGAGGGGTCAACAAGTGAATATAGCGAGAAATCTTCTAAATCCAAGAGCAGTTCGCGGTCGCACCGTAGCCACAAGTCTTCCAGAAAAGACACATGATCGAAAGACCTCCCGGCGTTCACCGGAGTCTAGTGCCTCTCGTCATACCTCTACCCCCGACAGAGCTAGTGTTCAATCTCATGGAGATAGTTTAGTACCAGTACCAAAAGACAGTTTACCTCTTAGTATTTTAACCCTAGAATTGGAAAGTTCAGTGGACAGTGATCGTCCAATGGCAGAGTCCAGTGGGGGCTCCATGATTGAGGGTATTTTGGACTCCCAAAGGAGTGCAGGCCAAGGCCTGGGTGTTTGGCGGTATTCTCAACCTATGGCTCAAACTATACAAACAGTGGCTGAAGTCCACCGGGACGCGGCGATCCCATCATCTATTCCTGACTTGTCGTGGCAACAAGATGGGACTCCGGCTTCGGCGGAATCCTCTCATGATGAGCCGGATGACAAAGACGAGGTATCTATCATCTCAGATATGGAAGTGCAGGAGTCGGGTTCAGTTTTAGACGCCGCACAGGAACGTAATGATTCACCTTTGAGTTCATCATCGAATAAGTTTGTCACAGCAGAGGAAATAGATGGGCTGCTGGTTAATGCTCTCTCTATAATTTTTGGCCAACAACCAGAAACTCCTACAGTGGACCTGGGAGTTCCTAGGACAAGTTCTAATGTCCGGCCTCTGATGACTTCTATTGCCTTAACTCAGATCCCTCACCCTCCCTCTATATCACCATCGGTGGTCACTAGGCCTGCTACGGCGGCACTGACTACTTCTACTGTCATGGTTATAACGGATGTCAATCCGCCCCCTTTAGATAAAGCACCTATGAAAAAGGTAGCTATGCCCTTACTGTACGGTCCGGATGAGTCATGGGTTCACTTGATCCCCACTAAACCAGAGGTCGCTCAACCTACCTTGTCAGGGGAACTTCCAGTGCCACGAGAGTGGGTAATACAAGGCAATAAATCTAAAAAATTACGGGCCTTGGATACTTTGGGGAATGTACTAGATGTTAATGTTAAGGCCATTCCTAACTATTATCACCAGGACTATTTTGTTTATACTGCTAAACCTGCCCTGCCCCCTGCCTCAGCTTCGAGACTGTTTTCTGACTGGTCCAAACAGGATGGTTTTAATGACATAAAGACTCTGTCAGCTCTCGCACCAGAACTCGATTTGCGAACCGTCACAGACTCAGCCGCTAATCCAGTGTTGAAGGTGGGGCAGTTGGGTCCGGGCCCTTGGGTAGAATGGGAGACGGAGGCTCAGAACTTTGTGACCACCTTCACCTCAAAATCTTCCCACCAGATCCCTCAGGATAGTCATTCGTGGTTCTCTATGCCAGTGTGTTCTGCCGGCGGAGTCCCTTCGGCTTTGTTTGATTTCTTAGCTGCCCCTAAAATCAATTTATGTGAACTCAAGGACCCTTTCACTACCCTACCCCAACTCACCTAGACCGAGAATTTAGGCTACGGGGGAAAGCATTTAGACTTTTCTCACAGTACATTGTGACGCAACAGGTCGCTAAATCGATGTTCCGGTCCACTCAGGCAATCGCAGACGCGGATGCCAGAAGATCGGTGGAACTGTCTCGGCGACTGCTTCTTCAGTCGTCAATTCAGTCATTGGGTGACATACGCACGGCCTTGCTTGAGGCGGTGCGAGCTCGACAAGATCTCAGGATGTCCTTGGTTCGGAAGCTTCCTGATCGTATTGCGAATCAGGTGGTTATGTCACCAGTGCTCACTCCCTCTTTAATGTCCCCTGAGGTGTGGAGAACAGTTTTTAATATGGCTCAGACCTTTAAACATAGTCCCACCCCTTCTAAGAAACCTGCCTTTAACTTCCCCAAACCCAAGCCAGTCGCAAAAGCACAGCCGGGGGGATCTAAGCCCTTTCATCTACCTAAGTCCTCCTCCCCTCAAGGTCAGTACAGGTATAGACAGGGTAAGTTTACAGGTCAGAAAGGACGAGGCTATAATAAACCAGGTCAGGGCTCGTCTTCTGCCAACGCCAGCCAGCCGGCGAAGCGTCCACCACCACCACCTCCACCACCATAAAAAAACTAATGTCTCTCTCATTCCCGGGGCCGGTCTCAAGGCGAGTGGATCCGAGGGTAGTACAGCCGGCGAACCCTTGTCTGCTAACTGGGTCGTTCCGAACGTGTCACCAAGCATGGCCGTTAAACACTTGGGCAAGGATGGTGGCACGCAAAGGCATCACTTGGCAGTGGCTCCGGCGACCTCGCTTACGTCAGCTGACAACGGCGAATCTAGTTTCTTTAGAGGTGGAGTCACTGGTCAAGGAAATAATCGCCAAGAATGTCATCATCCCGGTCCCTCAAAATTACCCAGTCTTCACATCCAAGCTATTTTTGGTTCCCAAAAGGGACAGTGTTCAGATGAGACCCGTCGTAGACCTGTCGTATCTGAACCTTCATATTCACAACGAGTCTTTCAGGATGTTAACGGTGCACCAAATCAGGCTAACACTTCCGCCGGGGGGTTGGATGTGTTCCTTAGACCTGACAGACGCTTATTGGCACGTCTCGGTAAACAAAAGATTTCAAAGATTCCTGGCCTTACGGATCAGGGATCAAACTTATGTTTTTCAAAGGATGCCATTCGGTTTGAACCTGGCACCTCGCTTATTCACGAAATTAGTCCGGCAAGCACTGATGCCATTGTTAAAACAAGGGATCAGGATTTTGTGGTACCTAGACGACTGGCTAGTGGTGGCAGAGACAGAGCAGGTATGCATAAATCATGTCAACATAACATTAAAACATGTCAAAACTCTAGGGTTCAAGGTAAATCTGTTAAAGTCAAACCTTGTTCCCTCACGAGTAGTTCAGTGGATAGGGCTGGTTTGGGACACAGCTGCTTTCACTCTGAGTCAGAGTGTGGACAATCGGAACAGATTTCGCAGGAAACTGTTCATGTTCCTTCACAGTCTGACTACGACACGGAGAGTCTGGGAGTCTCTGGTCGGCTCTCTCAACTGGATTCAACTAACTGTAATGTTGGGCCGGTTGAAAGTAAAGCGCTTAATATTGGAGGGCAACAAATATTTTCCACTCTTACCGGCGGAAAAATTATGGCCCATACCGAAATTAATCCACACCTTACTGGCGGTCTGGGCGAAGCGGGAAATGTTGCACTCAATAATGTCATGGACCTCTCCTCTGCCGACGGTATGGGTAGACACGGATGCATCAGGAACGATAGGTTGGGGTTTCAGTCAAACCAAGGGCACCAGGGTCAAGGGCTTTGGTCCCATTTAGAAATCTCCCACATCAATGTCAAAGAATTACTAGTCCCCTTATATTTCCTTCAGGCTCACGGCTCTACTTTACGGGGCAAGTCGGTGGCCTTCAGAATGGACAATCTGAATGCGGTTCACTGTATTCAGAAACAAGGGTCAACGAGGTCTCGGACGTTGCTAAACGTGTCAGAAGAGATTTTTATTCTAGCCAACAGGCTGGACATTCATCTTCACGCATCTTATCTCCCAGGCGTAGCAAACATCTGGGCAGACGCTCTGTCTCGGAAACAGAGCACAACAGTATAATGGGCGCTCAAGCAACCCATTTTCAACCTAATGATTGCAGAGCTTTACCATCCACAAGTGGATCTGTTCGCGTCCGAGGAGACTCACAAACTCCCACTGTACCTCACCCGCCGGACGATAACGCCGGCAGGGGGGCCAGACGCCCTGATGACAGACTGGAACAGGTGGAGTTCCATCTATCTGTTTCCACCGCCAGACGCGTCTCTCATGTGCCATGTAGTAAACAAACTACGGGATTATCGGGGCTTAGTCTCGATGATCGCGCCCCTGTGGCCGGCGCAGTTGTGGTACCAGCAATTGAAAACGTGGTGCCCGCACCCGGTGTCGCTCCCGGTCGGGTATTTCCACTTAGACACGATTGGCAACCTAGCGACCTCGCTGACTTTTGCATTATGGACATTCAGGAGGCCAAGTGGCTAACACCTTATGGTAGAGATGTGACCAATAAGTTATTGAATCAATATACTCAGTCTACAAAACGTCAGTATCAATCACATTGGCAAGCCTTTACTTCTTGGATCCTTAGAACGGAACAGACTGTGCCATCGGTGGCGTTAGTTTTTAATTACTTAAATTATCTATTTGAACAAAAACGTTTATCTGTAGTAACGTTAAAAAATCACTTAACAGCGATTAGAATACCATTTTGGGACCTTACCGGTCTCTCCATCCCAGTGGCGGAAGAGACAGGTTTTATGAGGGCATGTTTTAAACTCCACCCACCTCCCCATCAGCTCATGCCTACTTGGTCTCTGGACAAAGCATTGTCATTACTTCACTCTCGTCTGTACCAAAATACGGCAGATTTTACATTACTCTTAAAAAAGGCGGTATTCCTTTTGGCTTTGGCCACCGGGAACAGAGTGTCTGAGCTGGCGGCGATGAGCAACACACCTAATTGCCTCAGGTTTGGTAGGCTTAATGAATGTATTCACATTGCACCTTCCCCAGGGTTTGTAGCCAAGAATGAGCACAGTGCACACGTGTTTTCTGAGTTCACTGTGCCGGCGTTGAAAAGGGGAAAGGTGCACCATAATTTATGTCCAGTGCAGGCTCTAACCAAATATTTGAGGGTAGCTCCTCTAAACCCCCAGGGTGCTTTATGGGTAGCGAGTACGGGTAAGCGCTTGCTCAAACGTAGATTGGCTTCTCTTTTAGTCGAAGTCATTAAAGAGAGTAATCCCGGCGTTGTGGGTAGGGCCCACGATTTACGCAAATGGGCAACCTCTTTACGTTTCCTGAAGAATTTTTCTGTGGAAGATATTACGTCCACGCAATTCTGGGCCTCTAATCATACGTTTTTGACTCGATACCTGTCAGTAGCTCTAGACAAACCTTCCTTGCCATGTATAGCTTTAAGGCAGAGGGTCTAGGTGGCCCTTAAGTCACTTTTGTTTTTAATTTCAAGGAAAGGGGGGGGGGGGGTGCAGGCAGGTAACATAGGACACCCTAGACCCCGCCGGAGTATAAGAGCTGTGATACTAGTTTATAGGTTTGACTCCTGTAAGGAGATAAAGAAAACCTAATATTTAGTAGTGGCCCCGTAATCATTGACGAACATGCCTATTACATAAGGCATCCTCTTCAAACACTAATCCGCCGTAGTTTTGAATCTACCGCGCAGAGCATTTAAAAACTGAGGAGCCTTCATCATGAGCGCACGCGACCTCACTCATGGCTTCAGTCATTATGAATTGGGTTCTCACTACGAAAAAACTTCGTAAAAAATAAAAACAAAAAGAAAATAAGAATAACTATCCAATAAGCTTTCCATCATATCGTGGATGTACTTGTGTGGATCTTTGACCAGACGCTGATTCAGGCGTCATTCTTCCTTCACTGACATATCAAGTAAACCAAAATCCTTAATACATCAACGAATGGGAAGGGTATGGTCGGGAGGGCCCCAGTCGTCAATGATTACGGGGCCACTACTAAATATTAGGTTTTCTTTATCTCCTTACAGGAGTCAAACCTATAATTTATTAGTGGCCCCTCCATCATTGACGAACATGCCTGATTTCTAAGACTGGAGGGGGACATTCGTAATCATATCATAACTCTAGAAAAGCAGATAATAAAAACAACCACATAGTATTCTTACTTTGAAAATATATTTAATATGGCGTAGCCCATATATATACAAGAAAGGGGTTCAGGCAGGTGCGTGCTTCAAAGAAGCCTGCTTGACAAAAAAGGGTAACTCTGAAGATTCTGTGAACAGATCTGTAGTTACAAAGGCACCCCACTCAACGAGTGGTGACAAAAATAACAAGTTATCAGTTTACATGTGCACATAATAAACCCCAAAATAATCGTGGAGATAAATTGCAAAAGATCTTCACTGTTCAATAATAAATTGCTTTCGCAGCTAAAACTACTATAACAACCCCGTTGTTTTGTACTAACATTGTACTAGCACAATTTCTCGCCGAGAAATTTTCATATCACATTAACCATAAATTGTATCACAGCTCTCACACTCCGGCGGGGTCTAGGGTGTCCTATGTCAACTGACTGCACCTCCCCCCCCCCCCCTTTCTTGAAAGTAAACAAAAGTGACAAGGGCCACCAAGACCCTCTGCCTTAAAGCTATACATGGTAAGGAAGGTTTATCTAGAGCAACTGACAAGTATCTAGTCAAAAACGTATGATTAGACGCCCACAACTGAGTGGACGCAATATCTTCTACTGAAAAATTCTTCAGGAAACGTAAAGAGGCTGCCCATTTGCGTAAATCGTGGGCCCGACCCACAACGCCGGGATTACTCTCTTTAATGACTTCGACCAGAAGAGAAGCTAATCGCCGTTTCAGTAAGCGTTTACCCGTACTTGCTACCCATAAAGCACCTTGGGGGTTTAGAGGAGCTACTCTCAAATATTTGGTTAGAGCTTGCACTGGACATAGATTATGATGCACCTTTCCCCTTTTTAACGCCGGCACCGTGAACTCAGAAAACATGTGTGCACTGTGCTCATTCTTGGCTACAAATCCCGGGGAAGGTGCAATGTAAATACATTCATTAAGTCTACCAAACCTAAGGCAATTAGGTGTGTTGCTCATCGCCGCCAGCTCAGACACTCTGTTCCCGGTGGCCAAAGCCAAAAGGAATACAGCCTTTTTTAAGAGTAATGCAAAATCTGCAGTATTTTGGTACAGACGAGAGTGAAGTAAAGACAAAGCTTTGTCCAGAGACCAAGTAGGCATGAGCTGACGGGGAGGTGGGCGGAGTTTAAAACAAGCTCTCATAAAACCTGTTTCCTCCGCCACCGGTATGGAGAGACCTGTAAGGTCTAAAAAGGGCACTCTAATTGCAGTTAAGTGATTTTTTAACGTTACCACAGATAAATGTTTCTGCTCAAACAGATAATTTAAATAATTAAAAACTAAAGCTACTGATGGCACAGTCTGTTCTGTTCTAATGATCCAAGAAGTAAAGGCTTGCCAATGTGAGTGATACTGTCGTTTCGTAGACTGAGTATATTGATTTAATAATTTATTGGTCACATCTCTACCGTATGGTGCTAGCCACTTGGCCTCCTGAATGTCCATAATGCAAAAGTCAGCGAGGTCGCTAGGTTGCCAATCGTGTCTAAGTGGAAATACCCGACCGGGAGCGACACCGGGTGCGGGCACCACGTCTTCAATTGCTGGTACCACAACTGCGCCGGCCACAGGGGCGCGATTAGTGAGACTAAGCCTCGATAATCTCGTAGTTTGTTCACTACGTGGCACATTAGTGATGCATCTGGCGGCGGAAACAGATAGATGGAGCTCCATCTGTTCCAGTCTGTCACTAGGGCGTTTGGCCCCCCTGCCGGCGTTTTCGTCCGGCGGGTGAGGTATAGAGGGAGTTTGTGAGTCTCCTCGGACGCAAACAGATCCACTTGTGGATGGGAGAGCTCTGCAATCATTAGGTTGAAAATGAGTTGCTTGAGCTCCCATTCTACTGTCGTGCTCTGTCTCCGGGACAGAGCGTCTGCCCAGACGTTTGCTACGCCTGGGAGATAAGATGAGTGAAGATAAATGTCTAGTCTGTTGGCTAGAGTAAAAATCTCTTCCGACACGTTTAGCAACCTCCTTGACCTCGTTGACCCTGTTTCTGAATACAGTGAACTGCGTTTAGATTGTCCATTCTGAAGGCCACCGACTTGCCCCGTAACGCAGGGCCGTGAGCCTGAAGGAAATACAAGGGGACTAGTAATTCTTGACATTGATGTGAGAGATTTCTAAGTGGGACCAAAGCCCCTGACCCTGGTGCCCCTGATTTGACTGAAATCCCCACCCTATTGTGCCTGACGCATCCGTGTCTACCCATACCGTTGGTGGAGGAGAGGTCCATGACATTATTGAGTGCAACGTTTCCCTCTTCGCCCAGACCGCTAGAAAGGTGTGGATTAATTTCGGGATGGGCCATAATTTTCCCGCCGGTAAGAGTGGGAAATATTTGTTGCCTTCCAATATTAAACGTTTTACTTTCAACCGGCCCAACATAACAGTTAGTTGAATCCAGTTGAGAGAGCCGACCAGAGACTCCCAGACCCTCCGCGTCGTAGTCAGACTGTGAAGAAACCTGAACAGTTTCCTGCGAAACCTGTTGCGATTGTCCACACTCTGACTCAGAGTGAGAGCGGCCGTGTCCCAGACCAGCCCTATCCACTGAATTACTCGTGAGGGAACAAGGTTTGACTTTACCAGATTTACCTTGAACCCTAGAGTTTTGACATGATTTAAAATGATGTTGACATGTTTGATGCATAATTGTTGTCCACCAGCCAGTCGTCTAGGTACCACAACACTCTGATTCCTTGTTTTAACAACGGCATCAGGGCTTGCCGGACTAATTTCGTGAATAATCGAGGTGCCAGGTTCAAACCGAATGGCATCCGTTGAAAAACAAAATTTTGGTGCCTGATCCGTAAGGCCAAAAACCTTTGAAATCTTTTGTTGACCGATACGTGCCAATAGGCGTCTGTCAGGTCTAGGGAACACATCCAACCTCCCGGCGGAAGTGTTAGCCTGATTTGGTGTACTGTTAACATTCGGAAAGACTCGTTGTGAATGTGAAGGTTCAGATAAGACAGGTCTACGACCGGTCTCATCTGAACACTGTCCCTTTTGGGAACCAAAAATAGCTTGGACGTGAATACAGGGTAATTTGGGGGGACCGGGATGATGACATTCTTGGCAATCATTTCCTGGACCAGTGACTCCACCTCTAAAGAAACAAAATTCGCCGTTGTCGGCTGACGTAAGCGAGGTCGCCGGAGCCACTGCCAAGTGATGCCTTTGCGTGCCACCATCCGTGCCCAAGTGTTTAACGGCCATGCTTGGTGACACGTTCGGAACGACCCAGTTAGCAGACAAGGGTTCGCCGGCTGTACTACCCTCGGGTCCGCCGGCCTTAAGGTTGGCACCGGGAGTGAGAGAGACTTTAGTTTTTTGATGGTGGGGTTGGTGGTGCTGGACGCTTCGCTGGCTGGCTGCTGTTGGCCGAAGACGGGCCCTGACCTGGCTTATTATGGCCGCGTCCTCTCTGACCTGAAAACCTACTCTGTCTATGCCTGTACTGACCTTGAGGGGAGGGGGAGGACTTAGGTGGAAGAAAGGGCTTAGATCCCCCCGGCTGAGCTTTAGCGGCTGGCCTGGGTTTGGGGAAGTTAAAGGCAGGTTTCTTAGAAGGGGTGGGACTGTGTTTAAAGGCCTGCACCATATTAAACACCGTTCGCCACACGTCAGGGGACATTAAAGAGGGAGTAAGCACTGGTGACATGACCACCTGATTCGCAATGCGATCAGGCAGTTTGCGGACTAAAGACATTCTGAGGTCTTGTCTCGCTCGTACCGCCTCAAGCAAGGCGGTGCGGATGTCACCCAGAGATTGGATTGACGACTGAAGAAGCAGTCGCCGGGACAATTCAACCGATCGTCTGGCATCCGCGTCTGCGATTGCCTGAGTGGACCGGAGCAAAGACTTTGCTACCTGTTGAGACACTATGTATTGAGAGAACAGGCGAAAAGCTTTCCCCCTTAGCCTAAATTCTCGGTCTAGGTGAGTTGGGGTAGGGGTAGTGAAAGGGTCTTTTAGCTCACAAAGATTAATTTTAGGGGCAGCTAAGAAAGAAAACAAAGCTGAAGGGACTCCGCCGGCAGAACACACTGGCATGGAGAACCACGAATGAGTATCTTGAGGGATCTGGTGGGAAGTTTTGGAAGTAAATGTGGTCGCAAAGTTTTGAGCCTCTGTCTCCCAATCCACCCAAGGTCCTGGACCCAACTGCCCCACCTTCAAGACTGGATTAGCTGCTTCGTCTGTGACGGTTTGTAAATCAAGTTCTGGAGTGAGAGCTGACAGAGTCTTAATGTCATTAAACCCATCCAGCTTAGACCAGTCTGAAAACAATTTTGAAGCTGAGGCAGGGGGTAAAGCTGGCTTAGTAGCATACACAAAATAGTCTTGGTGATAATAACTAGGTATAACCTTTATATTAACGTCTAGTACATTTCCCAAAGTATCCAAGGCCCTTAATTTCTTTGATTTATTGCCCTGGATGACCCACTCACGCGGTACTGGGAGTTCCCCTGACAAGGTAGGTTGGGCGAGCTCTGGTTTAGTGGGGGTCAAAAGGACCCATGACTCGTCTGGTCCGTAAAGCAAGGGCATAGCTACCTTTCTGAGAGGCGCCTTGTCTAGAGGGGGTGGATTGACATCCGTTATAACCCTTACATTCGAAGTGGTCAATGCCGCCGTAGCAGGCCTAGTAACCACTGATGGTGACAGAGTGGGAGGGTGAGGGATCTTAGATAAAGCAATAGAAGTCATCAGAGGCCGTACCGTAGAACTTGTCGTGGGAGCTCCCAAGTCCACTGTGGGAGTTTCCTGTTGTTGGCCAAAAAATTTAGATAAAGCATGACTAAGTAGCCCATCAATTTCCTGCGCAGTGACAAATTGACTTGATGATGTACTCACTGGTGAATCATTAATATCCTGCGCGGCGTCTAAGCCTGAACCTGACTCTTGCCCTTCCATATCCGAAATTATTGAAACCTCGTCTTTCTCCTCCTGTTCCTCCTGAGAAGATCCCGCCGAAGCTGGGGTACCTTGTTGCCAAGATAAGTCAGGAATAGAGGATGGGATCGCCGCGTCCCTGTGGACGTCAGCTACTGTGTGACTAGTTTGAGTCTGAAGTGGGTGGTCAGACCCCGGCCGAGAAAATCGCCAAACACCGAGGCCCTGGCCTACACTCTCTTGGGAGTCTGAAACACTCTCAATCACTGATCCCCCTGAACTCTCCAATTCCAGGGTTAAAATGTTAATGGGTAAATCATCTTTAGGTACAGGCACCGTACTGGACCCTTGAGACCTAACACAAACTCTGTCTGGGGTAGAGGTACGATGAGAAGCACTAGAAGCTGGCGAATGTAGGGAGGTCTTTCTTTTATGGGAATCCTTTTTGGAAGATTTATGGCTACGGTGTGACCGTGAACTACTCTTTGATTTGGAGGATTCATCGCCGTGACCACTGGTGGAACTTTCCGTCTTACTCTTCTTACTCGATGGTGAAGAGGCAAGACTAGATGGCTGGTGTCTGAGAGGTGACCTAGACCGAGATCTCTCCCGAGACGAGGAGGCGGTCGCCGGGGGTGTAGGCTCTCTTGGACGTTTCGGAGTAGCAGCAGAAGACACAGAACCCTGACCAGTCTCCGCCGGCTTATGACTAGTTACTCGAGAGGAACGTTTAGGGGGAGGGTGTTCGAAAAGCAGTCTATCCCAAAGAGGGACGTTGTCACATTGAAGTGACTTATGAGCTACAATCGTAGTATATGCTGACATCTGTTGCCTAACCTCTCTTAATGCGACCGCTGCGGTCGTATCATTGTCGCGGAGGACCTTGACACTTAATTGGGAGCAAAAGGAACAGTTGCGCATCACCCACAGACCCCTTGAACGGTCTAGACATTTAACACACTTGATGCAAAGAGTGTACGCAAAAATAGGGATACCAGCACAGGTAGGGGTAGTGCATAAAGCAAAGACTGGGGGCCAAGGTAGCCATGACAGAGACTGGTGGGGAAAACTACTGCCGGGTCTGTATTGGTCCGCCGGAGCCCAGCTCTGGAAAAAAAGAAAATTTCCAGGAATTAATGCTCATAAGGACTCAACATGTTCGCACACAAGTGTTAATAACCCACCGGGTAACGAGATGTAATGACACAACGATCACAGCTCGCTACGCGGCGGGGTTCAGAATATCTAAACATATCTTTTTAAGAAAGTGAAGAATACCCTCTGACATAATATAACGGACCAGCATGGCGTTTATAGTCTTTCTGGTGGTGACTGTTTCAAGATTCAATTTTTTGGAAAAACAACCCCCCACAAAGACGCCGGCCCTTGAATTATTTTAGTAGAATAACACAGGGCAGGCTGATACGAGATCTGATTTCTAACGAATTGTCACAAAAAGATCGCCGTAAGTTTGAAGGCGGCGATACATAAACGTATCACTCAATTAAGTGGTTAATCGAAATTGAATTGTAAATTCCTTATTTCCTCCACCCAGGAGCACCCGCCGGTGTAAAAACGATGTTAACCCTAATTGAACCTTCAATCGCCGTAAGTGTAAAGGCGGCGATACATATAGTATCACTAAAATGGATCGGTTAACTAACTGAATGACTTAGTTGTTCATCCCACCCTACCAAGGTACACCCGCCGGGTGAGATGTCAAAACGTTAACCCCATAAGTTCCTGTCCCCACTTCTTTGTAAAAGATCGCCGGGGAGGAAAGCCCTTAACAACAGCTAGGTTTTTCTGTGGTTTGTAAAACCGGGTAGAAAAACTTCATAACATGTTCGCATGAACAATGTTAGATGGGTACAGCCACTCCGCCGGGAATCAAAGGGAGCCTGAAAACAGGCACCAACACAGAGACGCAGTCCTGGAGAGCCACAGACACCTCATCGCCGGGGACACAAGCCTGTGTTGAAACCACGTGTGGCCCAACACGGCTCTCGGCCGGGTTTTTTTCATGGTGAAACCGAGAAAAAACCCGCCGGAAGGTAACCCACCCCGTTCAGAAACCATCTGAATGTACATCGGACTCGAAGGAAAGCCAAGCACGACTAGCCTAGGTCCACACAATAATCCGTGGAATTAGCCAATACACAACTAAACCAGGAAACAAACATAGTCCGTGGAATTAGCCAATACACAACTAAACCCGGATACACATGACACAGTAGGGCATATTTATAAAATAAACAATAACACTTGTACATGTGGCAAAGCTACGAGCGGCTGGCTAGGCCTAAGTAGACGGCATAAGAAATGTTGAAATATAAACAAAAAACACTGGAAATATAACAACAGGAACCACCGCCAACACACCACTGTAGCAAATACTTCCGGCAAAGGGAAGACTGACTCGGGACCCAGAAAAAACTTCACTAAGTGAAGAAAAATACGCTGGGAGCGTCAGTAAGCAACGCTTACCTCATCAGAAATATAAAAGGCAGCATAATTAACGCGTAATGAAAGCCGCCTGCATCACAAGCTAACTCAACTGTGAAAAGATCACAAGTCCACAACAGGACCACGAGGGTACATCCGAAATAGATGCCCCAAACACACGACCCAAAATACACTGCACTGCGGGCAACCAGCCCAGGACACTCCTGCTACGCATATCCTAACCTTACTCGATACATCCCGGAGTAAACAAATGAGAAAAAACTCACTAGGGACGCAGCAAATGCGGAACCAGCGGAGCGTGGGGAGACACGTCCGGGCAGGCTGAGCGCAGAGCAGAGAAGGAAGAATGACGCCTGAATCAGCGTCTGGTCAAAGATCCACACAAGTACATCCACGATATGATGGAAAGCTTATTGGATAGTTATTCTTATTTTCTTTTTGTTTTTATTTTTTACGAAGTTTTTTCGTAGTGAGAACCCAATTCATAATGACTGAAGCCATGAGTGAGGTCGCGTGCGCTCATGATGAAGGCTCCTCAGTTTTTAAATGCTCTGCGCGGTAGATTCAAAACTACGGCGGATTAGTGTTTGAAGAGGATGCCTTATGTAATAGGCATGTTCGTCAATGATGGAGGGGCCACTAATAAATATGGGTATTGTTGATATGAAAATTTCTCTGTACTATTCAGTGCAGGAAATTGTGCTAGTAAAATGATAGTACAAACAACAGTGTTGTTATAGTAGTTTAGCTGTGAAAGCAATTTAGTTTAAGCATTGGATATATTTTGCAAAATATTTCCACAAGTATTATGGGGTTATATGTGCACATGTAAACTTATAAGTTTTTATTTTTCACCACTTATGTGAGTGGGGTGCCTTTTTAACTTACAGATCTGTTCGCAGAGTCTCAAGAGTTAACCTTTTGTATCAAGCAGGCTTCTTTGAAGCACGCCCCTGCTTGACCCCCTTTTGTATATATGTGCTGCGCCATTCAAATATATATTTTTCAAAGTAAGAATACTATGTGGTTGTTTGATTATCTGCTTTTCTAGAGTTATGATATGATTACGAATGTCCCTCTCCAGTCTTAGAAATCAGGCATGTTCGTCAATGATGGAGGGGCCACTAATAAATTATAGGTTTGACTCCTGTAGGGAGATAAAGAAAACCTAATAATTAGTAGTGGCCCCATAATCATTGACGACTGAGGCCCTCCCGACCATCCCCTTCCCATTCGTTGATGTATTAAGGATTTTGGTTTACTTGATATGTCAGTGAAGGAAGAATGACGCCTGAGTCAGCGTCTGGTCAAAGATCCACACAAGTACATCCACGATATTATGGAAAGCTTATTGAATAGTTATTCTTATTTTCTTTTTGTTTTTATTTTTTACGAAGTTTTTTTCGTAGTGAGAACCCAATTCATAATGACTGAAGCCATGAGTGAGGTCGCGTGCGCTCATGATGAAGGCTCCTCAAATTTTAAATGCTCTGCGCGGTAGATTCAAACTACGGCGGATGAGTGTTTGAAGAGGGTGCCTTATGTAATAGGCATGTTCGTCAATGATTACGGGGCCACTACTAAATATTAGGTTTTCTTTATCTCCTTACAGGAGTCAAACCTATAATCTCACTTCCATTAGTTATAACTTCAGGTAAGTCGTTGATAAATATAACGAACAGCAGTGGTCCCAACACAGATCCCTGAGGTACCCCACTTGTAATTTCCCTCCACCCCGAGCCTATTCCATTCACCTGTACCCTCTGTCTCCGATCTTTCAGGAAGGCTTCTATCCATTTCACACATTTCTCCCCTATATTATAGCTTCTAACTTTCTCTGCTAACCTTTTATGTGGGACCTTATCGAAGGCCTTCATAAAATCGCAATATACCACGTCTATAACATCACCATCCTCCAGAATTTGCATCCAATCATCTACCACCATAATTAGCTGTAGTACCGTCGACCTCCCCGGCAAGAATCCGAACTGTCTCCCTCTGAAAAGTTGGTTTGATTTCATATGCTCCATTATTCCTTCTCTAATTATCGTTTCCATTAGTTTACACACAACACTTGTCAAACTGACTGGTCTATAATTTCCTGGGTCATTTCTCTTTCCCTTCTTAAAAATAGCTGTTATGTTCGCCTCTCTCCAGTCCATCGGGATTTGTCCTGTATTAAAAGATACCTCAAATAACATTTTTAATGGCTCTACTAACATCTCACCTCCTTCCTTTATGATTCTTAGATGTATCCCATCCGGTCCCGGGGACTTACTTCTGTTCATTTTTTCTATAGCCCTTCTTATTCTAGCATGGGAAAACTCTATTAGTTCTAGTGCCGGTGCCTGTTTGATGGGAATAGTAGGCACTGCATCATCTGACTCCACTGTTAGTACCTCCCCAAAGTATTTCCCCAGCATCTCTGCTTTCTCCTTATCAGTTTCTGCTCTATTCCTATCATGCAATTCTCCTATCAGTTCTGGGATACCTACTCTTGTTAACTTTTCCTGAATGTACTTCCAGAATATTTTTGGATCAATATCCTTCACGTTTTTTGCAATCTCTCTCTCCCCTCTCCTTGTCTCCCACCTCATTTTATAGTTTATTTGTCTACGTTCCAAATCCACTTCTTTCACTTCTATACTAGACCCCCTGTTCTTTTTTAACACTTTTAGTCTATCCCACAATCGTTTCTTTCTTCTTATCAATGTCCAAAGCTTTCTTTTCATTGGTAATTCTGGGTTCGTTCTTTTCCTCAATTTTGTTTTGTCCTTATATTCCCTTACTGGTACACATTTGGATATAGCATTCTCCAGTTTGACTCTAATCTTCCTTCACATTCCTTCAGCAT
Organism: Paralithodes platypus; assembly: GCA_032716605.1. Classification (NCBI taxonomy): domain Eukaryota; kingdom Metazoa; phylum Arthropoda; class Malacostraca; order Decapoda; family Lithodidae; genus Paralithodes; species Paralithodes platypus. Next base: position 48,552,660 of record CM064498.1, read on the forward strand.
CTTCACCGTTCAAGTATTCCCCCCAGTCAATGTCCAAACACCTTCTCAGCAGCTCATAATCTGCTCTATCATACATGTATATTTTTTTTATTGCTTCTATTATCCCTCTCTGTTTTAATGTTGCAACTAAAACTTATACATGCATGGTCACTACGACCTATAGGGCTATCCACATTGACATGTTCCACTATATCCTCCTCATTGCTAAAAATCAAATCAAGTACACTCCCCTGCGTCCCATCTCTATATCTTGTCATCTCTGTAATATGTTGCATTAAAAAGTAATCTCTCACTTTCTCTATAAACTTGCCTTTACGTAAGTTTGTGTTCAACACCAACTTGCATGAACGTTCTGGTATTTCACCATAAACTATGCATTAAATGTGTCACTTGCTTAGATTGCTCAAGAGGTATTTGGCTATCAAAAAGGTGCAGTGTATGTTCAGAACTCAGAAGCGGTTTGTTGAACCATCAAGAAGTGTCTTGTCAAGTGGCTCTGCTAGAATTCAAGGCTACCTTTAACACATACACGAAGGAGATCGCACACAAGGCTTTACAGTGTGACGACGTAGTGTTGTGGGACTACCTCATTATTAAATCTCCGGCAACAAGGCTTAAATCATCTCGTTCAATTAGTAAATCGAAACCCACTAAAATTATTTCAAAAGAATTGATTAGTACCGATGATGACTCTGACAATCCTCACAAGGCAAACCCCCCCCCCCGGGGCCGGTCGACCAAAAGGGCGCGGCCGGATTCTTCGCACGACGACAGGAGCCGGTCATGATCACGATCGCCCTTGATACAGTCCTCTCGTTCGTCGGCCCAGTCACGACAACCGGCGAGCAAGAAACTGAGGACCACACTTGAATCAGCAGCATCAGTCGCATCTAATTCAGGCGGGAAAAGTACTGGAAGTAAACAAAAATCCCGTAAGGAAACGTCGTGTTCGAGGCGCCGGCAATCGCCGGGGCCTCCTCCTCTTCCCTCCATCCCTACCTCTTCCAGGCCTCACGTCCAATCTTGCAGGTCGGAGGTGGGAACGGAGGTAGCAGAGACGACTGCCAGGCACACTGTTAGTGGAGGGAACCGTTTGCCACAATAACTTAGACCAGAATTTTCAATCCCACGTGTCAAGCTTCCACAAGGTAGTAATGTGTATTAGTTCGTGTGCCGGCGAAAGTTTTAGCCGACAAATACCGGGGATACCCGACGGATGCTAGGGACAGTGCTGACAGTGTTAGTCATCTTTCCGTTGCCTCGTAGGCCACAGACAATGAAAGTGTGCGGCAATATACCGAACCAGTGCTTTCCTCGATCCCAAACTTAAGTTGGGAAGAGTTAGAACGAGAACACTTACTCCCTGCGGTACAAAGTGCGGCGGTGGAGGACATTGAGGATATGAAATATCAAGACGATGTGCCGGAAGAGCTAGAACTATTGCCTTCAGGCCAACAATTGCCATCATCAGGCCTTTCTGAAGTAGATTCAGTGACTTCTAGGGATACCAATAAAGATTATGTGACTATGGCAGATTTACAAGATATGTTGGACAAAATGTTGCTAAATTTGCAGAGGGAAAAGATGGTGCCTGAAGCTTACTCTGTCTCGACGCTTGATCCTGCAAAACTCAATTCAGTCCCTGGGTGACGTTAGAGTCGCCTTCTTGGAGGCGGTCCGTGCACGTCAGGATCTGAGGGTCCACCTGGTTAAGAAAGTGCCGGACGACATTGGTCGCCCGGTAATTTTGTTCCCAGTATTAACATCAACTCTTGTCTGCCCTAATACTTGGAGGACTGTGTTTAACTTAGTAGATACCTCTAGAGCGTCTGCCTCCCCGGCGCGGAAGGAGTCTCATAACCAAAGTTAGTCAGAAGGCTCACACTAGTGGGACTAAGTTTTTTCCGACATTCAAAACCCCTTCCACGCCGGGAAGCAGTCCGGCTAACAGAAGCAAACAGGGTAAGGGTTCCGGTAAGTGGTACAGTATAAGGGTCAATCCAAGCATAAACCAGGACAGGGGTCAACAACTGCTACTACCAGCCAGCTGTCTACCCTTAGCACACCACAGTAAAAAAACTAGTCACACAAAAAACTCTCTCACTCCTGGGGCCTGTCGTAGGCGAGTTGGATATGAGTGTAATTCTGCCAGACGAGCCCAGTTACGTGACTGGGTCATTCCGGACGTGTCATCGGGCTTGGCCCGGCGAACTTGGGCACGGACAGTGGTACGCAAGGGCATAACTTGGCGGTGGCTCCGACGACCAAGCGTATAATTCTTCCGGTCAATCCAACTTGCTCAATTTACACGTCCAGACTTTTTATAGTGACAAAGAGGGACAGTGCTCAGATGAGGCCGGTCGTAGACCTGTCTCACCTGAATCACTACATTCACAACGCATCGTTCAGGATGCTCACTGTGAATCAGATCAGGTTAACACTTCCGCCGCAAGATTGGATGTGTTCTTTGGACCTGACACAAGCCTATTCTTACAGTTTCTTACAGTAGATCCTCTGGAAAAAGGCAAACTAGGCCTATGTATCCAGCTCAGTACCAGTACTTGCACTGCTGCGGTCGTTCACGGTGTTGGCGGCGGCGGTAGCAGACACAAAATGTTTACTATTCTGTATTTTTGCTTTATAATCAAACTTCAAATCTTGTCTTCCCCATGCTCTATCAAGATTACTTTCAAACTCCCTTATTGATTCGGAATCGACTACATACTGGGGCAGTGCGTTCCACTAATTTACCACTCTATCACAAAATGATTTCTTTGCCTTTTCAAGCCTATTTCTTTCTTCGTAAATTTTCTTAGAGTGTCCTCTCGTTCTTGTTCCCTCCCGCATCAAGAAGATGCCTTCACACACATCCTCATCATACTTTCCTGACACTATCTTAAAAGTCTCTATCATATCCCCTCTCTTTCTCCTATATGCCAGTGTCGGAAGCCCCAGTGTCCTCAACCTCTGCTCATAGTCTGCATTCTTCAACGTTGGTACTAGCTTGCTAGCTCTCCTCTGCACCTTCTCCACTGCTTCTATATCCTTTACCATATATGGAGCCCACACCTGGTTCGCATATTCCAGGTGCGGCCTAACCAGCGCTGTATAGAGATTCCTGAAGATTTCTTCGTCAGGTGACACAAATGTCCTCCTTATCAGCCCTACAATTCTATTGGCTTTGTTTATCTTTTCCGCTAAATGTTCTGAGAAATTTAACTTATTGTCTATCACTACTCCTATATCCTTTTCTGCATTAAATTCCTCCATCGCTTCATACATACTGTATCCTACCTTGTCTATCTTGCTTGTCCCAATCCGCATGTACTTGCATTTTTTTGGATGAAAAGGCATTAACCAATGCTCAGACCATCCCTTCATGCCCTCCACATCTCCTTGAAGCTAACCCACATCTTCCTTACTCCTCACTCTTCTATACAGCTTAGTGTCATCCGCATACAGGTATACCTCACTTCCATTTGTTATAACTTCAGGTAAGTTGTTGATAAGTATAACGAACAGTAGTGGTCCCAACACAGATCCCTGAGGTACCCCACTTGTAATTTCCCTCCACCCCGAGCCTATTCCATTCACCAGTACCCTCTGTCTCCGATCTTTCAGGAAGGCTTCTATCCATTTCACACATTTCTCCCCTATATTATAGCTTCTAACTTTCTCTATTTACCTTTTATGTGGGACCTTATCGAAGGCCTTCATAAAATCGCAATATACCACGTCTATTACATCACCATCCTCCAGAGTTTGCATCATCTACCACCTTAATTAGCTGTAGTACCGTCGACCTCCCCGGCAAGAATCCGAACTGTCTCCCACTGAAAAGTTGGTTTGATTTCATATGCTCCATTTTTCCTTCTCTAAGTACCGTTTCCATTAGTTTACACACAACACTTGTCAAACTGACTGGTCTATAATTTCATGGGTCATTTCTCTTTCCCTTCTTAAATATAGCTGTTATGTTCGCCTCTCTCCAGTCCATCGGGATTTGTCCTGTATTAAACGATACCTCAAATAACATTTTCAATGGCTCTACTAACATCTCACCTCCTTCCTTTATGATTCTTGGGTGTATCCTATCCGGTCCTGGGGACTTACTTCTGTTCATGTTTTCTATAGCCCTTCTTATTCTAGCATGGGAAAACTCTATTAGTTCCAGTGCCGGTGCCCGTTTGATGGGAATAGTAGGCACTGCATCATCCGACTCCACTGTTAGTACCCCCCCAAAGTATTTCCCCAGCACCTCTGCTTTCTCCTTATCAGTCTCCGCTCTACTCCCATCATCCAACCCCCCTACCAGCTCTGGGATCCCTACTCTTCTTGTTAACTTTTCCTGAATGTACTTCCAGAATATTTTTGGATTATCCTTCATGTTTCTTGCAATCTCTCTCTCCCTCACACCTTATCCTTGTCTCACACCTTATTGGCATGTCCAGGTAAACAAAAGGTTCCAAAAATTCCTTGCCTTGAGGATAGAGCATCAGACTTATGTTTTTCAAAGGATGCCCTTCGGTCTGAACCTGGCACCAAGAATATTCACCAAATTAGTCTGACAAGCTTTGCTACCACTATTAAAACAAGGGATCACGGTAATGTGGTACCTAGACGACTGGCTGGTGGTGGCAGAGTCCGAGATTCATTGCCTCAGCCATGTACATTCCATTATAACTCATGTCAAATCCCTGGGGTTCAATATCAACTTGGCGAAATCAAATCTTGTCCCGACAAGGGTAATTCAGTGGATAGGTCTGGTTTGGGACACAACACATCTAACCCTCAGCCAGAGTGTGGACAATCGGAACAGATTTCGCAGGAAGTTGTTTTGTTTTCTCCACAGCCTGACTACTACGAGGAAGGTGTGGGAATCCCTAGTCGGCTCTCTCAACTGGATTCAATTTACTGTGAAGTTGGGCCGGTTGAAAGTCAAGAGGTTAATCTTGGAGGGAAGCAAACATTTTCCGCTGTTGCCGGCAGACAAGTTATGGCAAATCCCAAAATTAATCCACAACTTACTAGCGGTCTGGGCGAGGCCGGAAACATTGCATTCAATCATGACGTGGACTTCTCCTCCACCTACGGTATGGGTAGACACCGATGCTTCAGGGACAATAGGTTGGGGTTATCAGTCAAACCTAGGTCATCAGGGTCAAGGGCTTTGGTCCCAATCCAAGGAGTTTCACATCAATGCAAAAGAGTTTATAGTTCCCTTAACCCTCCAGCCTCGGCTATGTATTCTATAAATATTCCCCGAAACCCGGGGGATTTGGCCGAAAAAACGTCTCTCCTAGGCTACCGTATCTTTGTTATTTTGACTGCTTCCGCATTCCCGCGCATCCCAAGCGTAGATGTGTTTCGTACCTGTAGAATGGCATTGAGTAGAGCTCTAGCTGTAAGTCAACTGGTTCAGTTGTGATTACAATTTCCGTGGAGAGAATTTTGTGGCGATGTCAGCCATATTACCCACTTGTCACTACTGAAATGACAACATACAGCCACACAAGAACAAACTACGCCTCTCCTTCTTGTGTTCGGTGGTGCGCGGCGTTGGGCCAACCGGCTGTCTTTATATGCGTCGGACGGACGCCTTTCAAAACAAGCTTACAGGCTTTCAAGCTGCCGGAGCCTCATAGCCCTTCCGGGGTCCGCGGGCCGCGTTTGTTATGGGTGCCTCAGAGCCGAACCGGGTTTGAGGGGTTAATATTCCTTCAGGCTCACGGTTACACTTTGAGGAGGAAATCAATAGCCTTTCGAATGGACAATATGCATTCAGAAGCAAGGGTCAACGAGGTCTCACAAGTTGCTAGAGTTGTCGGAAAAGATTTTTGTATTAGCCAACACGCTAAACATTCATCTTCATGCATCATATCTGCCGGGCGTGGCCAACGTCTGGGCAGACGCTCTGTCACGACGACAGAGCAGAGTAGTAGAATGGTCTCTCAAGCAAACCATCTTCCAAAAGTTGATTGCAGAGCCATACCGTGCACAAGTGGACTTATTCGCGTCCGAGGTAAACCACAAACTTCCTCTCCACCTGACCCGCCGGGAAGTCACCCGGGCGGGGGGGTCCCGACGCACTGATGGAGGATTGGAACAGGTGGAATTCCATCTATCTGTTTCCGCCACCAGACGCTTCACTCATGTGTCAAGTAGTTCACAAACTAGGGGATTATCGAGGCATAGTCTCGCTGATCGCGCCCCTGTGGCCGGCTCAGGTTTGGTACTCCCAATTGAAGACTTGGTGCGAGAATCCGGTGTCACTTCCGATTTCGTACTTCCACTTGATAACAATTGGTAACCTCGAGACCTCGCTGACTTTTGCATTATGGACATTCAAAAGGCCAAATGGTTGACTCCTTATGGTGAAAGTGTAACTAATAAATTTATTAATCAATACAGTGGTCCCTCGCGTTTAGCGGATTTCAGCTTGGCGAAACACAGTATTGGCGATAGGTTGGATATGGTACCAGAATCCGAATTTGGCGCTTCAAATACACTTTTGGCGAGAATGCTGACGTCACGGAATGGCGTCGGCCCAGAATGCGCCGCCCGCAGGCTAGTCTCACCAGGCCTAACTCTAAATAATTCATGGTAAATAAAATCTGTTATCTATTATCTATTGTCTTTTCTATTGCTGTTAATGTTTCATGTAGGCTACAGTAGAGCGCCGTATTGAGAGTTGCTCTTAGGCCGAGGCTAGGCTATAGATAGGCTTAGGCCTACTCACAAAACCCTAACTGAGCTGCTTGGATAGCGAGAATATCCCAGGTATATTTCATAAACGTATATTAACAGAGTAATCTTGACCAAACCGATTTGTGAACCTCATATCTCATGTGTTTTGCTTTGTTTATTGTGCCGAACAGTCTGCGACACACAAACACACACGCGCACATCAGCTGACTCAGGGGCCCAATCGATAAATATAATTAATCAAAGAAGTGACCACGGATCCAAAACCAATTTAATTATTTTGCTCAATTGAAAAACAGTTGGTATAGAAAATTCTAGTCTTCACCATTCACAAGGTGAAAATGATTTATGCCTCCTGATATACAGGGTGTCCATAAAGTCTCTTTACAATTTAAAAAATGTATTACCAAAGCAATTAATGAGATATTTTAATCAGATTTGTTGTATGTACTCGGTGGTTATCAAAGTTTTTAATAACATTGCATTGGTCCATTGGTCCATTTTTCTTCCACGAGAAAACAATTACTGCAAATGTTTACCTTGACCTTTTGAATGAATATGTGGCACCACAACTAGATGACCTTCAACCAGCCATCATTTATCAGCAAGATGGTGCACCACCACATTGGGGACTGCGTGTTCGTGAGTTCCTAAATCAAACATTCACAGACCGGTGGATTGGAAGGGATGGCCCGATTCCCTGGCCACCTCGTTCACCAGATATCACCTCCCTGGACTTCTTTCTATGGGGTTATGTTAAAGATATCGTGTATCGAACAGAGATACGGGACATCACTGACCTAAAGCAAAAGATCACTGATGCCATTGCAACCATTGATGAGGCTATGCTACAGCGAACATGGCAAGAAATCGAGTACCGTCTTGATGTGCTTCGTGCAACTAATGGTGCCCATGTAGAGGTGTACTAAATGAGGCAAAAAAAACTTCAATATCTACTCCTCATTTTGTAATAATTTCCACATATTTGTCTGTTCCTTTGCTTTTGTAATTGGGAGGTTTGACGTACCTCCCAACCTACCAAATAGGAAAACCTACTATTTGGTAGTAGTCTTGGAAAATCCAACGTCAAGGCTATTGACCTAATTGCAATGACGACTTGTCTATTTTGACTGCTATGTCGTCATTCCAACCGCGGTTAAAAAGAAAACGTCTAGAGTCTACTCCTTATCTTGCTCTAGGAGACGTTGTACATTAACCAAAACTACCACCGAAGGTGAAAAAAGCATAGAAGAGAAGAAAAAGGGGTTTACCTTAGTTACCGCTTAAGGCCCATCCCGTGTTCCGTCATGTGCAGATCCCTGTCGAACGTGCGCATGAGCGACCCTCTCTTGTCATCACATCTCACGTCAGCAGAAGAACGCGGATGGGCAGGGGTCCGGCGTGAGGGAGGGTATTATGTACGTTGGATTTTCCAAGACTACTACCAAATAGTAGGTTTTCCTATTTGGTAGGTTGGGAGGTACGTCAAACCTCCCAATTTGTTAGTAGTCTTGGCAAATCCAACGTCAAGGCTGCATAACAAATAGAAGGAGGACATCCAAGCCCAACATACCAAAAAAAAACAATGCATAAAACAAAATTATGAATGACAAAGACACAATTTAAACAAGAGAGTTTAATAAAAGAGTGAAAAACTGAGGAGTAGCTAAAAAGAACAGTTTTAACACATGCCCATCATTCATAGTAATGCAAAAACATAGACTTGTCTTAAACCAAAAAGGTACTGTACCCAAAATCCCTTTTCTTCCAAAACCAACAAAAACATTGAACACAATAACAAAACACAATTTTCAATGTGGCAAAAACACTTATGTACTGTAACAATACATAATCCCAAACTTGCAATCAAGTGTTGCAAACCCGTACTCCCCCCCCTTTGTCAAATAAAACAAGGGAAAAGAACGAGGGACAAGGGGGGAAGACCAGGTATCTTCGCCAGAGCACTAGGAAACACGACCCCCGAGAGCCATCACCGGCCGAGGGGGTCGAACACTGGACATGGAGAGGGAGGAGGAGATGAAGGAATTGATAGAAGTCCACAAAACCGCTGAGGCGATGTCAGGTAAGGATCGACTTTGCAGGAACCGGAAGGAGGCAGCAACGGATCGCACATCGTGCGCAGAACCCCTACAAACAGGGTTACTGGCACGAATGGTCCGACAAATGTGGCGTCCCATCTGCACCTGCGAGAGCCTCCCACCTGTCCGAGGAGACACCCACACAGCAGTACCCGAAGGCGGCGTCACAGACGCAACAGAGGAGTGCAAGGCTGACACCGGGCAGAAAACATGGCGAGTATGCCCACGCTGGAAAGCCTGGACGGTGAAAGGCTGGAAAACGTGGGTCTCCTTCTCTTTCGTGGCAACAAAATGAGGGGAGGAGGCGAACGTGACGCCATGCAAGGACGGGGAGAATCGCACGCAGTCCCGGGGCCGTGACAATGCCGCTAGTGCAGACACCCGATCCCCAGCGGTCAGAGCGACAAGGAAGAGTGGATGCCCGAGCAACGGAACCGGTGTAGCGGCCCGGGTATACGTGGGTGAAGCCAGAAGGTCCAGAGCCCGCCCCAGATCCCACTGTGGAGGGACCCGGCGCGGAGGCGGGCGTTCCCGGAAGGCAGCCGTCATGAAGGAATCCAGCTCCTGCGGCGGAACGACCAGCCCAGCGACGGACTCAAAGACCCTCCCGGACGGCAGACAAGTGGTTACGTATAGCGTCGACGTGAAATTGACGTGTACGGAAGAGGTGAAACAAGGAGTGGAGGACGAGGGAAGGAGAGCCAACTGTCTGGCGAGTGTCCTGGACCCACCTAGTAAAAGACCTCCAGCGGGACCAGTAAGTTCCCCAAGGAGAAGGCGGCCCGGAACGCTTCAGGAAGGCAGTCAGGTCCCGCCCGTGGACTGGGAGCCACCGTGCCTCATGAACATTCACGATGCGAAGGCCAACGAGGTCCGCAGGGCCCCAACCTAGCTCAAGTGGAAGTCGGAGACAGGTAGAGGGACCGGACTCGGGCACCACCGCGTCAACCGGGCGTACCAAGCCCGTGCCGGCCACAGAGGCGCGAGTAGCCAGACGCCGCCGCGGTACAGCCGCAGCCTCGCGAGGACTTTGCACATCAACAGTGCGTCTGGTGGCAGAAAGATGTATATCGACCGCCACCCGTTTCAGTCTACCATGAAAGCGTCCGGACACCCCTCCGGAGTGCGAGGCCGGAGGGATAGGCACTGAGGCAACTGGCGCGGCACATCCGATGCGAACAAGGCGACCTCCGGAACACCCCCGGAAGCCGCGAGGTCGTCGAACACAGTCCGTTGCATTGCCCATTCTACAAGAACGCCCTGTCCTCTCGACAGGGCGTCCGCCCACAGGGTGGCAGTCCCAGGCAGGGAGGAGGCATGCAAGGAGAAGGCGTGTCGGTTCGCGAGGAAGAACAACTCCACCGAGATCCCCAAGAGAGTCAATGACCTGGAGGACCCCCGCTTTAGGAAACAGTGGACAGCTGTCTGAGTGTCCATCCCGAAGGCCACCGACTTTCCCCGAAGGGCCAGCGCGTGGTCCCTCAGGAAGAAAAAGGAACCAACAGGTCGAGGGCATAGACGAGTAAGGGGAGGGAGACCCACCCATCTGCCGGGAAGTGGACGTCCGAGGTTTGATTGGAAACCGCACCCTACCTCGCTCGACGCATCTGTGTCTACCCAGATCGTCGGCGGGGGGAGGGCGGTCCAGGGCACAGCCGTAGAGAGCGTGCCCCGAGCAACCCAATGACCGAAGCGTCGGCAAACGGTACGCGGGAGCGGCAGGAGCCGAACCATAGGGGCCAACGGAAACACCTCGGGGCCCATGAGGAGGAGGCGGTGTAGCCTGAGGCTCCCTAAGGGAATGGGCAGAGCGGCCCAACGCAGCGAACCCACTAACGAGTCCCAGAGCCACCCCGGGAGGGAGACCGAGTGCAACACGGCGAAGACCTTCCGCCGAAGGTGCACCGCGTTCGGCAGACCCCGGGTCACCGTAGCGCCGGACAAAACCCATGCGAGACCGACCCATGGCACGACACGCAACGTGGTCAAGCGTGATTCGGGAACATCGATGGGGAACCCCAACTGTGCGACGTGGCGAACGACGGTGAGGGCGTCGCGGACGCACAGTCCGAGGGCTTCGGAAACTATCAACCAAGCGGCCAAGGAAAACAGGAGCTGGAGCCCGCTCCTGAGGAGAGGACCCAGAGCCTGTCCCACCAGTGCGAAGAAGATCCGCGGCGCGATGTGGAGACCGAAGGGAAGGCCGGCGAACAGGAACACACGATCGGAAGTCCGAACGGCCAAGAATCGCCGGAATCGAGGATGGAGAGGAACGAGCCAAGACGCATCCTGGAGGGCCAGCGACACTACCCACGACAGAGGGCGCAGGGCCAGGCGGACCTGGGGTACCGGCAGCATCCGAAACCGTGTGTGCACGATGCGCCCGGTGAGGGCCGACAGAGCCACCACCGGGCGCATCGCGTCGCAGTTCCACTTCGGTACCAGAAATACACGGGAGAGGAAAACCGGGTGACCGGCGGGCAACTCCCTCGACAATACCCTGCCCGTGCATGGATGTGAACACGTGGGCCACCTCTGAAGAGATGGGCCGGCGTCGGTGACAAGAGCGGAGTGGGGGTCTGGACGTCCACCTCCAGGGGAGACCCCTCGCAGCCACCGAAGGGCGCAAGGGCGAAAACAACCCGTGGGAGCTCCCGAGAAGAGGGGAGTGACCCGGGCGGCCAGGCGAGAAGGAGAACAAGGAGACCGACCCAGAGAACCTACACATTGGTGCGACGTGGAGGTACCCCCGGTACGGTCCGTGCGGGCATGAGCGCCACGTTGACCTCCTCTCCCCCCCCCCCCAAACTTCGTCGAAAAGGGCGGGCCACCCCAACTCCTGGCCGGCGCGGGGCTGACCCCGGCGAAGGGCGGCCGGAAGTGGAAGGCCGGCCAGCCCCGACACGGCGGGGATTAAAAGGGGGCAAGAACAGAAGGGCGAGGTGGAACTGACGCACTGGCCTGTAACGTCCCTGTCCTGCGCCCGTGCATGGCGGCAGCACGTGCAGCAGCACCCCGAAGAGGACCGGCAGAAGGACGGGACTGAGAAGACCCCGCTCGCGACACAGCGCGTCGTTGCGTGTCGTAAGCAGGGTCCGCCGATAGAGAAGCGTAGCGGCCCCAAGCATCCTGCGCAAAAAAGCCCCGACGGAGAGAGCGTAGAGTACAACAAACCCTGACGAATATCCAAGGGGGCTGTCCGGCAGAACGAGGACCGTACCGTCCGGCGTTGCCGAGGTGCCACGCACAAAACCGCCTTCAGCTCGGGAACCAAAGACACCGCGAGCCGAAGGGGGAGCCGCCGAACGCGGCCCAAACCCTCGCGAAGATCGCCTGGTGCAGACGCCGCGATAAGCCGCAGGTGGTGAACAGAAGTCTGGAGGGAACCAAAAGACAAGAGAAGAAGTTCAGCACCCACCGCCGCAAGGGAAAAACCCTGTCGACAGAGGACTGAACTGGGTGAGAGAAGAACGGGGTAGCAATAGAACAAAGTTCAAGAACGGGCGCGCTGAACCAGGACCAGAACGCGCCGTCCAGCCCGCCGACAGACACAAGAGGAGGCAAAAGCAGTGATGACTCCGGGGAGGGACTGAAGGAGAGCCGGCGAAGTCGAAGGCCTCAGCAAACCAGGCCCCCAATGGGAGAGGGTGATCGAGCAAGATGGCTAAGCCAGGCGTACCGTCGTCGCACAAACCCGTCCCATAGGAGGACAGTCCCGTCAACACAGCCAGGGACCGAACATCCTGAAGGATGTCCCGGCGGCTGAAGTCGGACCAGAGCGTAGGCCTGCAGAAGGGAGGGGGACCGTAGCAGGGGTAGGTAGGGTGAGGCGCTGAGGGTGTGTCACCACCAAGAAGCGCGATAAGAGGGAGTCTTGCATCGACTCCAAGCGCCCGTCGATGCGTGACACAAGCCACCCCTGCATAGCCGACAATCGATCCGAGAGAGGGGACCCCCCCCCCCCCCCCCCAATGGTCGGCCCGCAGGGGTGAGCGCGAGCGGGAGCGAGATCCACGACACGAACCAGCAGAGTCGCGGCCCAAGGAAGGCGAGCGACCACGGTTGTGTCGCCGCGGAGGGACTCGTCCCTGAACACGAACGCCCGAGGGGGAAACAGCACCATCCCCCTCTTCCAGCGACACGTCAGCCCCTGAGAAAGGGGACCCCGAAACCACGCTAGACCCCACCGAGCCAAGAGGAGGGGTACCCCCGTGGCGAGACGGTAAGTGAAGGTCAGGGAGAGAAGAAGGAGGAGGAGCAGGACGACGGGAGTGGGAAGGCTGGCCGGGTGAAAAGAGGTCAGAAGGAGCCGCGGGGGGAAACAGAGCAAGGATCCCCGGGGCAGAGAGAACAGGGCGGCCCGACACCGAGGCGGAGGAGGGAGGGACCGCCACCGTGGGACGAGACCGTGAAGGAAGAATAGGCACCGAAGCAGGTGAAGTAGAAGGAGAAGCAACTACAACCTGGCGGACCCTCCTGGACAGTGTAGGAGGAGGGAGCAGAGGGCCAGCTACAGCCTGAACCTCCGCGCGCGTAGAGGACAAAGGAAGAGGACGTCGTTCGAGCAGGGGAAGCGGGCGGAAGGTAGTAGAGCCCCGACCCGGAGAGGCCAGGGGAGGGCGCACAAGGGCAGAGCCGCTAACCCCGGCCGCAGGGCGAGAACCATGACGAGGGCGATGGGCGCCGTCAAGGCGATCAGGAGGACAACGAGGGGCAGGAGAGGACGGGCGAAGGCGAGCGAGAGCGTGGACGGAGCAGGGGATCCCCCCGACGATGTGACGACCGGCTGCGGGACCCAGGGGAGAGGGCCCGAGCAGGGAGAGGGCCAGGCGAACGGCCTTCAGTCGGGTCAGGGATACCCAGGGCGACGCGGATCCGGGCGGCAACAAAGGCCGGGGAACGGTGGCCCACAGTCCAAAAGTGGCGGGAGACTATCGCCCACACCGACTGAAGGGAAGCAGAGGCCACTGCCGCCGCCGAGGAACCAGGGCTATGGTGCACCACATCCACCAGGGCCAGACACGGGCCACACAGAGCAGGGAGGTAGGCCGTAGAGGACACACAGTGCGAGTGGCGCAAGCAGGACTTGGGGCTCTCCAAGCACGGGGAGCTACAACCATGGCGAAAGCAAGGCTGCCTACCTGCACTGGAAGAACACACACCATAATCAGCACGTCGAAGGAGTAAGTGGAGAGAATGTCCAAGAAGAACCAGGGAAGGAGCATGGGGAAACAGGAACACACATGCAAACAGGTATCCGTACTCACCCGAAACCGGGAGCACAGAGGTAGGTGAGTAGGGCGGGCGAGGTGGAAGAGCACTAGCAGAACCTGCAAAGATGGAGAAAGTGTTAACCACCACTCAACATCTTACATGCAGGGCCTATAACACCAGTAAAGTGCACACACCAAATAGTATCAGGCAACAAGATGACATAAAAAAGGTCAATAGTGAAAGCCAACTATTACCGCAAATTTGCGGGCCAATGGAGGCATAACCGTACCGACACCACCCTCCCGCAAATTTGCGGGACCCCCCAGCGATCTCCGCAAATTTGCGGGGAGCCGAAACGTCCCAGAGGACCGAATCGAGCTCCCGCAAATTTGCGGGACCGGCCGAGATGGTCCGGCGCCGAAAAAGCGAGAGGAGCATCTAGGGAATACCAAAAAAGGGCCACAAAAAAGCGTCATCTCCTTATGAACTCCAAGCGATGATGGCCATCAAGCTGAGCAGTGTCTTCCTTGAAAACATCCTAACTCAACCGGTAAAGGGAGAGGCAAGGAAGACACAGCAGGGGAGAGGAGGCACATCCCCACAGAGATAGAGCAAAGCCCATGAGGAGAAGTGGCAGGGAGGGTGGTTTCGCACAAACAGGGGCCCCCGTGAGGTACCCCTGGATTGGGCAAAAGACTATGAAAGGATGGAGGTGAAACAGGAAGAGAAAACAAAAACCAGTAAATGAAACTGGTGAGAAAAAGGGTGGCCTAGCCGTGAGCAGAGAATGTGTCAGGGGCGAAAAACCCTGTGGTGTGAAAGAGGGGTCCCCGTGGGGTACCCCTGAAGTATCACGAACCACCTGTCGCCCAGGCCCTTGAGACACAGTGAAGGACTCGAAAGGGGGGACTCGGGAATAACGCTAATAATGCGGCCGACACAAACTCTACAAACAGCACCGCCACCAACGAAATCTCAGATTGTTTACCAACGGTACACCTAGGCTATGAAAAAATGAAAACTCATAGGGGCATAGCAAGTCCTGAATGAGAAAACGAGCTAGGCTAAATTAAGCTAAAAGCTAAACTATGCCCAGACTAACAGGAAAAAAGAATATGAAAAGAGAAAGAATGAAAAACATATACGAGGAACGCCAGGCGCCCCCGTACCTTCGGTAGGCTATTTCCACACGCATCTCCATTATACACACTTAGGAGCCCATTTACGTGTGCCCTAGATCACGTAACATCTGTCTAACAAAAAAGAAGGCCAGATAAGCCGAAACGAACCTAAACAGGGTGAATTAAAGGAGCACAACAAAAGCGACTTCATTCAATGAAGCGCGTGAAAAAATGATGACAAGAGAGGGTCGCTCATGCGCACGTTCGACAGGGATCTGCACATGACGGAACACGGGATGGGCCTTAAGCGGTAACTAAGGTAAACCCCTTTTTCTTCTCTTCTATGCTTTTTTCACCTTCGGTGGTAGTTTTGGTTAATGTACAACGTCTCCTAGAGCAAGATAAGGAGTAGACTCTAGACGTTTTCTTTTTAACCGCGGTTGGAATGACGACATAGCAGTCAAAATAGACAAGTCGTCATTGCAATTAGGTTAATAGCCTTGACGTTGGATTTGCCAAGACTACTAACAAATAAATATTTTAAATTGTAAAGAGACTTTATGGACACCATGTATATCTAAGCTAGGTTAGACCATTTCTTGGTCTGGCTAGCTAGTGACTTAGCAACTTGTTGCTAAGGTTATGTGGTTATTCCTTATCAATAAGACTATTCACAAGATAACAATGAATTCTGGTGCCTGATATACATCTAACCTAGGTTAGGTCAATTCTTTGTGGAGATATATAGGCTAGGCCTATGTCTTTAGCAAAAACAGAGTAAGCAGACGGCGCCGAGTGTGTCGGCGATCGACGATGCGCATGGCGGGCTGTTTGAAAAGGCCCAAAAGGGTGAACTCGGGCCTCGTCAAAGACTAATGGATAATTTTCCCATTTAAAGTACTATTCGCGTTTGGCGATGGTTTGGCTAGACTAATGAATTCGCTAAATGAGAGGGACCACTGTATACTCTTTCAACCAGACGTCAATACCAGTCACATTGGAAATCCTTTATGACTTGGATAGTGGAAACTGCTCAAACTGAATCATCAGTATCATTAATTTTCAAATATCTGGATTACCTATTTGAACATAAACGATATTCAGTAGTAACACTTAAGAACCATTTAACAGCAATCAGGGTCCCATTTTTTTATTTAACTGGACTCTCTGTACCGCAGGCAGAGGAGAAGGGTTTCATGTGTGCATGTTCAAGCTTCGTCCACCACCCCGTCAGCTCATGCCAACCTGGTCACTGGACAAAGCTTTGTCTTTACTAAATTCTCAAAAATATAGTCACAATCCAACTTTTGAGGCAATCTTAAAGAAGGCTGTGTTCCTTATGGCTTTGGCCACAGGAAACCGGTTCTCTGAACTGGCAGCGATGAGCAACGAACCAAATTGTCTAAGGTTTGGACGACACAATATTGAAGTTCAAATTGCTCTGTCTCCTACTTTCATAGCAAAGAACGAGCATAGTGAGCATGTTTTTACGGCTTTCACGGTTCCGGCGCTCAAAAGAGGAGATACGCATCACAAGTTGTGCCCGGTGCAATCTCTGATAAATTTAATGAGAGTGTCCCGGCCTAATCAGCCGGGCGCCCTCTGGGTGAATTGTACAGATAATCGCGTTACCGAAGAAGAAGTTAGCAACTTTACTTGTGGAGGTCATAAAGGAAAGCAACCCCGGTACTGTGGGGCATGCGCATGACATCAGGAAATGGGCGGTATCCTTCAGATTCTTGAAGAATTTCTCGGTTGCAGATATCGCCAATACGCAACTATGGGCTTCTAACCACACCTTCCTAACGTGATATCTCTCTGTTGCCCTAGATAGACCTAGTTTAACCTGTGTAGCATTAAGACAGCGGGTCTGATAGGTCTGGTGCTTTTAGAATTAAGGCTAATTTTAAGAGTCAAAAGAGGGGGGGTGGGGGGTTTACTGGTGCGCAAGACCTCCAGCCCCGCCGGACAAGTGGTATGTGATATACTGAATATTAAGGAGTGGAGACACAGTCAAGATGTTTTTCATTTTATTGTATTTGATACATAGACATATTGCTCAGGTTGGGCAATAAGTCATAAGGAGAAATATTTTTGTATGTGATAGACATGACCAAATATTTTTGTACCTTCACTCAAGGACTAGTCAGTCAAGAGTATCATATTGTGTGTAAGAATTGTTATTCATGAACAAAGATGTTTTTTATTGATTTAAGAATGTTGGACACATTTGTGGGCAATTGTTACATGTACCTAATCGGTAGTGTACCTGATAGGTTATGTACACGCAGGTCTTCTTCGAAGTACGCTGCCTGCATTACTTTTCCATTTTTATAAGATATATTTTGTATGCACAAAATTAATATTAGAATGCTAATTTTGGGTATTTTTTCTCATCCTATTGTTGATTTGTTAATGGTTTTATATTGTCACGAATGTCCCCCTCCAGACTTGAGATATCAGGTATATCGTCAATGATGAAGGGGCCACTAATAAATTATAGGTTTGAGTCCCGGAGGGAAGAAGGAAAACCTAATATTTAGTAGTGGCCCCGGAATCATTGACGATTCCGGTCCTCCCTTTCATCCCCTTCCCATTCGTTGGTGTTTTAAGTTATCTTGATATATCATTGAAGGCGGAATGATGCCAGGCGGAGCAGCGTCTGCGGGAAATCCCACACGGGAAAACATCCACAAGTTGGGAAGCTTGGTTTTAGCAGTTCTAATTTTAATGTTTTTGTTATATTTTTTACAAAGTTTTTTCGTAGTGAGCTCCCAATCATAAGGACGATTCCGTAAGAGAATTAGCGTACCCTTATGATGTTGGACTCTCTCTCTCTCTGTGGCGGGTGTTTCAAACAGCTGACACAAGGTTCGAAGAGTGCCATTACTGTATAAGGCATATCGTCAATGATTCCGGGGCCACTACTAAATATTAGGTTTTCATTCTTCCCTCCGGGACTCAAACCTATAATTTAGTAGTAGTCTCGGAGCATCCAACGTCAGAGTATCCCGCCCTCACGCCGAACCCCTGCCCATCCAATCTAGTCTGATTACTTGATACCGTGATGCAGTTACCTGGTCGGAGGCAGGTATGTGAAGTTCGCGCATGCGTCCAGAGGGAACCTAGATTGAGTGGGCAACTCTTTAAATTTTGTCTACCCTACCTTTTTTCCTTTTCTATTCTCAATAGTAGTCTCAAAGTGTGTACAACGTACCTAGTAGAGATTTGACCCGGCAACGGCGAGAAAGCTCATAAGAAGTTTTACTGGGTGAGGGCGGCAAAGCTCTTAAGAGGGAAGGCCTAAATAAAACATTTTAAACGGCCCCAGTAGCACTAAAAACATTTTTTTTTTCCCCCCTATACCTCATATCACTCCTCCACATCCTCTCCTTTCCCCTCTCCCTTCAATTATCACCTATTTTCCCTGTTATTCCCTAATTCGTTGGTATATTTTTGTGCTAACATTAGCAAAATGTGTGGAGGATGTGCTTATGTGCCTAGCGGGTGTGTTACATAAGCGAGAGTGTGGATGAGTAAGCTCAGTCCGGCTTGAGGCCTCGTGAAGTGAGGGGTTGCCTCAATTTACTCCATAATTCATGAATGGGCTGCTCCATGTATATTCGCGATTTTGACCAGAAAAATTATATTTTCACTTGTTTTATTGTTGTTACAGGTTACTATCTTATAGTGAAGGTAAAATAGGCACATATGAATAAGTAATAACTATATTTATCGTAAAATGACGATTATAGGCATGAATGGAGCCTAATATGCTCGCCCAGGGGCATCGAGTTCAATACCCCCTCCTCGCCGTTTGTAGGTTAAGGTGCTACTCTAGAAGATATTGGACTGCACATGTAGTACCGATAAATCGCCCCGCTTTGCGAGCGGCTGAGTTTAACCCTCTGGGACCGGCTACGCATTCTATAAATATTCCCCGAAACCCGAGGGTTTTGGCTGAAAAACGTCTACGCCTAGGCTACTGTATCTTTGTTATTTTGACTGCTTCTGCATTCCCGCGCATCCCCAAGCGTAGATGTGTTTCGTACCTGTAGAATGGCATTGAGTAGAGCTCTCTAAGTCAATTGGTTCAGTTGTGATCACGATTTCCGTGGAGAGAACTTTGTGGCGATGTCGGCCATATCAGCCACTTTTCAATACTAAACAATAACACATAGGCTGACACAGCCACACAAGAACAAGCGACGCCTCTCCTTGTGGTCGGAGATGCGCGGCGTCGGTCCAACCGGCTGTTGTTTACATGCGTCGGACGGGCGCCTTTCAAAACAAGCTTACAGGCTTTCAAGCTGCCGGAGCCTCAGAGCCCTACCGGGTTCCGCGGGTCGCGTTTGTTATGGGTGCCTCAGAGCCCTACCAGGTCTGAGGGGTTAATAGCCCTACGTTGGATACGTAGAGACTACTACTAAATTGTCTGAAAGACGGAGATTCTTGCTGAACACCTCATTACATGGCATCCTCTCTGACTCAGACTCTTTCAATTTCACCCCTATTCGTCACTTCCTGAGAGCGATAAATTTATACAATGACATATAACTGCTGACATATACGTGACTTTAAACTCTGTACCACCTCCTCCACCTAGACTAGCCTTGAGAGGGCCTAGGCCCAGTGGGCTAGTATAAAATAAAAGCATCATCAACAACATCAACAACTACTAAATTGTCTGTTGTTGTTCCCCAAGCTGCCTGGCCGAACAGCCCCAAGGCCCCGAGCAAGGCCAAGGCCATAACCGAGCGCCCCCACAGAACCCTCCCTGCCGACCACAATAAAGCCTGGGTGACTGAAGCCACTCCATGGCGGGGAGCTGAGGAGGGTGCGGAAACGCTCGGGAAACCAAAGCCCCACCCAGGGCCCTGTGCCCCTCATCAATTATGAAGAGAAAGTTGAGGGGCAAAGGAAAAATGTGACGCTTTGGCTTCCAATCTTGGTAGATTGGGAGGTCAATCCACGGAAGAGACGCCGTCACTTGAGATCTAGAAAATATATAAGTAAAAGGAACAGTCAGAGTAAGCTATGGGTATGGCAGAGATCGCTCAGTTCTCACTCTGATAGACCAGCCCATGTCTGTTATGATGGATGGGTGTGGGTAGGGGAGATTTTTCACGTGTTTTCGACCATTTCATTCTTACACAAGATATGTCTACATCAATCTATTTTACCTTCCATAGTGAGAGAAAACACGATTCATCACAAAGTGTAGCCTACCGGCAGATATAAAACGTACGTATATACTATAAACTGGGAGGTTTAACGACCCTCCCAATACCAAATAAGGTAAACCTCCTATTTGGTTGTAGCCTCGGAGTATCCAACGTAGAGCTTATACTATGACGATGTAATCTGCTTCGCTCTAGAGCGGCAATTATCGTATACCCATAGCGCGAATTAAATCGATACCATCTAGAGTAGCACCTTACTCTCTCTACTAGGTACGTTGTACATACTTTTGAGGTCTTTTGAATAGAAAAATGAAAAGAGAAACGAGAAAGAAAAGAAAAAGTTGTCGACTAGGCCATTCCATCTGGCTCTTCACACCGCTCTCAGGGGCGTACCTTCTAACCCGTTCCGGATTAAAGGGCATCTCGATATCAAGCTACAAAAGAGGCAAGATTGGATGGGCAGGGGTACGGTCTGCGGGAGGGATACTATGACGTTGGATACTCCGAGGCTACAACCAAATAGGAGGTTTACCTTATTTGGTATTGGGAGGGTCGTTAAACCTCCCAATTTAGTAGTAGCCTCTACGTTCCAACGTAGAGCTTAGAGTACCAAAATTGGAGGCGGACATCCAAGCTGAAAAAACTCAAACATCAGCAATTAGTTAAGGATCATGACAAAGAAAAGACAGACTTAAGCAAGAGAGTTTATATAAAGAGTGTACGGACAGGTGCATATTAAGAGAGATCACGTACAGTCATGTCATGTTCTTTGAGATCTCAACCGAATCATATGAATGTTACATATCAGAATGGTGGATATGGATGATAGGATGCCCCCCCCCTTCATGATATGGAGTAAGTAGGAAGTACTACACCGGATAATACCAAGCGTAAACATCGCTAACAGCACCGCGCACAATGAAAAAAGTGCCGGAGGTGATAAATGACACCCAGTAGATAAGTGACTGAACACTTAATTCTGTGGACTACCAGTAAAAACAGTAGGACAAACACCCCAATGACAATGCATGAACATGACACAAGCGGGTGATGCAGAACGAACAGAATGTGATGATGGGAAGAAATTAATGAAACATACAGTAACATCTACATTTCAAACAATTAATGTAATAATGAAGGAAATGAAAAACAATATCCTTAAGCCTAGGTAAGGTCCTTAACCCTAGGTGACATTATATACATATATGTGTTACCCATAGCCCCACCCCCCTCCCCCCAAAATATGAGCGGATAGGATAGGAGAAAAACAGTAGGGGGAAGGACAAGCATAGAGGAATACCCCTAAGTAACTCTTTGGCCCAACGCAACACAAGGACGCCCTGGCCTGTCCGTAGACATGGACAGATAGGAGGAGACAAACGTGCTGGGGGAAGACCACAGCCCTGTGTCAGTAATGTCCCTGAGGGAGTGATTGTGAAGGAAGCGGAGCGTGGCCGCATAAGACCTGATGTCATACGCTGAACCCCGAACCAGAGGATTTCTATCCTTAATGATGCAACACAGGCGTAGTCCCACAGCACGTTTGGTTAATCTCCTACCGGTCTTAGGCGCCACCCAGAGCGCCAACCCCGACCCCGGCACAGTGGAATGAACATAAGAATGAAGTGAAAGAACAGGGCACAACGTGTGATGACGATGGCCGCGCTTAAGAGCGGGGACAGTGAAAGGCTTAAACACGTGTGCCTCTCGTTCGTTCTTAGCAACAAAATGAACAGACGGAGCCAAAGTTACCGACCCGAGGATGGGAGCAAAAGGCAAACAGTTCTGGGCCCGAGACATGGCAGCCAACTCCGAGACTCTCTCACCCGTAGCTAAAGCTAGAAGAAACAGTGTCTTGTCAAGTAATCCGTCAGGTGTGGGATTAAGAGTGTAGGCCGCAGACGAGAGCTTATTGAGAGCCGCCGCCAGAGACCACTGAGGGGGAATCTGATGCGGGGATGGTCTGAGCCGAAAGCAGGCTCGCATGAAGAACTCTAGTTCTTTCTGAGGAACGACCAACCCCGTGAGGGTCTCAAAAGGCTCACGAATGGCAGACAGGTGGTTCCTAACAGTGTTGTACATGTAGCGACGCTCCTCAAATAAATAATTGAGGTAGTGAAAAACAAGCGCCACCAATGGAGTTGTCTGTGAAGAGGTGTGTAACCAAAAAGTAAAGCTGTGCCAGTGAGATTCATATATCTTCCATGTAGATGGCGTCCAATGTAGAGTGAATTTGTCAGTTAATGATCGTCCAAACAAGGGGAGCCACCCCGCCTCACAAACATCCACGATGCGAATGCCAACGAGGTTCCTAGGTCTCCAATCGACCCCAAGTGGAAGCTTGAGACCGACAGAGGCACAGGATCCGGGCACCATCGTTTCAGCTGAGCGTACCAGGCTTGGGCCGGCCAGAGGGGCGCGATCAACCAAACTTTGCCCTGGTACACTCTCAGCCTGTGGAGGACCTTGCACATCAAAAGTGCGTCGGGTGGCGGAAACACGTACAGTGACTGCCACCTGTTCCAGTCCTCGCTGAAAGCGTCCGGTCCCCCCCGCTGGAGTGCGAATCCAGCGGGTCAGGAACACAGACAACTTGGTCACTTTCCAACAGCAACACAACACAATCACATGCTGCAATCACAACAACAGACTCTACTCCTTCATGTAAACAACAAGCAAACACTCTCATCAATCACTTTTCACATGTCAGCCACCTAAAACCTCACAAAGACGACCGACGTGTCATCCGACGTAAGAGACAATTCCCCACAGACCCTGACTATACACCCTTCACCAATCACCAGACAAAGCATATCATCAACAATCTCAAGCACTCACCCGCCTGTGGCCTAGACAACATAAGCAACATACACCTCAGACACCTGGGACCACAAGGCATACAAGCACTCACTAACATATCAACTACAGCTATTCACACAACACAATACCAGACATTTGGAAGCATGGTATCATCATCACATTCCCCAAACCCAACAAAGACCCCACGCTACCCTCCTCGCACCGCCCCATCACACTCCTTTGCTCCCCCTCCAAAGTCATGGAACGCCTAGTATTACAACTAATTACACCTGACCTACCCCTAGCT
This sequence comes from Paralithodes platypus, assembly GCA_032716605.1. Lineage (NCBI taxonomy): Eukaryota > Metazoa > Arthropoda > Malacostraca > Decapoda > Lithodidae > Paralithodes > Paralithodes platypus. The sequence continues at coordinate 48,576,088 of CM064498.1, forward strand.
CCAACACAACATGGCTTTAGGCCACTGCACTCCACAAACACTCTTCTCACAGACCTTACACAAAGAGCTTTCGACGGCATCAATTCAGCTAGACCACCACACAGATCACTATTAGCCACACTCGACATTAGTAAAGCCTTCGATGCCATCCCCCGCCACAACCTAACAAACAAAATCTACAACACAAACATGCACAACAACACAAAACGGTGGCTGGCCAACTTCCTAGCAGGCAGATGTGCACACGTATCTTTTGCCGGTCAGTCATCTAAAATCAGAAACTTTCCAAACGGAGTCCCACAAGGATCCGTCCTATCGCCCGCACTCTTCAATCTGTACATGCACGATATAACTACACCCAATACTCCCCAAATAAACTTAGCCTCCTATGCAGATGACATAACACTCACATGCACACACCATGACCCAAAAAGAGCAACAGATCTCCTTCAACCCTATCTCAACACACTACATGGCTGGTGCACTACAAACAGACTTAATCTAGCCCCAGCCAAATCCACCGCAACCCTGCTCACAAGTTGGACAGGAGAACACGAATACATCCCTCAACTCACCATAAACAACACACCCCTAACACATACACACACACCCAAAATCCTAGGAGTAACATATGATACTCATATGACATTCAAACAGCACACCACAAACATTAAAAAGAAACTGACACCCAGACTTAACGCCCTCAGGTCACTTGCTCACACAAAATTTGGACACAACAAAGAAACTACCACCACAGTATATAAACAATACATAAGATCAGTGATGGAATACGCAAGCCCAGCCTGGGCTTCTAACCTAGCTGAAACATCATAAGACCTTACAGACTATTCAAAACAAAGCCCTGAAGATCATTACAGGCTGCACAGCTACTGCACCCACAGATCACATCAAGAAACCAAAATCCTCAAAGTCAAAGACCATCTGGACATGAGAGGCACTCAATTCCTGGCAGCAGCCTCCACGAACCAAGACCACCCACTAAACTACATGGCAACACACCCACAGACACCAAGAAATATCAAAACAACACCCAGCACACGGTATCACACACAATTATTGTCCTCTCTCCCTCCCTGCCCACCCCGAACCAACTTCCAGAAGCACATCCATACTCATATCTCTCACCGATCCATCCACTCACTCAGACAACACGCAGCTGCATGCACGACCTCCCGAAATCCATCCTTCCGAATCCTCCCTTCCTCGCGAGGACAGAGTCCACCTGGCCAGGCTGAGATGCGGACACCATCCAGCTCTCCTGAGCTATCAGAAGAGACTGGATGACTCCGTTGTCGACGCCTGCCCGGGATGTAACACAGCACCCCATACCATTAAACACATCATAGAAGACTGCATTTCACACAACCACTTACGCCAACACAATCTACACTCAATGAGAGCTCTGTGGGAAAGCCCGATCGTGGCCATGGCCTTTCTCAGGGACTCGGGGCTGTTCGGCCAGGCAGCTTAGGGAACAACAACAACAACAACAACTTGGTCGTCTCGTGAGAAGCGAACAAGTCGACCTGCGGAACACCCCAGGAGGCTGCCAGGCCGTCGAATACGGTTTGTTTGAATGACCATTCTACCTGGGTGCTCCGTCCCCGAGACAGAGCATCCGCCCACAGGTTGGCAGACCCGGGCAGGTAGGTTGCATGCAGTGTAATGTTGTAATGATCTGCCTGAAAAAACAGTTTCTCCGCCAGATCCTGAAGCACCGCGGTTCTGGAGGAGCCCTGTTTCTGTATGCAATGAACTGCAGTCATGTTGTCCATCCTGAAGGCCACCGACCTGCCCAGAAGGGCGTGCCCATGATCCCACAAGGAAGAACAACGGGACTAACAGTTCCAAGACGTTTATGTGTAGGTGAGTGAGACCTGACCACCTGCCTTGGTTTTGGTGACCCATGTTTGACTGGTAGCCCCATCCCACCTCGCTCGACGCATCGGTGTCTATCCAGATGGTCGGCGGGGGCAAAGTCCAAAGCACAGCTCTCGCGAGCTTGCCCCGAACAACCCAGTGTGTCAAAAGTAAATGGATCGAGCGCGGAATCGGCCAAAGCCGATGTGGAGGCAACAGTGGGAATGCCTTGTTGCCCAGTTGAATCAGGCGTTTGATCCTGAGCCTCCCTAGGGGAATGGTCAGACACGCCCAATTGAGCGACCCGATCAACGAGTCCCAGAGTTTCCTGGTGATGGAGACCGAGTGCAACGCAGCGAAAAGTTTCCTTCGAATCTTCGATGCGTTCACCCGACTCTGTCTGACGGTCGCGCTCGCCATGTCCCAGTCCAGGCCCACCCACGTCACGTCTTGCGACGGGGTGAGGCACGACTTGGGAATGTTTACCTAGAAACCTAAATGTGTGATGTGTTGGATGACAAGGAGAGTGTGTTGTGCACATTGAGTGGGAGAGTCTGCGGAGATGAGCCAATCGTCCAAGTAAAACAGAATCTGAATCCCCTGACGGAGCAGAGGAGTCAGAGCCTGCTTGACGAGTTTCGTAAAGACGCGTGTTGCGATATTGAGACCGAAGGGCAGCCTGTCGAACGTGAACACCCTTTCGTGCAGCTGGAGCGCCAGATAGCACTGGAACCGAGGAGCAATCGGTACATGCCAGTATGCGTCCTTGAGATCCAGGGATATCACCCAGCAGCCGGGACGGAGCGCCAACCGCACCTGACTGATGGTGAGCATCCGAAAGCGGTCGTTCACGATATGCAAATTTAGGCACGACAGGTCGACCACCGGTCTCATCGCATCGCAGTCCTTCTTCGGGACCAGAAATACACGGGAGAGGAAGACCCGCTTGAGCGGGGAGACCTCCTGAACAATCCCATTCTCGAGCATCGACAAGATAACTTTGGCCACGTCTGGAGAGACGTGCCGATGTCGGGGAGGACGTCTGAGAGGAGGCCATGACCGCCACCTCCAGGACAGACCCCGCTTCACCACCCGACGCGCCCACAATCGGCGAGGCCATTGCCGATAGTAGGGGTAAAAGAAGCCGGTAGGGGCTCCTTGTGTGAGGCTCAACACTCGTTCGGGGAGGCGGTCGGGAGAGAAGGGGGAAAAACCCGGAGGAACTAGCGATTTTTTGATCCAGCATAGTCGTCAGTCTTGCCGCGGCGAGACTGACCTCCCCTGGAGCGACTGCGTCCCTGAAAACTGCGCGGAGGATCCTGCGCTGGGCGGCTATGCTCCTGCCTCTGTTCGGGACGCCGCGAGGATGCCTCAATGGCGAGCTGACGAGATGGGCGAAGAGGTGAGCGGCGGACATAAGGGCGCAAGGCCCGTCCCCAGCCCCCTTGGCGTCGCCCATCAACGGCACCTCGCCAAGGCTGGCGTCCCTTAGGCGGAGCGGCCTTCCTCCCACGACCCTGGGAGGAAGCGGCTGCGGGAGGCCGCGACGCCCCAGAAACACTGGGCCCGAAGCGTCCCGCAGTCGCAAAGAGGTAAGCCTCTTGCCATGCACCATCGGAGAAGAGACCCTGAGTAGCGAGCTCAGAGAGAAGCAGCTTAGTCCTGATCTCTGCGGGCGCCTTCTTACAGAAGGCCACCCTCAGAGACTGTCGACACCTAGCAGCCTCATGGACGGCACCCTGAAGGTCACCCACCGAGTTCAGGGCGAGCTGCAGCTGCACGCGCCGCAAGGTCTCCCAACCCTTCTTGAGGTCGCCAGCTGGCTCGGCTTTAAGAAGCCTGAGGTGAATCCTCGCCATTTGGAACTGCAGAAGGAGGGTGGAAAGCAAGCGAGCGGCGCGTTGCCGGAGCCGGTGAACCCGATCCAGGGCACTCTTCTCCGAGGGCACGAAGAAAGACGAGGGCAACTGGTCTAACACAATCTTAGGGGCATTCAGCCATGACCAATACTTGGAAGAGACCCCTGACGATGACAGGACTAGCCCAGACACAAAAGTGTTGTCAGGCGGTGGGAGAGAAACAAAGCCCTCAGCCGACCTGACGCCAAAATCAACCCCTTCCGCCAGCCATCGATCCCACGGCCCGTCCTCAAGATTGGTGAGCTCGAGCATGACGGTGCCTTCAGCATCAAGAGCACACTTAACCAGAGGAAGACCGGCAATGGCTGACAGAGCGGACGCATCAGCTAAGATGTCATGGCGGGTGTAGTCCGACCATAAACGTGTAGACCCAGAGGGAGATACCCTAGGACGGTACGTAAAATCCTGCATATCCGACCTACTGGGGTGAGGCCGGATATCGACCTCTGGAACTAGGCTGTCCGGAGTCAGAGCTCTGAAGACACCTTTAGCACTAATCTGTATAGCCCAATTTTCAGCAACCGGCCGTTCCCCCCGTGCATGAGTGGCGGCAAGGTCTGGGCGAGTAGCCACCACATTCTGCCAAGACGCAGGCTCGCCATACAAAGAAGGGAGGACACGTTTGGGGATCTTAAACTTAGACAGTGGGGGAACACTAACGGGTTGGCCAACCATCCCCAGCCCGCTCCCAGGCAGTACGACAAAAGACGGCGAGGGAGTCGGAGAGGGGGCAGGCACAGGCAGAGCCGGGGCCGCCACCACAGGGGTTGCTGGGCCAGTAGGCAGCAGATCTTCAAATGGAGGAAGAGGGGTAACAACAGGAACCACCGTAGGAAGCTGAGGAGGCTTAACCATAGCCTCAGTAAGCCTTTCCAGGGTTGCTTGCAAAGCCCCAAACCTGGCACAGTTCTCCTCCTTGAGGGAGTTGAAAGCCTCAAGCCACTCATGGGCTGCGGCCGAGCGATCAGGCGACGTCGATTCAGGGGAAGTCGACACGTCGACGCGCAGCCGAGACCTCTGAGCAGGGAAGCGAGGGGGAGGCGTATAGTGAAGATCCGGATGAGGGGAGTCCTCCAAGACAACTATGTCAGCGTCTTCCTCAGGCTTCATCCAAACGCCCTTGTCGGAGTCCTCAGGATCCTCAAAATCCTCCTCCACGTCCGTCCACTCGTCCTCCTCACCGGCGTCTGGCACTGCCGGAGGAGGCGATGGATCACGACCCATAGTAGAGGACTGGGCACAGCGAAACGCCGGATCGACAGGACCCGGGGACCCCAGAGGGGACAGAGGCGGGGCGTGCACATTAACGGCCGGACCAAACTAGGAGACCACCCGTGGTGCAGGCGACGATGTGCTGGCAGGCGGGGGAGGAACAGGTTGATGTTCCGCAGCCTGAGACGCCTCAATCTCCCTGATCAAGTCGTGTGTAGTCTTCCGAGGTGGGGCAAAGTGAGGGGACACAACACGAGGCACAGGTGGTACAGTGCGCTTCGCCCTAAAGGTAGTCGACCCTGACGGCCGAACAGGTGAAGGTGGAGACTTCCGCTTCCTTCCGCGGTCCAAAGACGTCGACGAGAGGTCCGCAGGAGGCACTTGAGGAAGGGCGGCCTAGAGCCCTGACGGATGAGCAGAAGGAAGGCGGAGCAGGAGCCGAACATCCTCGTCCTTGAAGTGAAGAATGCGGTGTAGGGTCTTTCCAACATATCGGGAAATGCCCTCCCACGTAGTCAGGAGGCGCGCCGCAGCCTCTGCCGCCGCAGGTGACGAGGGTTGAGACTCCACCGCCATGACATTAATGAGGCAAGGGCCGCACCTCCTGGGAGAATAACCATCCCTGGAGTAACAAGCCACGTGGGTAGGGCATTCCAGATGGTCGGGACTGACCACAGGCTTACCACATCCCCGCCTGGTGCAGAGAGGGAGCGGCATCACACCTGCAACCGGAAGAAAAAACCAGTCTTGAGCCACCAAACAGGTAGGTAAATGTACAAGTAGACAGAAGAATCTCTTAAAAAACAGAGACAGGCAGAAAGGGAGAAAACCACCCGCGAGTGGCCCCTACCTTTGAAGCTGTAGCGTTCCCCAGACAAGGATAATAACCCCCACCCCCTTGAAAAACCCCAAGGAAGGACGAAGGCCAATAAGACACCACTATAGACAAAAATAAGAAAGTCGCAAGGTAAACCGATCACAAGGGCAGGGAGACGCCCAAAAGCGCTCACTAGACCTTGAGAAAGAAACCTCCGCTGAATAACGGAGAGTGTAGATCCCCCCCCCCCAATGTAAACCCCAACCAGGTGAACAAAGAAGGCGAAATTACCTGTAGGCCTAGGCGGAAGCGAAGGAGGCACAGGAGAGCACCCAAAGTGTAGCGTAGCACAGCCTGGGAAAAAAGAGAGAAGAGCATTAAACACCAGAACCGATGCACCAACAGGCATGGACAAGTAGCAATGCACTCCCCAACCCAAACCCAGAGAGGAGCGGACCATCAAGGGACCCTCCGGTCTGGGGCGGGACAACAGGACAGCCAAAAAAGCGTGAAACACACGCCGCCGTAGAGCGGGGTAAACACACCCTGGAGCGGACACCGATACGCTCCAGAGCGGGCCACAGCCACCAGCACCACAAAGACGAGTAGGACCGACCCAGAGCGGGGGAAGAACCCGCGCCCTAGGGCGGGGGAAACACGCCCTGGAGCGGACATCAAGACGCTCCAGAGCGGGCCACAGCCACCAGAACCTTACCAAGGCACCTCAGAGACGAGTAGGACCGACCCAGAGCGGGGGAAGAACCTGCACCCTAGGGCGGGTGAAGACACCAAGAAGAGAGCCAGCTAAAAAACCAAACGAACCGACCTGGAGCGGGGAAAACCACCGCTCCAGGGCGGGGCGGTCATGCTTGAGCGGGAGGATGATATAGCGGACTCACGCCCGGTCCAGAGCGGCCAAACACACACTCGAGGGCGGTACAAAGACCGACCTAGAGCGGGGCCGAAGAGGGACAGACCAGAAGCAGTCACCAAAGCACGCCCAGGAGCGGGAATACCGACGCCCCAAGGCGGAGCGGCGAACACCATATTAAAAGTCTGAGGGCTAGGGCAGGTCCAAGTGAAAGAAGACATGCGACGAGTGCCAGACGCTCGCCCTGGAGCGGTAAGACCGACGCTCCAGAGCGGAGCGGCGAGCCAGGTCCAAGTAACAGGACCGAAGCGTCACTCACCGACGACACTTAATACAGAAAGTAATGTAAAGGAGAAGTGTCACGTCTGCCAAGAAGGCCCCCCAGGGACTCGAGAAAAGGAAAACGCCAACCAAAGACCGACCTGGCGTGGGACGTGACCCACGAACAGGGAGGAGCAGAGAAAGACATAGCCTAAACGCAAGACCCCAAGCAGGCAAAATAAGGTTAGGGAGCCGTAATGAAAATGTAGAATACAAATTGGGGATCTGGAAAGCCAGAGGTAGTCAGAAAACTGGTGCGAACCCCACAATGAAAAAGGGGGTCCAAGGACAACCCCAGGGGCTGCAACAGAATCGAACGACAAAAGACCCCCGGAGGCTAGGCCATCCAACAAAAAGGGAGCCTAAACGGCACTAGGCCGAGGTGTGGGGAGTGGTCTTGCCACTGGATTGGTAATCCATTGGACCCGGGTTCAAATCCCGATATGTCAATGGGAAGATATTATTGGGATTGAATTTGTGCTGTACCTAGTATCAGTGCATTACCTTGTGTGAAGTTGATAGGAGTGTCTAAGTATTGTCCCGGAAATTTATATGTGCATTTCATAAGTATTTAGGTGTTTTTATGAGAATTCAGATGTAATTGGATATTCCAAGTAATTGAAAATATGGATTAAGTAAAACAGTTCCTGGAGTGAGATGGGATAGTGGGGCGATTGTTGTTTTTAGGCTGGCAGACGACCACCTCGCGATGGCGGGAAGGCGTGAAAGCCTAGCTGGGGATGAGGAGGAATACGAATTTGAAGGCTTTATCACCGAGGACAAGGATGATCAGTAGGCAAGTATGAAAAAACAATTGATGGGTCTTGTGAGATGGAGGGGAGTGACGGAAAATTGGAGGAAGGAGTTAGGGGCTAAAGTAGAAGTTTTGTCCGATATGTGTGGCGTTACTAGCGGGGTGGATAGGCCTTGGCCAGTAGGTGACAGCCTAGAGGCAGTGATGGCCAGAGTAGACGAGTTAGTGGCGGAAAATGTGGCACTCAAGGCTCAGCTTAAGGAATATGAGGGCCACCTGAGTGAGGAAGTAAAAGGAATTAGTGAGGTAAAAAATGAGTGGACAAGGGTAGAGAGTGCCACGATGGTAGCCCTTGAAGAAATTGTGAAGGAGCAGAAGGAAGAGAGAGAAAAGGAAAAGAAAGAGTTTGAAAAAAATGTAGTGCAAGTTTTAAAGAAGAAAGAGAAGGTAGTGAGAGAGACAATAGATAGAGGTAAGTGTGTAGTAATCTTTGGAGATGTGGAAGAGCACCTGGCAGATATGAAGGTAAGAAAGGAAAGGGATGTTGTGAAAGTCAAGGGGATACTGGATTACTTAGATGAGGGTTATGGATGGGTAAAAGAATTGGAGGAGGTGAGAAGGTTAGGAAAATATAAGAAGGGCGAGATGAGACCACTAAGAGTGGAACTAAAGTTTAGATCAACAGCGGAAGCAGTAGCCAATGTGAGCTGGAAATTAAATTCGACAGAGCTGAATCATATAAGGGTAAAAAAGGACCTAAGTATAGAAGAACGAGAACAGTTAAGGGAACTCCAAGCTAAGGCTGATGAAGAGAATGGAAAGTTGTCTGAAGAACAAAAGAAGAATTTTTTTTGGAGAATAAGGGAAGGGCAAGTAAGGAAGTGCTACATCAGGAGCCACCAAGAACCGAAAGTAAGAGGAGTGATAGGGAAAGAGACAGAGAGACAAGTACGAAGTCAAAGCAAGGAGACGGAGCGAGAGATAATGCAGGAAGCAGGGGACCGGAGAGAGAGTCAGGATGTGGTGGAGAAGGTGGAACAGAGGGAGAGAGAGGGGGTATGGGAGGTTGTGGAGGGGGAGGGAGGAGAATAGAATTAGCAGGGGAGGTGGAACTGGGTCAGGGAAGGGATGGAGGAGGAGGTGAACCTGGTAGGAGGCAGAGAGGGAAGAGAAACAAGGAGGTGGATTCAAATATACTGTGCTACTACACTAATATAGATGGAATAAACAGTAAAAAGGTAGAGTTAGATGATATATTAAGAAAAGATCAACCACAGATAGTCTGTTTGACGGAGACAAAGCTGAACCAGGACTTTGACAGCAACATAGTGTTTAGTGAAGGATATAATATATGGAGATATGATAGGAAGGGTAAAAGGGGAGGTGGAGTGGCAGTATTAGTTAAGAACCCTATGACAGCAAAGTACGTGGAGTTAAATAATGACAAGGCAGAAATTATAGGTTTGACTCCTGTAAGGAGATAAAGAAAACCTAATATTTAGTAGTGGCCCCGTAATCATTGACGAACATGCCTATTACATAAGGCATCCTCTTCAAACACTAATCCGCCGTAGTTTGAACCTACCACGCAGAGCATTTAAAAAACTGAGGAGCCTTCATCATGAGCGCACGCGACCTCACTCATGGCTTCAGTCATTATGAATTGGGTTCTCACTACGAAAAAACTTTGTAAAAAATAAAAACAAAAAGAAAATAAGAATAACTTATCCAATAAGCTTCCCATCATATCGTGGATGTACTTGTGTGGATCTTTGACCAGACGCTGATTCAGGCGTCATTCTTCGTTCACTGACATATCAAGTAAACCAAAATCCTTAATACATCAACGAATGGGAAGGGGATGGTCGGGAGGGCCCCAGTCGTCAATGATTACGGGGCCACTACTAAATATTAGGTTTTCTTTATCTCCTTACAGGAGTCAAACCTATAATTTATTAGTGGCCCCTCCATCATTGACGAACATGCCTGACTTCTAAGACTGGAGGGGGACATTCGTAATCATATCATAACTCTAGAAAAGCAGATAATCAAACAACCACATAGTATTCTTAATTTTGTAAAAAAGATATATTCGGGTGCATAAACTTTATACAGCCTAAATCTTCAAAAAGGGGTACAAGCAGGAGCGTGCTTCAAAGAAGCCTGCTTGAAAAAGGGTTAACTCTGAGACTCTGTACACAGATCTGCTAGTTAAGAAGGCACCCCACTTAAAGTAAGTGGTGAAAACTAAAAACTTATAAGTTTTCATGTGCACATATAAACCCCATTAACTAGTGGATATATTCCTAAAAATATAACCAAACATAAATGAATTCTTGTACTTTCGTAGAAGTACTGAACTCGTGTACTTATGCAGAAGTAAATACTTCAAAAGTAAAAGTCGTAGTTGCAACTACCGAGATTTCTTAAAAATCTATTGCTTCACAGCTAAAACTACTTACAACAAGAATTGTTGTAACACTACTATTGGCCTTTAGTACAATTTCCTGCAATGAATACTACAGAGAAATTTTATAATACAATGCCTACAAACAGTATCACAGCTCGTATGTTCCGAACACATACTCCGGAGGGGTCTAGGGTGTCCTATGTCACACTGACTGCACTCTCCCCCCCTTTTTTCTTGAAATTAAACAAAACGTGACTAAAAGGGCCACATAGACCCTCTGCCGTAAAGCTATACATGGCAAGGAAGGTTTGTCCAGAGCTACTGAAAGGTATCGAGTCAAAAACTCCTGATTAGAGGCCCACAACTGTGTGGACTTAATAACTTCCACCGAAAGATTATTAAGGAAACGTAAAGAGGCTGCCCCCTTGCGTAAATCGTGGGTCTTACCCACAACGCCGGGATTCTTCTCTTTAAAGTCCTCGACCAAGAGAGAAGCCAGTGTACGCTCCATCAAGCGTTCACCCGGACTTGCGACCCATAAAGCACCCTGGTGATTTTTAGAGGTGCCACTCTTAAATATTTGGTTAGAGCTTGCACTGAGCAAAAAAGATGGTGCACCGTTCCCCTTTTTAACGCCGGCACCGTGAACTTTGAAAACACGTGTTCACTGTGCTCATTCTTGGCTATGAATCCTGGGGAAGGAGCAATGTGAATACACTCATGAAGCCTATCAAACCTGAGGTAATTAGGTGTGTTGCTCATCGCCGCCAGCTCAGATACTCTGTTCCCGTTAGCCAAAGCCATAAGGAATACTGCCCTTTTTGTAAAATCTGCAGTCTTTGGTACATACGGGAACGAAAATAACGACAATGCTTTGTCCAGAGACCAGGTAGGCATGAGCTGACGGGGAGGTGGGCGGAGTTTAAAACCTGCCCACATAAATCACTTTCAGATAAATGTTTCTGCATGAACAGATAAATTCTGAATGGAACAACCCGACCGGGAGTGACACTGGGTGCGGGCACCACGTGTTCCAATGCTGGTACCACACTGCGCCGGCCACAGGGGCGCGATTAGCGAGACTACGCCTCGCTAATCCTGTAGTTTGTTGACTACGTGGCACATTAGAGACGCGTTTGGCGGCGGAAAATAGATAAATGGAACTCAACCTGTTCCCGTCCGTCATCAGAGCGTCTGGTCCGCCTGCTGGCGTTATCGTCCGGCGGGTGAGGTACAGTGGGAGTTTGTGAGTCTTCTCAGACGCAAACAAATCCACTTGTGGATGGTAATGCTCCGCAATCGCAAGAGCGCCCATTCTACTGTTGTGCTTTGTCTCTGAGACAGAGCGTCTGCCCAGACGTTTGCTACGCCTGGGAGATAAGATGCGTGAAGATGAATGTCCAGCCTGTTGGCTAGTATAAAAATCTTTGCTGACACGTTTAGCCACTTCCGAGATCTCATTGACCCTTGTGTCTGAATACAGTGAACCGCATTCAGATTGTCCATTCTGAAGGCCACCAACTTGACCCGTAAAGCAGAGCCGTGAGCTTGAAGGACAGATAAGGGGACTAGAAAGTCTTTGACATTGATGTGGAAGATGTCTAAATGGGACCAAAACCTTTGACCCTGATGCCCGAGGTTTGACTAAAAGCCCCAACCTATCGTTCCTGACGCATCCATGTCCACCCATACCGACGGCGGAGGAGAGGTTCATGACATGACTGCGTGCAACATTTCTCTCGTCGCCCAAACCGCTAGTAAGTTGTGTAATAACGTTGGGATAGGCCAAACTATCCCCGCCGGTAATAGTGGGAAAAATTTGTTGCACTCCAAGATTAAACGTTAGACTTTCAACCGGCCCAACTTCACAGTTAGCTGAACCCAGTTGAGAGAACCGACTAGAGATTCCCAAAGTCTCCGTGTCGTAGTCAGACTGTGGGAAAACATAAAACAAAAATTGCGAAATCCGTTGCGAGTGTCCACACTCTGACTCAGAGTGAGAGAAGCTGTGTCCTCGACCAGCCCTATCCCCCGAAATACTCGTGAGGGAACAAGGGTTTGACTTTTACTAAGTTGACCTTGAATCCTAGAGATTTGAGATGGTTTAACGTAACGTAGACATGCATGATGCGTAACTTTTCTGTTTCTGCCACCACCAGTTAGTCGCCCAGATACCACAAGACCCCGATCCCTTGTTCTAACAAGGGCATCAGGGCTTGCCGGGACCTTGCTTGAATGCTTGTGCCAAATTGAAAACAGTCTTCCAAACTGCTGGTGAAATCAAAGAAGGAGTTAGAACTGGAGACAGAACTACTTGGCTTGCAATACGGTCAAGAAGGTTCTTCACTAAGAACATCCTCAGATCCCGCCTTGCTCGAACTGCCTCTAATAAGGCCGTCCGAATATCTCCTAAAGACTTGGATGGAAGTCTGGAGAAGCAAGCGCCGGGAAAGTTCAATGGCTTTCCTGACTTCCGCGGCTTCTATTGCCTGAGAAGAGCGTAACAGAGACTTTGTTACTTTCTGGGAACCATATATTGCGAAAACAGTTTAAACGCTTTTCCTCTTAACCTAAACTCGCGGTCTAGGTAAGCTGGGGAAGGCGTGCTAAAGGGATCTTATAATTCGCACAAATTGATTATTTGGGGGGTGGCAGCCAAGAAGTCAAACAAAGCAGAGGGGACTCCGCCGGCACCAAAAACCGGAAGAGAGAACCAAGAATGGTGTTCTGGAGGGATTTGGTGGGAAGATAAAGTCATGGTTATAATAACTTGGAATGGCCTTAATATGAACATCCAAAACCTTTCCGTAACATTGCTACCCCTGACTCATCAGGCCCGTATAAAAGAGGCATAGCTCCTGTTTTTGACTGGCGCCTTGTCTAAAGGAGGGGGAGATATGTCTGATATGACTCGCACATTGGAAGTAGTGAGAGCTGCTGTGCCTGGCACATTGGAAATTGGATCTGACACAAGAGGATTGGTAGGTATTTTAGCTAAAGCAAAGGATGTAGCCAGAGGTCGCACATTCGTCGACATCGCGGGATCTCCCGTATCAACTGTAGGAGTTTCCGGCGTAGGGCCAAAGAACCTATTAAGTGCATTCAATAGTAGTCCATCAATCTCTTCCGCCGGTACATACCTAGCCGATGACGAACTCCGTGGAGATTCGACAGTACCCTGAGAGTCGCCTAGAAGGTGACTGGACTCTTCAACCTCCATCTCTGAGACCAGAGATCGTTGTTCTTCATCCGTTAAGTCTGGCTTATCATGGGAAGATCCCGCCGAAGCCGGGACCTCCACATGTTGCCATGTTAAAACTGGGATAGAAGATGGTACATCGGCATCCCGGTGGACGTCAGCACTAGTTGAGCCACAAAGGGATGTGTTCTGTCCTGCCAGGACTGTGAGTATCGCCATACACCTTGGCTGTGGCTGTCCCTCGCTTGCGAGCTTGGTATACTCTCGGAATGGGAGCCCTCGTCCGAGTCCCGTAAAGGTTTATGATAATTAAAAGCTCCCATAGCTCATTAACACATTTAAAGCAGAGCTGGTGAGCAAAATCATAAAGTATACTAATTAATTTAATTTATATTTAATTGTATTAAAATAAATTACTATAAATAAACACAATATTATCATAATATAATCATAGAAAATATATATGTTTATTATTATTCAGTGATTAAATTATTTCATTAACAAATAAAAATAATATAGGGATACCTGAGCTTAACGGCGTTGAATCATACAGCAAGGAGAGGTTCAAGTGCCGACATGACAGAGACTTGGGGAAAACTACCCCGCCCCCGGGAACTACCTGGTCACCTGGTGCAATACCGGTACTCCGCCCTGGAAAGAGAAATTTCCGGGGATTAAAGCTCATAGGGTTACACCCAAAAAATGGTAAAAAATATGTGCCACAAAACCGCCGGGCAACGAACCGTAGCACTCCACCACTACTTTTCGTTTTCCTTTTCCTTTAGTTTCATATTAAAGATTTCAGCATATCTTTACCTGTCCAGAAGATTTAAGCATATCTTCTGAATCCTCATAAAGATGAAGCATATCTTTATTAAAGATGAAGTCTTTCAAGTATCCCCTTACACTTGAAACACTAGTAAGATTCCGGCATCTTTTTATCCCATAAAAAGTCTAAGCCTATCTTAATCTCTAATCCGGCTTCTCCCAGAAGCCCTCATAGATCGTCGTCTTGAAGGCCGTGATACCCTATTGTATCAATCAATTGTTTGGCAAATTATCGCGAATTGCAAATCAGTTAATATAACCACCCGAAGGTACAACCGCCGGGTTTTATATGCAATGTCAAACCAATTGTACCTGCCCCAGACCTCTTTGTAAAAAGGTCGCCGGGAGGGAAAGACCAAACAAACAAACAGCATTGTGTCAATGGCTTATTAAAGATTTCAGCATATCTTTACCTGTCCAAAAGAATTAAGCATATCTTCTGAATCCTCATAAAGATGAAGCATATCTTTATTAAAGATGAAGTCTTTCAAGTATTCCTTTACATTTGAAACACTAGTCAGATTCAGGCATCTTTTTATCCCATAAAAAGTCTAAGCCTATCTTAATCTCTAATCCGGCTTCTCCCAGAAGCCCTCATAGATCGCCGTCTTGAAGGCCGTGATACCCTATTGTATCAATCAATTGTTTGGCAAATATCGCGAATCGCAAATCCGTTAATATAACCACCCGAAGGTATAACCGCCGGGTTTTAAATGCAATGTCAAACCAATTATACCTGCCCCAGACCTCTTTGTAAAAAGGTCGCCGGGAGTGAAAGACCAAACAAACAGACAGCATTGTTTCAATGGTTTTGAAAAGCCGAGAAAACCATATCCAACAGGTGTCAGCATGATCACCTAGATAACTGTGTGGAGCCCCCCTCGCCGGGAATAACACAGGAAGCCTGATCCCAGGCTCGACCACAGAAAACGCAGTTTCTGAAGAGCCCTCAAGCTACCAAACTCGTCGGGGTAACTTACCTATTTTTAGCCATCCTGACTAAAACTCGGTAAACAAAAACGGTGTTCTCGGAGCAACGAGAAAAACGCCGGAAAGGTAACCCACACCAAACGAGACATTTTAACACATTTTATACAAAGGGTGTGCGCAAAAATAGGGATACCTGAACTGGAGGGCGTAATGCATAAAGCAAAAACCGGGGCAAAGGTAGCAATGACAGAGACTGGTGGGATACTTACTCCAGGTTCTGTATAGACCCGCCGGGACCCAGCTCTGGAAAAAAAAAAATTTCCAGGAATTAATGCTCATAAGGTTAACCCAATCATGTTCGCACACAAGTGTTAAATAACCCGCCGGGTAACGAGACGTAATCCTCAACGACTACAGCTCGCTACGCGGTGGGGTTTCCTAAGTAAAAGATTTCAGAATATCTTAATTTGTCCAAAAGATTTATGAATACCCTCTGACATAATATATAAAGACCAGCATGGCGTTTAAAACTGATTAAGTCTTTCCGGTGGTGTTTGTTTCAAGATTCAATTTTGGAAAAAAAAAACTAAAAAAGACGCCGGCCCACGAATTATCTCGTAGATCAAAACTGGGAAGCCTGACAAATATACGAGATCTAACTTCTCCCGAAGTATCTTTTTAGATCGCCATATGTTGAAGGCGGCGATACAAACTGAAATATCTTAATATGTCCAAAAGATTTATGAATACCCTCTGACATAATATATAAAGACCAGCATGGCGTTTATAACTGATTAAGTCTTTCTGGTGGTGTTTGTTTCAAGATTCAATTTTGGAAAAAAATTAATAAAAAAGACGCCGGCCCACGAATTATCTCGTAGATCAAAACTGGGAAGCCTGACAAATATACGAGATCTAACTTCTCCCGAAGTATCTTTTTAGATCGCCATATGTTGAAGGCGGCGATACAAACTGAAATATCTTAATTTGTCCAAAAGATTTATGAATACCCTCTGACATGATATATAAAGACCAGCATGGCGTTTATAACTGATTAAGTCTTTCCGGTGGTGTTTGTTTCAAGATTCAATTTTGGAAAACAAAAACTAAAAAAGACGCCGGCCCCCGAATTATCTCTTAGATAAAAAAACTGGGAAGCCTGACAAATATACGAGATCTAACTTCTCCCGAAGTATCTTTTGAGATCGCCGTATGTTGAAGGCGGCAATACAAAATGTATCCCTCAATTGTCCGGTTAACTAACTGAATTGTAAATTCGTTATTCCCACCTTTCCAAGGAGCACCTGCCGGGTGTGAATATTAGTTTAAAAAACGTTAACCCCAATTGTGCCCTAAAGCGCCGTATGTTGAAGGAGGCGATACACAATGCATCCCTCAATTGTCTGGTCAACTAAACTGAATTTTCGCAAATTCGGACATCCCACCCTTCCAGGTTGCACCCGCCGGGTGATTGAAAGTTTAAAAGTTAACCCCAATTGTTCCTATCCCCACTTCTTTGTAAAAGATCGCCGGGGAGGAAATACAACAACAGCTTAGTTTTATATTGGCTTTGCAAAACCGAAAAAAATACAAACAACACGTGTCCGTATGAACACTGTTAGATGGGTACAGCCATCCCGCCGGGATTCAAAAGGAGCCTGAAACAGGCACCACAGAGACGCAGTCCTGGGGAGCCACAGACACCCACTCGCCGGGGAAACAAGCCTGTTTTTAAACCACGCGTGGCCAAAACTCGGCAACCAGCCGGGTTGATCAAGGTGAAACCGAGAAAAACCCGCCGGAAAAATCCACCCCGTCCAGATACCACTTGAACGCAACACCGGACCGAGGCGTAGCCAAAACACAACTAACGCCGGGCCCAACATAGTCCGTGGAATTAGCCAATACACAACTAACCCAGGACACATAAATAGTCCGTGGAATTAGCCAATACACAACTAAACCAGGACACACATGACACAGTAGTACATATTTAGAAAATAAATCAATAACACTTGTATATGTGGTAAAGCTACGAGAGGCTGGCTAGGCCTAGGCAGACGGATAACAGTAACAAGTCGGAATATAAACAAAAAGCACTGAATTATATCACAACAGGGACCACCGCCAACACACCACTGTAGCAAACACTTCCGGCAAAGGGAAGAACTGACTTGGGACCCAGAAAAAACTTCACTAAGTGAAGAAAAATACGCTGGGAACGTCAGCAAAAATATTCTACCTCATCAGAAAGATAAAAGGAAGCAAAAACGCGTAATGAAAGCCGCCTGCATCACAAAGCTAGCTAACTGTGAAAAAGTTCACCTGTCCACAACAGAACCACGAGGGTACATCCGAAATAGATGCCCCAAACACACGACCCAAAATACACTGCACTGCGGGCAACTAGCCCAGGACACTCCTGCTACGCATATCCTAACCTTACTCGATACATCCCGGAGTAAACAAATGAGAAAAAACTCACTAGTGACGCAACAAATGCGGAACCCGCGGAGCATGGGGAGACACGTCCGGGCAGGCTGAGCGCAGAGCAGAGAAGGAAGAATGACGCCTGAATCAGCGTCTGGTCAAAGATCCACACAAGTACATCCACGATATGATGGGAAGCTTATTGGATAAGTTATTCTTATTTTATTTTTGTTTTTATTTTTTACGAAGTTTTTTCGTAGTGAGAACCCAATTCATAATGACTGAAGCCATGAGTGAGGTCGCGTGCACTCATGATGAAGGCTCCTCAGTTTTTTAAATGCTCTGCGCGGTAGATTCAAACTACGGCGGATTAGTGTTTGAAGAGGATGCCTTATGTAATAGGCATGTTCGTCAATGATGGAGGGGCCACTAATAAATAATGGCAGTTGAACTCAATGATATAGAAGGAAAAAAGCTAGACATAGCAGTAGCTTACATGCCACCAAAGACCAGAGCATGGAGGGAGTTGGAGTTTGAGGAGATGGTAGAGGATATGATTCAGTCGTTGAGAAGATTGCTTTTAAGGAAGAATCGATTGATCTTGGTAGGAGATTTCAACTGTAGTGAGGTTGATTGGGAATCGGGAGATGCAGGGCCAAATCAGAGATCTTGGGGAAGTCGGCTAGTGGAGTTGGTTACGGAAAATGTACTTGCACAACATGTGAAGGAAAATACAAGAATGAGGGGTAATAACGAACCTTCTATACTCGACCTGATTTTTACAAAAGATCCTCACGAAATTAGTGATATAAACTATCTATGTCCTGTAGGTAAAAGTGATCACCTATTACTAAAATGGAAGTTGACCTCGAGTAATGCCAATAGATTAGACAATAGCTACATAAATGACAGATTAAATTATAGTAAAGCTGATTATGTATCCTTGAAAAGATATTTAGAGGGAGTAGATTGGGATCTTATTTTTAAGGAACAGGACGTACAAGGTAAATATAGTAGATTCCTCGAAATTTATAGAGTAGGAACCAATCTGTTTGTCCCAAGATATAAAACTGGAAATTTTACTAAGCAGAAAGATTGGTTTAATTTGAAATGCAAAAGAGCTTTGGGTAGGCGTGATGCAGCTTGGGCTAGATTAAGAAGAAGGAACACTGAGAGTAATCGGAATAAATATAAACAGGAGAGGAATTGGGAGGTTTAACGACCCTCCCAATACCAAATGAGGTAAACCTCCTATTTGGTCGTAGCCTCGGAGTATCCAACGTAGAGCTATATACTTATCGTATAATTTTGCTCCATCGAAATCACTAGCGCGATAAAACGATAACATCTAGAGTAGCACCTTACTCTCTCTACTAGGTACGTTGTACATACTTTGGAGGCCACTATTTGAAAAGGAAAATATTGATGAGAAAGAAGAGAAAATTACAGGATTTTAGGCCATCCTATCTGGCTCCTTCAGCCGTCTTCACGGATCCACCCCACTACCCGACAGGGTTCATTGGGCATTCCCGGTATCAAGTTACAAGAGACAAGATTGGATGGGCAGGGGTACGGCGCGAGGGCGGGATACTATGACGTTGGATACTCCGAGGCTACGACCAAATAGGAGGTTTACCTCATTTGGTATTGGGAGGGTCGTTAAACCTCCCAATTTAGTAGTAGCCTCTACGTTCCAACGTAGAGCTAGAGTACCAAATTAGAGGCGGACATACAAGCTGAAAACACAAACTTTAGCCCTTAGGAAATATCAGGACCATGGAAAGACCGACTTAAACAAGAGAGTTTACAGAAAGAGTGTACTGACAGGTGCACAACCCTGTGTGCTGGATAAACAAACAGGTTACAGGAGGGAAAGTTTGTGTAAAAGCCGGTAACACACCATGGCGGAAGGCGGACGCAAGTTTGAGGCTCCGGCATATGTTATGGGAATGGTCAATTAATTCACGGATATCGAGTGCATACGGGGCTAACAAGAAGAGGAAGGATTTAGTGAAGTGTTTGGAGGATATATTGGTGTGGTGGAGGGGTGATATATAGTGTAATAAGAGTGTGTAGTGACGGGACAGCGGTAGGGTTGTGAGTTGTTGAGTTTGTAAACAAACATGGCAGAGGGAATTTCGGGTATGACGGAGGCGGAAGGAAGGTTACAACGTTTTCGGGGATTTAAGAGCACAGATAAGAAGTTAGAAGAGGTTAGTATTGTTGTGAAGGATTTGGAAAAGTGGATGAGTGATACAGAGAAATGGAAGGGGGATATTGGGGAGAAAGTTAAGGCACTGTGTGTAATGTGGTGTGACAGGTGGGGAAGGGAATAGGCCTAGCGAAGGAAGTGAATGCAGGCCTATTTTGGCAGTTAATGAGAGCCTAGAGATGGTATTGAAAAGGGTAGATGAACTGGGAGCAGAGAATATGGCATTGAAGGAGCAGCTGAAGGAATACGAAGGACGTTTCACGGAAGTAAAGGAGTCGACTGCATGGACGGTGGTAGGTAAACAAAAAGTCAAGGATTTGGAGGATATTATGAAAGAGCAAAAGGAAGAAATGAATATGACCAAAAAAAGTTTTGAGAGTGCAGTTGTAGGGGTCATGAAGAACAAGGAGAGTGTCGTGAGGGAGGCCATGGACAGGGATAGGGGTGTAATCTTGTATGGAGATATAGAGACTCATATGAATGATAATGGAGTGAGAAAAGTGAGGGATATGGAGACAGTGAAGGAGGTCTTGAAAGGTGTGGATGAGGACGTATATGGATGGGAAGGGCAGGTGGAGGAGGTCAGTAGGATAGGTAGATATAAAAGGGGAGAGATGAGACCTATAAGGGTACAGTTTAAAACTAGGGTAGTGGCGGAGACTGTGACAAATTTTAGTTGGAGGCTAAATACAAATGATAAACTGAAACACATAAGACTAAAGAAGGATTTGAGTATAGAACAAAGGAAAAAAATGAAGGAATTACAAGAAAAGGCTGATGAAAATAATGGAAAGTTGGATGAGGAGGATAAGAGAAATTTTTACTGGAGAGTGAGGGACGGAAAAGTGAGGAAGTGGTTTATAAGAGTAGAAGGGAGGGGGAGATCAGGGAGGGGAGAGAATGTGATGGGAGTTGCGACGGAGGAGGAGAACGGGGTGGAAGTGTCACAGGGAGAGACAGGAGACAAAGAGGCAGACCCAGTAGTGCTAACAGGGGTGTAGGGTACGGACTGGAGGAGCGGGATGGTGTAATTGCTGAAGGAATGGTAGATGGATTAAGGATTATGTTTAGTAATGTGGATGTGTTTACCCAGGACAAGAAAAGAGAACTGATATGTAGGTTGCAGGATGAAGAGGAAAAACCTGATGTCATAGCCCTACAGGAAGTAAGACCAAAAAATGTTAGAATTGAAAGGGAACTGGTGGAATATAGTTTGGAGGGTTTTGAGTTATATGAGAGAAATGCTATTAGAGCAGAGGTTGGAAGAGGACTGTTTATTTATGTAAGAAAAGAGCTCAAGGTTAATGAGGTGGATATGAGACAGCAGTATTGTGAGTATTTGTGTATTGAGGTAAAATGTGTAAGAGGATCAATTCTAATTGCCTCTATATATAGAAGCCCAAATAATAGCAGGGGAGAGGATGATAACCTACTGAAAGCAATGGAGGAGATAGATAATAGAGCGAACAAATATAAAATTTTGATTGGAGATTTCAATTTGCCAAGGATCAACTGGGCAAATTGTACTAATAATAATAATAATAAGCATGTTACTTATTTCTCATAAGCGCCAATTTTTCCGAAGAATTCACTAGCGCTCGAAAAGAGAAAGAAAAAATAACAAAAATCAATGCATCAAAAGAAGGCTCATATACAACACACATTTAACAATCACTAGCAGTGGCAAAATAGCCTAAACTCTATAGCCATCTGTCATGACACCTCTCTCAAGATCATAGCTTCTCTCAAAGAGAAAAGTCTTAAGTTGTCTCTTGAAGCATTCAACAGAACTCAGTTGTCTCATGGACAGCGGCAACCTGTTATACAACCTCGGAGCCATGTAGGAGAATGACCTCTCAAAGAAAGAAGACTGCTGGAAAGCCCTTGGTTCATCAAGACGAAAAGGGTCATTGTCATGACGCACAACTACACCATGGTGTGCCGGTGGGCGCCTGAGCAGCTCCGCAAGGTACCCAGGCTCACCAAATTTGAGAACCTTAAAAGTCACCAAACACAACTTAAATTCTATTCTTGCTCTTACTGGCAGCCAGTGCAGTTCTATGTGAAGAGATGTAGTAGGAGTTCTAGGTGGAACACCAAAAATTAGTCTTGCGCCCCTGTTAAGAACAGACTGAACTTTCTTCAAAATATAATTTGGAAGACCCACCAACAGGGCATTGCAATATATCAACACGAGAGAAGACCAATGAGTGAACCAACGTCAGGAGGCAACGTCTGGTTATAAACGGCTTCACCAAATAGAGATTTCTGATGTGCAAGTAACAACTTTTAACTATCTGGTTTACATGCTCTTTGAAATCTAATCGGGAGTTCACATATACACCCAGATTTCGAACAGAGTTGGCCGGTCGCAGCTGAGATCCACCCACATTGATGGAGAGGGCACCTACCATATCATCAGCTCTTCTATTTCCTCGGATGATGAGAATATCAGTTTTACCATCATTTAGTTTAAGTTTTCTCGCTCTCATCCACTTCTTGATATCAGACATCAACAATTCCATCTTACTCCGTATATCAACTATATTTGTGATTCTCACATAAATCTGGGTGTCATCTGCATAAAAGTGAAAGGTGACATTATGTGCACGAAGCAGAAGAGACAAACTGCTAATATAAATTATAAATAGGATAGGACCCAAAACTGATCCCTGCGGAACACCATACTGCAGGGGTGTCGAGTCCGAGACCACTTGATTTACCATCACACTCTGGGATCTACCTGACAAGTACGACCCAAGAAGCAAGAGAGCGGAGTCACGCACACCACAATCATAAAGATCACTCAATAACAACTCGTGATCCACTGTGTCAAAAGCCGCAGAGAGATCAAGCAAGACCAATAGTGAGGCCACACCATTGCAAATGTTCTCAACTAGATCATTATGTACTCTAATCAATGCTGTTTCAGTTGAATGATGCTGTCGGTAAGCAGACTGAAAAATTGGGATAGTTTCATTCTGCTGAAGTAGTGGTTGTAATTGGTCAAGTATTGCACGCTCTAATATCTTTGATATGAAGGACAGGTTGGAGACAGGACGATAGTTCAACATGTTCTCAACACCAAGTCCAGGTTTCTTTAGAGTAGGTCGGAGTAGTGCATGCTTTTCAGAATGTGGGAAGCTACCTTCAGAGAAGCACTATTAATTATTTTGGAAATAAACTCAACTGTGTGATCATAGACTCTTGGTAGCTTGGAAACATTTATGGGATCCAACGGGCAAAATGTTTTATTGAGGTTTCTTATGTAGGACGAGATCATGTCCACCTCTACTGAGTGAAAGGATGAGAGGACATTATTAGGAATGTGTCGGGGTTGGAGTACAACTGAAAGTTCTTCACCAACAGAAGCATCATCCAATTCCTGTCTTAAGCGACTTTTCTAGCCAGCAAAAAATGCCACAAAGTTGGCAGCCAACTCGGCATCAGGTACAGAAGGTCTTAAGCTGACTCTTGTTTTTCCAAGTAAACTGTTTACAATTGAAGCCAACCTCCTCTGGTCGTTACCACACGAGTCAACTTTTCCCTGATAATACACTTTCTTTTCATCTTTGATTTTGTAGACCACAGCTCTTCTGGCTGACAGGTATTGCAACCATGTAGAGTCTGTTTTATTTTCCCGCCATTCACGTTCAGCTCTTCTACGCGCTCTTCTAAGAAATTTAACTCGAGTGCTATACCAGGGCGAATCATCTCGTACTATGATTTTTCTCTACTTCTGGACAGTGATGATCGAACACTAATTTAAGTGCATTTCCATGTACCTCCACCAGCTCATCTGAAGTAAGGTTGGAAGTATCAATACTTCCCAAGTACTGTTTTACTTCACTGCTAGCCAAATTTAGGTCTGCAATTTTATAATTTCTAAATCTGATTACTTTTTCATGTGTGAGTGGCTTAGGGAAATCAAAGCTGAAAGTAATCAAAGCATGATCAGAGGTATTAGGGTCAGCATTCTCAACATCAACATCCAGAACACCACCACAACCCACAGGAGAGAAAACCAAGTCAAGGGTGTGTCCTAAGATATGAGTTGGGTGGGACACATGGTTTACAAAATTGTTCTGATCAGTCAACTCAAGGAACTCAGGAGAGAATGGCTACTCCAGCGGGACAGGGTAGCCTGGAAAATAAGTTTATAGAGAAAGTGAGAGATTGTTTTTTAACGCAACATATTGTAGAGATGACAAGATATAGAGATGGGACACAGGGGAGTGTACTTGATTTGATTTTTAGCAATGAAGAGGATATAGTGGAACATGTTAATGTGGATAGCCCTATAGGTCGTAGTGACCATGCCTGTATAAGCTTTAGTTGTAACATTAAATCAGACAGGGATAATAGAAGCAATAGAAAAATATACATGTATGATAGAGCAGATTATGAGCTGCTGAGACGGTGTTTGGACATTGACTGGGGGGAATACTTGAACGGTGAAGACGCTGAAGGAATGTGGAGGAAAATTAGAGCCAAACTGGAGAATGCTGTATCCAAAAGTGTACCAGTAAGGGAATATAAGGATAAAACAAAATTGAGGAAA
This sequence comes from Paralithodes platypus, assembly GCA_032716605.1. Taxonomy (NCBI): domain Eukaryota; kingdom Metazoa; phylum Arthropoda; class Malacostraca; order Decapoda; family Lithodidae; genus Paralithodes; species Paralithodes platypus. The sequence continues at coordinate 48,600,433 of CM064498.1, forward strand.
AGAACTAACCCAGAATTGCCAATGAAAAGAAAGCTTTGGATATTGATTAGAAGAAAGAAATGATTGTGGGAAAGATTAAAATTGTTAAAATTGTCTAGTATAGAGGCTAAGGAAGTGGATCTGGAATGCAGACAAATAAACAATAAAATAAGGTGGGAAACAAGGAGGGGGGTGAAGGAGAAGGAGAGAGAGATAGCTAGAAATGTGAAGGATAATCCAAAAATATTCTGGAAGTACATTCAGGAAAAGTTAACAAGAAGAGTAGGGATCCCAGAGCTGGTAGGGGGGTTGAATGATGGGAGTAGAGCGGAGACTTATAAGGAGAAAGCAGAGGTGCTGGGGAAATACTTTGGGGGGGTACTAACAGTGGAGTCGGAGGATGCAGTGCCTACTATTCCCATCAAACAGGCACCGGCACTAGAACTAATAGAGTTTTCCCATGCTAGAAAAAGAAGGGCTATAGAAAAAATGAACAGAAGTAAGTCACCGGGACTGGATGGGATACACCCAAGAATCATAAAGGAAGGAGGGGAGATGTTAGTAGAGCCATTGAAAATGTTATTTGAGGTATCGTTTAATACAGGACAAATCCCAATGGACTGGAGAGAGGCGAACATAACAGCTATATTTAAGAAGGGAAAGAGAAATGACCCAGGGAATTATAGACCAGTCAGTTTGACAAGTGTTGTGTGTAAACTAATGGAAACGGTAATTAGAGAAGGAATAATGGATCATATGAAGTCAAACCAACTTTTCAGTGGGAGACAGTTCGGATTCTTGCCGGGGAGGTCGACGGTACTACAGCTAATTAAGGTGGTAGATGATTGGATGCAAATTCTAGAAGATGGTGATGTAATAGACGTGGTATATTGCGATTTTATGAAGGCCTTCGATAAGGTCCCACATAAAAGGTTAATAGAGAAAGTTAGAAGCTATAATATAGGGGAGAAGCCTTCCTGAAAGATCGGAGACAGAGGGTACTGGTGAATGGAATAGGCTCGGGGTGGAGGGAAATTACAAGTGGGGTACCTCAGGGATCTGTGTTGGGACCACTGCTGTTCGTTATATTTATCAACGACTTGCCTGAAGTTATAACTAATGGAAGTGAGGTATACCTGTATGCGGATGACACTAAACTGTATAGAAGAGTGAGGAGTAAGGAAGATATGGGTTTGCTTCAAGGACATGTGGAGGGCATGAAGGGATGGTCTGAGCATTGGTTAATGCCTTTTCATCCAAAAAAATACAAGTACATGCGGATTGGGACCAGCAAGATAGACAAGGTAGGATACAGTATGTATGAAGCGATGGAGGAAGTGAGTGCAGAAAAGGATATAGGAGTAGTGATAGACAATAAGTTAAATTTCTCAGAACATTTAGCGGAAAAGATAAACAAAGCCAATAGAATTGTAGGGCTGATAAGGAGGACATTTGTGTCACTTGACGAAGATATCTTCAGGAATCTCTATACAGCGCTGGTTAGGCCGCACCTGGAATATGCGAACCAGGTGTGGGCTCCATATATGGTAAAGGATATAGAAGCAGTGGAGAAAGTGCAGAGGAGAGCTAGCAAGCTGGTACCAACGTTGAAGAACGCGGGCTATGAGCAGAGGTTGAGGACACTGGGGCTTCCGACACTGGCGTATAGGAGAAAGAGAGGGGATATGATAGAGACTTTTAAGATAGTGTCAGGAAAGTACGATGAGGATGTGTGTGAAGGTATCTTCTTGATGCGGGAGGGAACAAGAACGAGAGGACATTCTAAGAAAATTTACAAAGAAAGAAATAGGCTTGAGAAGGCAAAGAACTCATTTTGTGATAGAGTGGTAAATGAGTGGAACGCACTGCCCCAGTATGTAGTCGATTCCGAATCAATAAGGGAGTTTGAAAGTAATCTTGATAAAGCATGGGGAAGACAAGATTTGAAGTTTGATTATAAAACAAAAATACAGAATAGTAAAAATTTTGCGTCTGCTACCGCCGCCGCCAACACCGTGAACGACCGCAGCAGTGCAAGTACTGGTACTGAGCTGGATACACAGGCATAGTTTGCCTTTTTCCAGAGGATCTACTGTAAGAAACTGTAAGAAATATCAAGAGAGGTCAAGTACAGTCAAGTCGTATGCCATGAGATAACTAACCTAAGACAAAGAATGCTGCATTTCATCATAATAATATGAAGTCCAGGATGCTCCCCTCCTGCCGGACAAAGGCAGGAAGACCCATAAAGTAATGAGTAAATACTGATATACGTCGAAGAGGAGTACCGTACAGGGGGCGACGAGAAAAGACATGAGCATACACAGCAACCAGCACTGAAAGCCATGAGAAAAGTTCAGTGGGAGGAGGCCAAGACCTACCAACAGAACGTAGTATACTTTAAGACGAGAAATTATATCAAAATCTTAACCTAGTTATTAATCCGGTAACGTAGGTGCAAGTATGGGTATAGTGCAATACGCCCCCCCCCCCCCCCCAATAAAAGAAGAACAAGAAGGGAGAAGGATAAGAGACAGAAGGAACGCTGCAGGTAGACCCTGAGGAACCTGCTGGCCCAACGCACTACAAGGACGTCCCGGCCTGCCTGTGGACAAGGCCAGAGAGGAGGAGACAAACGTGGTAGGGGAAGACCAAAGCCCCGTGTCGGCAACGTTCGGTCAAGAAAGATTATGGAAAATCAGAACGTAGCAGCGTACGAACGGACAACATGAGCTGCGTCCAGAACGTAAGGTGGACTGGCCCGAAACGACCGACACAGGCGAAGTCCCACAGCACGTCGACCTAGGCTCCTACTGGTCGTAGGCGCCACCCGTAAAGGCAACCCCGACACTGGCCTGGTCGAGTACACATACGGATGCAGGGTATGAACCGGGCATAACAGATGATGAACCCTACCATGTTCGAAAGCAGGTACAGGAAAAGCTTAAAAACGGGAGTGTCGCGTACGGGTGTAGCAACCAAACGAACAGACGGAGCCAAAGTAACCGACTCAAGGACGGGAGAACGAAGTAAGGAATGTCGGTCCCTAGACCTGGCAGTCATCTCCGGGGACTCCTTCACCCGTCGCCAAAGCCATAAAGAACAAAGTCATGTCACGGAAGTGTTCAGGCGTGGGGTAATGAGCGTAAGAGGCAGACGAGAGCAGTGTGAGAGCCTCCGCCAGAAACCACTGAGGAGGAAGCTGACGCGGCGTCGGACGAAGCATAAAGCAGGATCGCAAAAAGAACCCAAGTCCTAGGGAGGAACGACCAACCCCGGAAAAGTCTCAAACGGTACCCGAATGGCCGACAGGCGGTTCGGAAGAGTGGTGCAGATGTTGGGACGCTTCTCAATATCAACCAATGGAGGTAGTGAAACACGAACGCCACCGACGGTCGCGGCCGTGATGGGTAGGCAACCAAGAAGGAAAACCGCGTCAGTGAGAGCCGGAAGTCCGCCATGGAAAAGGAATCCAGGGGAGAGGATTTGACATTCAAAGATCGACGAAACTTAGGCATCCACCCAGCCTCACAACATCCACGATGTGAAGGCGAACGATGTCCCCAGGACACCAATCGATACCAAGTGGAAATCGGAGAACGCTAGGGGAACTGGACACGGGTACCACCGCTTCAGCCGAGCGGACCAGGCCTGGGCCGGCCGGATGGGCGCGACAACCAAACGAAGCACTGGTACCCTCTCAGCCTGTGGAGGACTTAGCACATCAAAAAGGGCGGCGGTTGGTGGAACACACATAAATCGACCGCCACCTGCGCCAGACTTTGCTGAACGCGACCGGTACCTCCGCCGGAGGAGGAAGCCAGCGGTACAGGAACACAGGCAACCCGGTCGCCTCGCATGAGGCGAACCAGGCCACCTGGGGAACACACCAGGAGGCCGCTAGGTCGTCGAACACGGTGTGTTGGGAATACCATACCACCCGGGCACCCTGTCCTTTCGACAGAGCATCCGCCCATAGGGTGGCAGGCCCGGGCAGGGAGGTTGCAAGCAGTGGGACGGGCACCGGAGCCTCGCCTAGAGCCACATGGATGGCAGGAACTGGACGTAGGAGTCAGGAATCGTCGGCGATACGGGGAAGGAGAGCGACGCCACACCGTCGTATCGGCGGCCTCGGAAACCGCGAGGACGCCCGAACGAGGCACTGGAGGAAAGGCGGCCCGGCGCCACGGAGACAGCAGAGGGAAGGGGACGCAAGGCGCGTACCCCTCCGTCTTACGAAGTGGGGAAACCAATGGAAGTGGTCCCTGACATAGAGAGCAATGCCCGACTACATAGTGCAGAGGCGAGACAGTGCCTCATCCGTGGCTGGGGAAGGAGGACGAGACACAAAGGACAATATCCACGAGCCACGACCGATACCACTGAGGGTGAAAACCATCGCGGCAGTAGCATGAGAGAAGGGGAGGACACTCTCTACGTCCAACGGGCATGGCAGGACGGACACACCCATGGTGTGTGCAGGAAGGAAGTGATATCCTCCTTGCAATCGGAAAGGAAAAAGATACTGCCGTCCCAAGGAGGAAGCACAGGAATTGCGTGTAAGCACAATATCGGGAAAAACCATGGAAACCGTGACAGGAGATGACCCCCTTCCCTTGTGTAGGAAGGAAAGGACGAAAAAGGGGGACCCTTCGAACGGAGGGCCATACAGGAGGATAATGCATGGGTGCACAAATACCGGAAGAAAACTCCTGAAAATTAACAGGCACAAGGGCCGAAGGACGCACAAAAGTGCCCACTACACCTCGAAAATGGAGCACCTTTCATGAAAGTGATTACCCCCCCCCCCTCCCCGTGCGAGGCGAGGGGTGAAGAGTGACCCCCCATGCAGAGGGTCAGGGAGAGACCAGGCGAACCAGCAAGAGCAAGAACCCCGAAAAACCCCGGTCAGAAAAGACCAAGGGGCAGGCGCAAATCCCCAGAAGGAAGGCATGAAAGCCTCATAATCGAAGAGGATAAGAAGAATACCCAAAGGGTGAAGGCACTGAAGAGGAGAAGACGCCTCTTCCCCACTCTACCATCAGAGTAGAGTGGGAGCACAGTCTGATAAAAAGGAGAAGGCCGTGAACCACAGCAACTGAGTCCCTATCCAGAGGTAAAGCAAAGCACCCTAGCACCGACCCAGAGTGGAGTGGTCCAGAATGGTCCCCTCCGCTCCGGGGCGGAAATCCGCTCTGGAGCGGAACGTAGGAGGAAGGGCCCTCGCCGCCCCGGAGCGGAATGGAAGCTGCGCACCAGAGCAGAGAGCGTTGCACGCTGCAGGAGCGGCCCAGGGAGGCAATGGAGCGAGATGGTGCCAGTAGGAAGATGAATGACCTAGCCGAGGTAGGCAAGGGAGCGAGACGGAGCCAGTAGTAAGATGAATGACTGCAACAGTAGTAAGACGAATGACACCAACGGAGAGCCCATCCAGAGGCAAGGCAAAGGCCACCGAGAACCGACCCAGAGTGGAGGGGGCCCGAACGGCCCGCTCCGCTCTGGGGTGGAAATCCCGCTCTGGAGCAGAAAGGAAGCTCCGCTCCAGAGCGGAGAGCGGCACAGGACAGGTGAGGAACCGGGATGGTGTCAGGAGAAGTATGGAAGAGAACTGGCCAAGAGCGGGAATGGCCGCTCTAGGGCGGGGCAGACGTAGTGCAGTTGGACGGGAGAGGCTGGAGGCATCAGGAAGGGTGAAAGGGAAAACACCCAAGAGTTCCGTCAGAATAGACTAGCAGGACAGCCGACGTGGAAGCATCCACGGAAAGAAAAAGACAGGCACCGCTCCAGAGCGTATCGTCCGCACCAGAGCGGAGTCGCCGCACCAGGGAGGAGCGGGCGTAGGGTAGCCAAACGTCAGAGGCCCGTAGGTACCAGTAAAGGTGAAAGGCCAGGAACATCCAAAAGTCCCAAAAGAATCGTCGAGCACGATAGCCGACGCGGGAGCCACCCTGGGTAAAAACATCAGAGATGTACATCCAAGCGTCCCAACTGAATGGTCGAGCAGCACAGCAGAGGTGGGAGCGTCCGTGGGTAAAGAACAGAGGCAAAGCATAGGCCTGACCTAGAGGAGGATAGAGCCCACCCTAGGGCGGAACGGGCCCCGTGAGGCCCGAGCCCAGACGCCAGAGGCCCGTAACAAAAACATTCCCAACTGAAGTGGAGAGGCCTAAAGGGTCCCGCTCAGCAAAGCCAAAGACACCGTTGAAGGACATCAGGCAGATTGCAGTTAGAAAGGGAGCAGTCTGATAAGAGAACGTGTCGAGCCATAGGACCGACCCGGAGCGGGAGTCATCCACGCACCAGGGCGGAGCGAGCTGAGTACAGCCCTTCCGAGAGACCTGCGGCACCGGGGAGGGTGGAAGGAAAAAGACATCCCAAGGGATCGGTGAGCACAATGGAGGTTAAGACTGTGTCACAGGAACCGCAAGGTATTGGGGAGCCCAATGTAGAGAAGACTGTGCCTGAGGAACCGCAAGGTATGAGCGAGGTCAAAGTAGGTGAAGACTGTGTCTCAGGAACACAAGGTATTAGTGAGCTCAATGTAGGTTAAGACCGTGTCGCAGGAACCGCAAGGTATAGGAGAGCCCAATGCAGGGTAAGACCGCACCTCAGGAACCGCAAGGTATCGGTGAGGTCAAAATAGGTGAAGACCGCGGCTCAGGAACTCAAGGTATTGGCGAGTACAATGGAGGGTAAGACCGTGGCTCAGGAGCAGGAAGCAGACGAAAACTGGGGCCCTGCAAGAAGGTTTAGGAAACCCGGAGACAGGCAAGCAAGGGCAAGCCTAGGAGGCAACAGTGTCGAACAACTAAAACGCAAGGGTGAAGCACAGGAGGAATGGGAGGAGGACGCTCCCAGCCTCCCGCCATCAGTGCAAGCATCCCGTGCAGGGAGGCAAACTGTGCAGCGTTAGCCCCTTCAGCCCTAACCTGGGCCTCCTGGATGGCCCGAATAGGAAGGACCCATCCAGGGTCTTCGGTCGGTGATGAGGAAGATGAAGAGATGGACCGGCGACGGTTCCGACGGCCGGGCGACCGACGAGGCGACGGAGGAGAGGAGAAAGACTGCCGTGGCGAGTCCTCAACCACTACGGCATCGTACCCGCCACTCAGTTCCACGAGGTCACAGGCAGCCCCCACCTGAGCAGACCCTAAAACCGTCACACTGGCGCCTTGCACCGCCAGAGGTACGGGTCCACTCTTCCGAGCAGGAGAAGGCAGGCCACACGGAATGGCAGGCCCGACAAAGCCAGGAGAAGCCGGGAGACCATCGCGGACAAGAAGAGGAGAGGCCGAAGCAAACAGAGCCCCCGCCTTCGTAGGAGGTGGAGTAGGCGGGAACGGTGGTAACAGAGCCAACGGCAACGATGGCGGAGGAGCCGACGGTAGATGTCCGGCGGCCTGCGACGCCCCAATCTCCCTGAGCAGCCCATGGGTGGGACGACGACCAGGTGAGAAGGCCGAAACACCAGCAGGAACACGGACCGGGGGAAGCAGCGCCATCTGAGGGCGAAAAGTCGTCGAGCCCAGAGACGCGGGGTCGGAAGCTGCAGGGCGGCGGGACGTCGAAGACTTCCGGCGACGCGGAGAAGCCGAGCGGTGCCGCATCAACCCCGCAGTGTCCGCCGATAACGGAGACACACCAGACTGAGGGACCAGCGAAGCGGGGACCACAGGGCGCGGAGACACCAGAGGAAGGTTCAGCAAGGCGCGAACCCCTTCGTCCATGAAGCGGGGGACCCGGTGTAAAAGGGCCTTAACAGACCGAGCCACGCCCGACCATGCAGCGGTGAGGTCGACCCGTGCCGTCTCAGCATCCGGCGAAGGAGGGCGAGACTCAATCGTCATAACGTGGACGAGACACGGGCCACACCGTCTGGGGGTGAAGCCATCACGGCAGTAGCACGCAGCATGGGCGGGGCACCCAGTATGCCCAGCTCCCATAGCCGGACGGGCACACCCATGGCGTGCGCAGGCAGGGAGCGACATCCGCACTGTAAGCGAAGGGAGAAATGAAAGATGTCCCAGACGAAGCGCAGAGAAAGAAGATGCAGAAATTGAAGGAAGGTAAGACAGTATGCGCAAAAACCCCAAAAAAGATACCATGCATTATGATAGGTACAAAAAGTAATAACACCCCCCCCCCCCCCCCCATGTGGAGAAGGACGGAGCCGGACCCCCCATGTGGGAGGGCCATGCATACATCATAAGCAGCAATAGTCCGAAGAACCCCAAAAACCCAGGTCAGAAAAGACCAAGGTGCAGGTTCAAACACCCTGAAATAAAGCATGACAGCCATATAAGAACCGAAAGGGTACCTGAGGGTGAAGGGACCGAAGAGGAGATGGCAGGCCAAGGGACCCAGCAGTGCAGAGCGGGAACACAGCCTGATGTAAAGGAGAAGGTTATGAGACACAGTAACCGACAAACCCCAAGTACAAACAAGGCAATATTGGCCAACAAATAGTGCCAGGGCCGAGAGGGCAAGTCCGCTCTAGAGCGGGAAAGTCCGCTCTAGAGGGGGAAAGTCCGCTCCAGAGCGGAGCAGACAGACCCGCTCCAGAGCGGACTACAACCTCCCGCTCCAGAGCGGGGCATGCATGCATGACAAAGGCAGTCGAGGCAAAGGAGAAAGGCAGGCGCACAGCGAACAAGAGAGCCAGGGCATCAGAAGGCAAGGCCTAGGACCGACCTGGAGCAGGACTGGCGCCCGCTCCAGAGCGGAACAATCGTAAAGTAGAACCAGGTGAAAACAGGAGGGCTCGGGCAGCAGGAGGGAAGGCCTAGGACCGACCAGGAGCGGGACTGGCGTCTGCTCCAGAGCGGAACAAGCGGAGAGTAGAACCAGGTGAAAACAGGAGGGCTAGGGCAGCAGGAGGGAAGGCCTAGGACCGACCAGGAGCGGGACTGGCGTCCGCTCCAGAGCGGAACAGGTAGAGGAGAGACCCAGTGAGGAAGCCAAAGCGAAGAAGGAGCCCAAGGGGGCCCTGTCCAGAGCGGAATAGACATCGCTGCAGAGCGGAGATGTCTGCACCAGAGCGGAGATGTCCGCTCCAGAGCGGATTTGTCCGCCCTCGAGCGGAAAGGGAGATGGAGGTAAAGACCAACCAAAAGGCTCAACCCAAGTGCACAGCAGGACAGCTGGCAGGGGAGCTTGCAAGAGCAAAAATAAAACAGCGCGATGCAGAGGACCGACCTAGAGACGGATAGTACCATCCTAGGGCGGAGCGGGTCCAGAGGGACCCGACCACAGCAGCCAAAAAAGAGAACATGTCGGAAGCATAGGACCGACCTGGAGCGGGATTTGTCCACGCTGCAGGGCGGAGCGGGCACGGAGCCCTTCCCAGAGACCCGCGTCACCAAAAAGGGTGGAAGGGACGACAGTTCAAGGCATCGTAGAGCTCAAAGGAGGTGAAGACCGTGCCGCGGGGACCTCAATGTATGAGGGAGTCCAATTAAGGGGAAGACTGTGTCTCATGAACTCTAGGCCGAGGGGAGCGCCAACAAAATAAGGGAGAGACAGCGCGGGAGCGAGCGTCAGACGAAAAAAGGGTGCCCCACAGAAGGTTTAGGAAAACCAAAGCGTCATACCCCTGCGAGCCTAAGGTGGTTTAGGAAAACCATAGATCGGCAAGCAAGAGCGACGAGACAACAATGACGGTCTACCAAAAGTCCCATCTCCCCCTCCTAAAAAGTGAGGCTAGGAACATGAGGCCTAGCCCTGGCACCCCCCTCCAACTAAAAGTTAGGCTATTAACAGGGGGCCTAGCCGTGGTTGAGTGGCAGATAAACAAAAAACACAGGGCACACTCCAATGCGAAACATTCATGTGAAGGTAAGCAAAACAAAAGGCCAAAATAACCTGTCAAGGCAAGGGGGGCTATGCCCCCTTCAACACAAACGAAAGTGCACAAGTTAGCCTAACTTTTCGCAAAAAACACGCAATGAAAGCAGAAAAGAAGCACAAAGCGTAATAGAACCTACCAGGTAAACAAAACTAAGCCACCGCAAGTGAAAATGATGATAAAACCAGGCAAAGGCCTAAAGAATAACACTCGCCGAAGGGCGACGCATGCGCAGAAGCGTGACCAACCAGTTTCGACGCCATACTCAAAGTAACACACCTAAGAGCCCATTTGAAGCATGCCTACATCACAGATCATCTGTCTAATAACCTTAGGTACCATAAATAAGGCCCACAACCCACCCAAAGGGTAGGCGACAGGAGTGGAAGCACAAAAATCGGGCGAATAGAAAACAGCAAGTGTGAAGGCTTGAGTAGCGCGAAAAGGAATGCCCAATGAACCCTGTCGGGTAGTGGGGTGGATCCGTGAAGACGGCTGAAGGAGCCAGATAGGATGGCCTAAAATCCTGTAATTTTCTCTTCTTTCTCATCAATATTTTCTTATTTTCCTTTTCAAATAGTGGCCTCCAAAGTATGTACAACGTACCTAGTAGAGAGAGTAAGGTGCTACTCTAGATGTTATCGTTTTATCGCGCTAGTGATTTCGATAATTGCCCGCTCTAGAGCGGAGCAAAATTATACGATAAGTATATAGCTCTACGTTGGAACGTAGAGGCTACTACTAAATAGATATGTTAACATAATTAGGCAAGTTAAAATGAACTATGAGAAGAACATAGTAAATAAATGTGAAAGTGACCCTAGATTATTTTATAAATATATAAACAGTAAGTTGAAGGTAAAGAAACAAATTACTAAATTAAGAGTTGATGCTAGGACGTATGAAAATGTATCGGACATGTGTGAGGTAATGAATAACAAATTGGGGTCAGTTTTTACTAGAGAGGAAGGTTTTGACGAACCACAGGCGGGAGTACTGGAGAGTGGTCTTAGTAAGATTGAAATAACTAGAGATGAGCTGTTATCTGCGATGAGAGGACTTGAAGTAAGGAAAGCTATGGGACCGGATGAAGTGTCTGCCTGGGTTTTAAAGGAGTGTGCAGAGCAATTAGTGGAGCCAGTTAGGGACATAATTCAAGCTTCCTTAGATAAAGGACAGGTTCCTGTTGAATGGAAAAGAGCTAATATCATTCCGATATACAAGAATGGAAACCCTGAGGACCCTCTAAACTATAGACCAGTTTCACTTACTAGTATTGTATGCAAGATTTGTGAAAAGCTAATTAGGAAGAGATGGATGAAAATGTTGGAGAGAAAGAAGATAATAACCCCAAAGCAATTTGGATTCAGAGAAGGGACATCTTGTGTTACCAGTTTGCTATGTTATTACCGTAGGGTAATAGATGTACTCCAAGAAAGAGGCGGAAGGGTGGACTGCGTCTACTTAGACCTTTCCAAAGCATTCGATAAGGTACCACATAAGAGATTGTTATCTAAGCTTGAGACGCTAGGATGTGTCAGGGGGAGTTTGCTGAAATGGATGGAGAGCTATTTAACAGATAGGGAAATGAGGACCAACATTAGAGGAACTTACTCATCGTGGCGGAAAGTTGAGAGTGGTGTGCCGCAGGGATCTGTGTTGGCACCTCTCATGTTCCTTATGTACGTGAATGACCTGCCGATAGGCATAAATTCCTACATGTCAATGTTTGCAGACGACGTAAAAATGTTGAGACAAATAACAAATATAAGTAGTTGTGAGGAGCTGCAAGGGGATTTAGATAAAATATACGAATGGAGCACCAAGTGGAAAATGAAATTTAATATAAGTAAATGCCATGTGTTAAATATGGGAAGAAGTGTGAATAGACCAAATTGGGAGTACAGGATGGGAGATAATAATTAGCAAGGCCGAAAAAGAAAAAGATTTAGGGTTGATTATACAAGATAATTTGTCGCCAGAGAAACATATTAACAAGCTCTTTAGCGGAATGTATGCAATGGCCGGGAATATGAAAGTTGCTCTGAACTACTTGGATGAGACCATGGTAGCGAAAATTATGAAGAGTATGATTAGACCAAGATTGGAGTATGCACCAGTGGTGTGGTCCCCGCATCTAAAGAAGCATATTCACAAGTTAGAAAGAATCCAGAGAGCAGTTACTAGATTGGTTCCAAGTCTCAGAGAACTACCATATGAAGGGAGGCTAGACAAATTAAATCTACCGAGTTTAAAAGAGAGGAGAGAGAGGGGAGACATGATAATGATGTACAAATGCACCCGGGGCTGGTGAGGCTGGATAGGGAGGATATATTAATTATGGATACAGGAATAACTAGAGGCCACAGCTACAAAGTAAAAAGACCTACCTGCAAGAACGATATCAGGAAGTTTAGCTTCCCCTATAGATGTATTGACAAATGGAATGGGCTGGAGGAGGAGGTGGTAGGGGCAAGGAACATCCATATTTTCAAGAAAAAATTGGATAAAAAGTAGACTGAGAGACGGGACAACACGAGCTTAGCTCAACTCCTGTAAACTACAATTAGGTAAATACAATTAGGTAAATACAAAGCCCACCGATATGCCAAAAAAATACCCTCATTGTTCCCTGATTAAATAGCACTGTATGAATATTCCCATATTCAAAATATGCTACAGGGGGACAATGCCTAGTGAGTTCACTACTCAATAGGTGGCATTCTGAGAGTGAGGGTCTGAGTCTGGAGGGTGAGACTGTTAAGCACTTGAACGAAGCAACCAGCTGCTTCAGAGATGGAGCTGCTTCGAGCCATGAATGGATGCTTCACATGTCTCACTCCCCAGACTGGAACGCGACCTCACGGGCTTCACCGTGTTGAGCGGTGGAATGTACAGGCTCTCAGCCTATTCCCGAGAGGGAGTAGTTGGGAAAAAAAAAAAAAAAAAAAAAAAAGGCGATAGGAAAAAATGAAAAAGAAGGGTGCCACTAGCAACCTCACACCCAAAGAGGTGTAAGCACAACACAAAAGACCAACCTGGGGCAATGACAACCCCGGTCGGCGCCCCCCCACCATAACATCACCCGAAACACCGAAGTTAGCCTAGCCACCAAAAAAATGCGCGTAAGTCAGAAACTAAGTAAGTGACAAGAAGCCCTAAATGAATAGAACCTATCAAAACCTAAACTAAAGTCACCGCAAAGAAAATAAAAGCAATATAAGGCAAAGGCCTTTCAACACTAGCGGCGTCCAAAGACACACATGCGCAGAGGGCTGAAAACATGAGAGACCTACACTTTCAACGCAAACACTCGAATAAAACACCTGAGTGCCCATTTTACGTTGTGCCTACAACACGGATCATCTATCTATAAATCCAGGCGCCAATTAAAGGCCCAAAACTCACCAAAGGTGACGAAGATAGGAGTGGAAGGCACCAAAATGACGGAGCACTACAAAAAACATGTGTGCACTCGAGTGCTAGCGCGAAAGAGATGCCCTTTAATCCGGAACGGGTTAGAAGGTACGCCCCTGACAGCGGTGTGAAGAGCCAGATGGAATGGCCTAGTCGACAACTTTTTCTTTTCTTTCTCGTTTCTCTTTTCATTTTTCTATTCAAAAGACCTCAAAAGTATGTACAACGTACCTAGTAGAGAGAATAAGGTGCCACTCTAGATGTTATCGATTTAATTCGCGCTATGGGTATACGATAATTGCCGCTCTAGAGCGAAGCAGATTACATCGTCATAGTATAAGCTCTACGTTGAAACGTAGAGGCTACTACTAAATTATACGGTACCGGTACTGGTACAGTATATTGTTTGCTTCAACAGACAAACTTTATGATAAATCACATAAGGAACAAAGCACAATGAAAGTCATTGATCTTGGTACAATGGCAGAGCTGCTAGATGTAAAATGAGTAATAAAAAAGAAAAAGATAAATAGTTGTTTAAGACAAATATGATAATAACAACTGAAAATATACATATACCAATTTTTTTAATCCAGTAAACCCTCGCCATCTTGGACTAATTGGGGGGGGGGGGGTGCACCCAGTCCGAGATGTCCGGAGTCTGGCTTGTGTCCGACCTAACAGAGGATAAAATCCGACCTAACCAGTGTATGCCCGAGGCAACAATGAACCCGAAGACTACGGAAAAAATCCGACCTCAAGAGAGAAGACCGCATCAACCTAGAAAACGAAGACTACCCTATTTGAACCCTGTAATCTGTAATAGAAAACACAGTACATGTATTTTAGTTTTACAATATGTATTGTACAGTACATTACACTCATCCCTTCATTGAAAACAGGTCCATTATTCACGTTGCTCTTGTCTGTAGTCTTGATATCCCACTGTAGTCTTTATGTCCCCTCTCCCCCTCCCCCCTCCCCAACACTGCATTAATTACTGCAGCATCCCCTTTTCACCCCCACCTCCACCTCACTGTCCTTCTCCACCTCACTGTCCTCCTCCACCTCACTGTCCTTGACCACCTCACTCCCCTTGTCACTGTCCTTATCCACCTCACTGTTCTTCTCCTCCTCAATGTCCTTCTCCACCTCACTGTCCTCACTGTCCAGGTCCTTCAACATCTGAAGCTTAGTTTCGAGTGATATAAAGGTCACCTTACGCTTAGGCTTATCCTTGGGAGGCATGGCGAACTTGATAAATGCACGCGTCTATGTGTAACACAACAGAGCTTGGTGCGGACTGACGCTCCTAGCTCCAACACTTGGTCCGAGCAGGGCGCTTGGGCCCCAGATGTAAGATGGCGTCGGACGTCCCTTCTGTTTGTCGGATATTCACCCTTATTGTCCGGTGACGGGAGCGCGTCATCCGACACGTCATCCGTCTGTAGGACACCTTTACGACACATATACGAGATATCAGACGACGAACATTGGACGGTTATGACGGACATTTGCCCTTTTTTTCCGAATACAGTAAACCCTCGCTATTTCGGACTAATTGGGGGGACACCCTGTCCGAAATGTCCGAAAATCCGAGATGTCCTAAGTCCGGCTGTGTTTGATCTAAAAGGGGACAAAAAACCGACCTGAAAGAAAAAATCCCGAATATCGAATAAGTAATAGTGAAACAAGAACAAACTTCACTGAGCGAACTTCATGCATGTGAATAAATGCGACCTCAGAAGAAGGGAAACGTGAACGAACTTCATGCACCCATGACAACGAATAGGCCTGATGTGGCGGCGTCTACGCCGTGGGGCCACCTCCCGAGGCTGCCAACCGCGGATGGCTGCCGACCCTCCACGGCCGAAGACAAAATCAACGACCAGTGGAGGAAAACCGGATGCCGGCCGCGGGGAGCAGTTTCGGGAGCCAAACCGTCACAACCATCCCCTGCCCCCTCCCTGGGGGCACGGGTCCTTGGAGCGGCTTCGGTCGCGCCGGGAATTTCCACACCTCTCACACCACACACACACATCACACAGTTTTTCCTACACCGAGAAATGACTCTCCGGCTGTCATTACTCGAAGACTTCTTCTAGCCGGAGACATTGAGAGCAACCCAGGACCCACGTACACATACATATGTCCAACTTGCTCAAAACCCATCACTTCGAGTCGCCATACTAAGGGTTCAGTTCTCTGCAATTCATGCGGGAACTGGACCCACTTCACCTGCACAACACTTGCCTCCAAGAAACACTACACAAACACCTGGACCTGTTCCTCATGCCCCTCCCTCTCCCAGTCAAATCCCTCACCTAAAACCCATCCACCTCTCCTCCCCAACCCACCTAACCTTCCCATATCATCCACTCCCCCCCTAAAACCCGTCCACCTCTCCTCCCTAACCCACCTAACCTTCCCATACCATCCACATCCTCAACTCAACACACCACACCCCATCCTAATCCATTCCAACCCCCATCTCCTGCTCCCCAATCCCCACCCCCACCTCACCCATCCCAACCCCCAGCCCCTCCCTCACCCCCACCCCCACCCCATCCTCGTGCAGCAGCATCCAACATACATCGTGCACATAACATTAACATTCTTCAACTGAACATAGATGGCATCAACACAAAGAAACACGAACTCTCACACTTCATCAAACAACACAACATACACATTGCCATCTTACAAGAAACAAAACTCCGCACAACACAAAAAACACCCACATTTCATAATTTCACCACCATCAGACAAGACCGGGCTGTCGGCGGGGGCGGTGGACTCATCACCCTGGTACACAAAGAAATATCATACATAGTAACCAGTGTACAAACCAAATCCCTCCTCCCCCCAAATGATAACACAACAGAAATACAGTCAATTAAAATACGCACTGGCAACAACTCCAACATAACCATCATAAACACATACATCCCTCCCCAAACATCCCCTACAGTACCAAATGAATACAGACCACACTTACAACACATCACAAACACCCCACACACCCCACACATCATCCTGGGTGGTGACTTCAACGCCAAGACGTCGGCCTGGTTTGTCGACAACCCCGACACAGACAGAGGGCTGGTACTACAAAACCAAACCGATAACCTTATCATCCTTAACGACATCCATCAACATACCCATATTCCTCACCAAGCCCTCTATAACCCATCATCTCCAGACATCACCTTTTGCTCCCCAGAACTCGCCCCCACAACATCCTGGAGGGTGGTCAGAACCTTAGGCTCTGACCACCTCCCGATCATTATCACCACCAAAACCAGACTCACCCCAGCTAGCCACAAACACATACACCAATTATAAAAGAGCTAACTGGGAAGCATTCACAAATGAGACAGAACAACACTTCACAACTCTAAACAGTACACCCATCACTAACATCAACAATGCTGTACACATACTCAATAAAACTATCCAAAACGCTGACAAGAAACAAATTCCAAGAGGTAACAGGAAAAGACACAACCCCAACTTCACACCAGTAATTCAAAACCTCATCAGACAACGCGACATACTGAAACACTCCCCAGCACCCCACACACAAGACATCACACAACAAATTCAAGCACTCAACACCCAAACTAACAACAAAATACAAGAACAACAAAAACTAAATTGGAATAATTTCCTACAAACACTTGATCACAAAACAAACCCCAAAAAACTCTACAAAACACTAAACAGCATCACACTTTCCAACAGCAACACAACACAATCACATGCTGCAATCACAACAACAGACTCTACTCCTTCATGTAAACAACAAGCAAACACTCTCATCAATCACTTTTCACATGTCAGCCACCTAAAACCTCACAAAGACGACCGACGTGTCATCCGACGTAAGAGACAATTCCCCACAGACCCTGACTATACACCCTTCACCAATCACCAGACAAAGCATATCATCAACAATCTCAAGCACTCACCCGCCTGTGGCCTAGACAACATAAGCAACATACACCTCAGACACCTGGGACCACAAGGCATACAAGCACTCACTAACATATCAAACTACAGCTATTCACACAACACAATACCAGACATTTGGAAGCATGGTATCATCATCACATTCCCCAAACCCAACAAAGACCCCACGCTACCCTCCTCGCACCGCCCCATCACACTTCTTTGCTCCCCCTCCAAAGTCATGGAACGCCTAGTATTACAACTAATTACACCTGACCTACCCCTAGCTCCAACACAACATGGCTTTAGGCCACTGCACTCCACAAACACTCTTCTCACAGACCTTACACAAAGAGCTTTCGACGGCATCAACTCAGCTAGACCACCACACAGATCACTATTAGCACACTCGACATTAGTAAAGCCTTCGATGCCATCCCCCGGCACAACCTAACAAACAAAATCTACAACACAAACATGCACAACAACACAAAAAGGTGGCTGGCCAACTTCCTAGCAGGCAGATGTGCACACGTATCTTTTGCCGGTCAGTCATCTAAAATCAGAAACTTTCCAAACGGAGTCCCACAAGGATCCGTCCTATCGCCCGCACTCTTCAATCTGTACATGCACGATATAACTACACCCAATACGCCCCAAATAAACTTAGCCTCCTATGCAGATGACATAACACTCACATGCACACACCATGACTCAAAAAGAGCAACAGATCTCCTTCAACCCTATCTCAACACACTACATGGCTGGTGCACTACAAACAGACTTAATCTAGCCCCAGCCAAATCCACCGCAACCCTGCTCACAAGTTGGACAGGAGAACACGAATACATCCCTCAACTCACCATAAACAACACACCCCTAACACATACACACACACCCAAAATCCTAGGAGTAACATATGATACTCATATGACATTCAAACAGCACACCACAAACATTAAAAAGAAACTGACACCCAGACTTAACGCCCTCAGGTCACTTGCTCACACAAAATTTGGACACAACAAAGAAACTACCACCACAGTATATAAACAATACATAAGATCAGTGATGGAATACGCAAGCCCAGCCTGGGCTTCTAACCTAGCTGAAACACATCATAAGACCTTACAGACTATTCAAAACAAAGCCCTGAAGATCATTACAGGCTGCACAGCTACTTCACCCACAGATCACCTACATCAAGAAACCAAAATCCTCAAAGTCAAAGACCATCTGGACATGAGAGGCACTCAATTCCTGGCAGCAGCCTCCACGAACCAAGACCACCCACTAAACTACATGGCAACACACCCACAGACACCAAGAAATATAAAAACAACACCCAGCACACGGTATCACACACAATTATTGTCCTCTCTCCCTCCCTGCCCACCCCGAACCAACTTCCAGAAGCACATCCATACTCATATGGAACGACCGCAGCAGTGCAAGTACTGGTACTGAGCTGGATACACAGGCATAGTTTGCCTTTTTCCAGAGGATCTACTGTAAGAAACTGTAAGAATATCTCTCACCGATCCATCCACTCACTCACAGACAACACGCAGCTGCATTCACGACCTCCCGAAATCCATCCTTCCGAATCCTCCCTTTCTCGCGAGGACAGAGTCCACCTGGCCAGGCTGAGATGCGGACACCATCCAGCTCTCCTGAGCTATCAGAAGAGACTGGATGACTCCGTTGTCGACGCCTGCCCGGGATGTAACACAGCACCCCATACAATTAAACACATCATAGAAGACTGCATTTCACACAACCACTTACGCCAACAACACAATCTACACTCAATGAGAGCTCTGTGGGAAAGCCCGATCGTGGCCATGGCCTTTCTCAGGGACTCGGGGCTGTTCGGCCAGGCAGCTTAGGGAACAACAACAACAACAACAACAACAACGAATAGGCCTAGGCTAGGCTAGGCTACTTTTGGCTAGGCTACCCTATTCGTACTTTAGGTTAATATACTGTACAGTAATAGCACATATAGTACTGAATATGAAACAATAAGTTCAGTTGATGGTCGAAAAATATGAATCAACACTCACCGCTTCATTGCAGGTCCACCCCTTCACCTCACTTTACCTCTCTCCACTTCTCCACCTCACTCCACTTCTTACAGTTTTCTTACAGTTTCTTACAGTTTCTTACAGTAGATCCTCTGGAAAAAGGCAAACTAGGCCTGTGTATCCAGCTCAGTGCCAGTACTTGCACTGCTGCGGTCGTTCACGGTGTTGGCGGCGGCGGTAGCAGACGCAACATTTTTACTATTCTGTATTTTTGTTTTATAATCAAACTTCAAATCTTGTCTTCCCCATGCTTTATCAAGATTACTTTCAAACTTCCTTATTGATTCGGAATCGACTACATACTGGGGCAGTGCGTTCCACTCATTTACCACTCTATCACAAAATGATTTCTTTGCCTTTTCAAGCCTCTTTCTTTCTTTGTAAATTTTCTTAGAGTGTCCTCTCGTTCTTGTTCCCTCCCGCATCAAGAAGATACCTTCACACACATCCTCATCATGCTTTCCTGACACTATCTTAAAAGTCTCTATCATGTCCCCTCTCTTTCTCCTATATTCCAGTGTCAGAAGCCCCAGTGTCCTCAACCTCTGCTCATAGCCCGCGTTCTTCAACGTTGGTACTAGCTTGCTAGCTCTCCTCTGCACTTTCTCCACTGCTTCTATATCCTTTACCATGTATGGAGCCCACACCTGGTTCGCATATTCCAGGTGCGGCCTAACCAGCGCTGTATAGAGATTCCTGAAGATTTCTTCGTCAAGTGACACAAATGTCCTCCTTATCAGCCCTACAATTCTATTGGCTTTGTTTATCTTTTCCGCTAAATGTTCTGAGAAATTTAACTTATTGTCTCCTATTGTTAACTCCTATATCCTTTTCTGCATTAACTTCCTCCATCGCTTCATACATACTGTATCCTACCTTGTCTATCTTGCTTGTCCCAATCCGCATGTACAGTACAGTACTTGCATTTTTTTGGATGAAAAGGCATTAACCAATGCTCAGACCATCCCTTCATGCCCTCCACATCTCCTTGAAGCAAACCAACATCTTCCTTACTCCTCACTCTTCTATACAGCTTAGTGTCATTCGCATACAGGTATATCTCACTTCCATTAGTTATAACTTCAGGTAAGTCGTTGATAAATATAACGAACAGAAGTGGTCCCAACACAGATCCCTGAGGTATCCCACTTGTAATTTCCCTCCACCCCGAGCCTATTCCATTCACCAGTACCCTCTGTCTCCGATCTTTCAGGAAGGCTATCCATTTCACACATTTCTCCCCTATATTATAGCTTCTAACTTTCTCTATTAACCTTTTATGTGGGACCTTATCGAAGGCCTTCATAAAATCGCAATATACCACGTCTATAACATCACCATCCTCCAGAATTTGCATCCAATCATCTACCACATTAATTAGCTGTAGTACCGTCGACCTCCCCGGCAAGAATCCGAACTGTCTCCCACTGAAAAGTTGGTTTGACTTCATATGCTCCATTATTCCTTCTCTAATTACCATTTCCATTAGTTTACACACAACACTTGTCAAACTGACTGGTCTATAATTTCCTGGGTCATTTCTCTTTCCCTTCTTAAATATAGCTGTTATGTTCGCCTCTCTCCAGTCCATCGGGATTTGTCCTGTATTAAAAGATACCTCAAATAACATTTTTAATGGCTCTACTAACATCTCACCTCCTTCCTTTATGATTCTTGGATATATCCCATCCGGTTCCGGGGACTTACTTCTGTTCATTTTTTCTATAGCCCTTCTTATTCTAGCATGGGAAAACTATTAGTTCTAGTGCCGGTGCCTGTTTGATGGGATTAGTAGGCACTGCATCATCCGACTCCACTGTTAGTACCTCCCCAAAGTATTTCCCCAGCACCTCTGCTTTCTCCTTATCAGTTTCTGCTCTATTCCTATCATGCAATTATCCTATCAGTTCTGGGATCCCTACTCTTCTTGTTAACATTTCCTGAATGTACTTCCAGAATATTTTTGGATTATCCTTCATGTTTCTTGCAATCTCTCTCTCCCTCTCCTTCACCCCCCTCCCACCTTATTTTATTGTTTATTTGTCTACGTTCCAAATCCACTTCTTTAGCTTCTATACTAGACCCCCTGCTCTTTTTTAACACTTTTAGTCTATCCCACAATCGTTTCTTTCTTCTTATCAAAGTCCAAAGCTTTCTTTTCATTGGTAATTCTGGGTTCGTTCTTTTCCTCAATTTTGTTTTATTCCCTTACTGGTACACATTTGGATATAGCATTCTCCAGTTTGACTCTAATCTTCCTCCACATTCCTTCAGCGTCTTCACCGTTCAAGTATTCCCCCCAGTCAATGTCCAAACAACTTCTCAGCAGCTCATAATCTGCTCTATCATACATGTATATTTTGTTATTGCTTCTATTATTCCTCTCTTTTTTAATATTGCAACTAAAACTTATACAGGCATGGTCACTACGGCCTATAGGGCTATCCACCTTGACATGTTCCACTATATCCTCCTCATTGCTAAAAATCAAATCAAGTACACTCCCCTGCATCCCATCTCTATATCTTGTCATCTCTGTAATATGTTGCACTTCTCCACCTCACTCTCCTTGACCACCTCACTTCCCTTCTCCATCTCAAGTGATATCAAGGTCACCTTACGCTTTGGGAAGCATGATAACACGGGAATATATGCGGAGGAGATAAAAAACACACAAGATGGCTACCCACTTAAAACATACCGGTAATGACGCCCGTGACGTCACTTCTCGTCCAGGAGGGTGACTCAGAGCCTAGCCTATATATCGGCGCTCCGACGGATCCCCGTTTTGACGGACATTCACCGGGGATGGGGGCGCGTCATCCGACAACGTCGGAGATTGTCGGAACGATGATGGAAATGCCCGAAATATGGAAGTACGTGTCCGGGAGGTGACGGCGATCCGGCTAGTACGGGTTTCCGACAATTAGAGTTCCGAAATAGCGAGGGGTTACTGTACTTATGTAAAGTCCGACAACGTCGGAGACTGTCGGAACGATGACGGAAATGTCCGGCAACCGGAGATACGGATCCGAGAGGCCGTTGCCAATCCGGCTAGTACGGGTTTCCGACATTTAGAGGTCCGAGATGGCGAGGGGTTACTGTAGATCATTTATGCAATATATTTACGTGTCGGATATATTTCGTCTATATTTTATTTATTTTTTTGTCTATGTGCATGGATGAGACGAAAGGCAGGTTGCCTGTTACATGCAGCGAAATTAAGACTAAATTAAGTAGTTTCGTTGGAAATATAAGCGAAATACATCACAGACTTACCATTTTAATGCAGCATAATTATAAGAATCTGAACTTGGCTCTTTAATCCCTCAGACCCGGTTGGGCTCTGAGAAACCCATAAAAAACACACCCCGTGCTACCCGGTAGGGCTTTGAGGCTCCGGCAGCTTGAAAGCCTGTAAGCTTGATGTGCGAGGCGTCCGTCCGACGCATGTAAACAACAGCCAGCTGGACCGACGCCGCGCATCTCCGACCACAAGAAGGAGTGCGTCGTTGTTCGTGTGTGCCTGTATGTTATTGTTAAGTAGCGAAAAGTAGTGTAAAGTGGCTGATATTGCCACAAAGTTCTCTCCACAGAAATCGTCATCACAACTGAACCAGTTGACTTAGAGAGCTCTACTCAACGCCATTCTACAGGTACGAAACACATCTACGCTTGGGGATGCGCGGGAATGCGGAAGCATTCAAAATAACAAAGATACGGTAGCCTAGGCGTAGACGTTTTTCGGCCAAAACCCCCGGGTTTCGGGGAAATTATATAATACAATAGCCGGGGCTGGAGGGTTAACCAACCATTGGCATGCAACCATATAAAACCCACCAAATCTACCGAAGAATTAACTAACCAGTAACTAACGGGTTATTTGAGGTTTAAACAAAGTCTGCTGTATAAACTAATGTTACCTTCCATAAAAGGAGGACATACTGTACGACTAGTCATGAAGTTTGTGGGTTGAAGCAAACCGATATACTGGTACCTCACCTACATTTCAATATACACTCGACCCTCGATTCTGCGGACCCCGATACAACGGATTTCGGATACAACGGACTCTGTCCGTAGGCGGACAATCCATCCGGACCGGACCAAATGTCCGTTGCTTGATAGATTTGTCCGCTAGGTCCGCCGTGGCGCCTCTGAGGGTCTCGTCCCCGATCACTAACGCCCGAGGGGGAAACATCACCATCCCCCTCCTCCAGCGACACGTCAGCTCCCGAGAAAGGGGACCCCGAAACCTCGCTATACTCCACCGAGTCAAGAGGCGGGGTACCCCCCTGGCGAGATGGTAAGTGAAGGTCAGGGATAGAAGAATAAGGAGGAGCAGGATGACGGGAGTGGGAAAGCTGGCCGGGTGAAAGGAGGTCAGAAGGAGCCGAGGGGGGAAACAGAGCAAGGATCCCCGGGGCTGAGAGAACAGGGCGGCCCGACACCGAGGCGGAGGAGGGAGGGACCTCCACCTTGGGACGAGACCGTGAAGGAAGAATAGGCACCGAAGCAGGTGAAGTAGGAGGAGAAGCAACTACATCCTGGCAGACCCTCCTGGACAGTGTAGGAGGAGGGAGCAGAGGGCCAGCTACAGCATGAACCTCCGCGCGCGTAGAGGACAAAGGAAGAGGACGTCGTTTGTGCAGGGGAAGCGGGCGGAAGGTAGTAGAGCCCCTATCCGGAGAGGCCAGGGGAGGGCGCACAGGGGCAGAGCCGCTAACCCCGGCCTCAGGGCGAGAACCATGACGAGGGCGATGGGCGTCGTCAAGGCGATCAGGAGGACGACGAGGGGCAGTAGAGGACGGGCGACGAGGCGAGCGAGAGCGTGGACGGAGCTGGGGATCCTCCCGACGATGTGACGACCGGCCGCGGGACCCAGGGAAGAGGGCCCGAGCAGGTAGAGGGCCAGGTGAACGGCCTTCAGATGGGTCAGGGATACCCAGGGCGACGCGGATCCGGTCGTCAACAAAGGCCGGGGAACGGTGGCCCACAGTCCTAATGTGGTGGGAGACTACCGCCCACACCGACTGAAGGGAAGCAGAGGCCACTGCCGCCGCTGAGGAACCAGGGCTATGGTCCACCACATCCACCAGGTCCATACACGGGCCACACAGAGCAGGGAGGTAGGCCGTAGAGGACACACATTGCGAGTGGCGTAAGCAGGACCTGTGGCGCTCCAAGCACCGGGAGCCACAACCCTTGGCGAAAGCAAGGCATCCCAACTGCAACGGAAGAACACACACCATAAGCAGCACGTCGACGGAGTAAGTGTAGAGAATGCCCAATTAAAACCAGGGAATGAGCATGGGGAAACAGTAACACACATGCAAACCGGTATCCGTACTCACCCTAAACCGGGAGCACAGAGGTAGGTGAGGAGGGCGGGCGAGGTGGAAGAGCACAAGCAGAACCTGCAAAGATGGAGAAAGTGTTAACCACCACTCAACACCTTACATGCAGGGTCTATAACACCAGTAAAGTGCACACACCAATATAGTTTCAGGCAACAAGATGACATAAAAAAGGTCAACAGTGAAAGCCAACTATTACCGCAAATTTGCGGGCCTATGGAGGCATAACCGTACCGACACAACCCTCCCGCATCTTCGCGGGACCCCCCAGCGATCTCCGCAAATTTGTGGGGAGCCGAAACGTTCCAGAGGACCGAATCGAGCTCCCGCAAATTTGCGGGACCGGCCGAGATGGTCCGGCGCCGAAAAAGCGAGAGGAGCGTCTAGGGAATACCAAAAAAGGCCACAAAAATGCGTCATCTCCTTATGAACTCCAAGCGTGGATGGCCATCAAGCTGAGCAGTGTCTTCCTTGATATATGATCCTAACTCAACCGGTAAAGGGAGAGGCAAGGAAGACACACCAGGGGAGAGGAGGCACATCCCCCAGGAACCACCCAACCCACAGAGATAGAGCAAAGCCCATGAGGAGAAGTGGCAGGGAGGGTGGTTTCGCACAAACAGGGGCCCCCCTGGGGTACCCCTGGAATGGGCAAAAAGACTATGAAAGGATGGAGGTGAAACAGGAAGGGAAAACAAAACCAGTAAACGAAACTGGTGAGAAAAAGGGTGGCCTAGCCGTGAGCAGAGAATGTGTCAGGTGCGAAAAAAACCTGTGGTGTGAAGGAGGGGCCCCCCTGGGGTACCCCTGGAATATCACGAACCACCTGTCGCCCAGGCCCTTGAGACACAGTGAAGGCTCGAAAGGGGGGACTCGGGAATAACGCTAAAATGCGGCCGACACAAACTCTACAAACAGCACCGCCGCCATCGAAATCTCAG
This sequence comes from Paralithodes platypus, assembly GCA_032716605.1. Taxonomy (NCBI): domain Eukaryota; kingdom Metazoa; phylum Arthropoda; class Malacostraca; order Decapoda; family Lithodidae; genus Paralithodes; species Paralithodes platypus. The sequence goes on from CM064498.1 coordinate 48,626,009, forward strand.
ATTGTTTACCAACGTTACACCTTAGGCTATGAAAAAATGAAAACTCATAGGGGCATAGCAATTCCTGAATGAGAAAACGAGCTAGGCTAAAATAAGCTAAAAGCTAAACTATGCCCAGACTAACAGGAAAAAAAATAAAAAATAAAAATAAATAAAAATATGAAAAGAGAAAGAATGAAAAACATACACGAGGAACGCCAGGCGCCCCCGTACCTTCGGTAGGCTATTTCCACACGCGTCTCCATTTGACACACTTAGGAGCCCATTTACGTGTGCCCTAGATCACGTAACATCTGTCTAACAAAAAAAAAGAAGGCCAGATAAGCCGAAACGAACCTAAACAGGGTGAATTGAAGGAGCACAACAAAAGCGGACTCAATCAATGGAGGCGCATGCAAAAATGATAACAAGAGAGGGTCGCTCATGCGCACGTTCGACAGGGATCTGCACATGACGGAACACGGGATGGGCCTTAAGCGGTAACTAAGGTAAACCCCTTTTTCTTCTCTTCTATGCTTTTTTCACCTTCGGTGGTAGTTTTGGTTAATGTACAATGTCTCCTAGAGCAAGATAAGGAGTAGACTCTAGACGTTTTCTTTTTTAACCGCGGTTGGAATGACGACATAGCAGTCAAAATAGACAAGTCGTCATTGCAATTAGGTTAATAGCCTTGACGTTGGATTTGCCAAGACTACTAACAAATAGTGATCGAATGGGTATGGAAAATGTGCAAACTAGCATGGGAGAAGGGGAGTGCACCCGATGACTGGAAGACTGGCATAATAGTCCCCCTATATAAGGGCAAAGGGAAAAGAGGAGTGTGTGGTAACCACCGAGGAATATATCTTCTAAGCGTAGTAGGGAAGGTATACAGTAGGGTAGTGATTGAGAGAGTGAGAGTGAGAACGGAGAAATGGATAGGCGACGAGCAGGGAGGTTTTAGGAAGGGAAGTGGATGTGTAGATCAGATTTTTACCCTGAATTGTGTTGTGGAGAATTATCTGGAGAAGAAACAAAAGGTGTATGTTGCCTTTATGGACTTGGAGAAGGCCTATGACAGAGTGGATAGAGAAGGTTTGTGGAAAGTGCTTAGAATATACGGAGTAGAGGGCAAGTTGCTGAAAGCAGTGAAGAGCATGTATGACGGTGCAAAGGCGCCAGTACGTGTGGAGAGTGAGCAGAGCGAGTTCTTTGACCTGAATGTTGGTTTGAAACAGGGGTGTGTGATGTCCCCGTGGTTGTTTACTGTATATATGGATGGAGTCATGAAAGAAATACTATCAAGAGCAGTGGATGTTGGTGTATCGCTGAAAAGGGAGGGAATTGAGTGGAAGCTACCTACAGTATACTGCTGTTTGCGGATGATACAGTTCTGATGAGTGATAATGAATGGGAGTTGCAGGGTCTGGTAAATGAGTTTGGAACAGTGTGCGAAAAACGGAATTTGAAGGTAAATGCGGGGAAGAGCAAGGTTATGGTCTTCGAAAGAGGTGAAGTCACAGAGTGTGAGGTGAAGCTGAACGGTTAGGCTATGGAGATCGTCAACTCTTTTAAGTATCTGGGCAGTGTGTTGAGTAAAGATGGGACTATGGATGAAGAAGTGCGGGAGAGGGTACAACAGGGGAAGAGGGTTGTAGGAACGCTAAAAGCAGTAACAAGAAATAGGGTGGTCAGTATGGAAGTGAAGAAGTCCTTGCATAACAGTGTGGTAATCCCGACACTGACTTACGGAAGCGAAGCATGGACGTTAGTTGAGAGACTCAGACCAAGAGTGAGAGCAGTGGAAATGAATTACTTAACCCGGGAGCTGCGGGGAGACTCATAAGAGTTCCCCCGGCGCACTGCGGGGAGACTCTTATGAGTGAGTGAAAAAAAAAATCAACTTTTGACATCGAAAAAAAAGAAAAAAAAAAAAAAAAAAAATATTTTTTGTTGGCCCCTGGGCCATGCAAAATCTCAGTCTTCTACCTCCCCTCCTTCCCCACTTTCCTCCTCTCCTTCAGTTATCACCTATTTTCCCTGTTATTCCCTTATTCTGAGGTATATTTTCGTGCTAACATAAGCGAGTTGCAAGCAGGGTGTTGTCATCACTGATGGCAAGCGAGTGCAAGAGAGAGAGAGAGAGTATCGATCGACTGTGTCTCAGTGGCCTTGGGGGAAATTGGCGGGAAAGCAGATTGCCTCACCCATACATTATACAACTCGCGGGCTATATCTCCGATTTTGACCATCCAAACGCTGTTTTCACTCGTTTTATTGTTGTTTCAGGTTAATACCTTTATAATCAACCCATAATAGGCGCATATGGATAAGTATTAAAGCTATTAATGGCACAATGAATATTTTAGTGACGGAAACACCTCAAATACGTCAGCACAGGGGGACGTTTCCAATTACCCCCATGCGCACTTCAGAGGTTAAGGACTGTGTGCAGAGTTACATGGAGGGATAGACAGACTAATGAGGAAGTAAGAAGGAGGTGTGGTGTGGATTTAGATGTGCTGGAAAGTGTGAAAAGGAACAACTTGAGATGGTTCGGCCATATGGAACGTATGGAAAGCGAGAGAATGACTAAGAGGGTGTACGAGAGCGAGGTGGAGGGACAGAGAGGGAGAGGTAGACCGAATGAGAGGTGGAAGGATGGAGTGAGGAAGTACATGAACGAAGGCATTGCTGGTTGGGGGGAGGGGCGTCGACTGACCGGGGACAGAGGTGCATGGGGGCGGTTCGTTCGTGGCTACCCCTTCGGGGATCACGGCGTCAGGCAATAGATAGATAGACTCAGTCTTAAAATTTGATGTAGGCCTATGTATGTACAGTATGTATATATAGGGCAATACTTGGTGTAGGTTATAACTTTTTAACTTGTTTGACGTCAAGTGTTGATTAAAATTCAAACTCGTTCGGTTGTATTTTGTCAACTCAGGTAGTTATGTGGTTGCAGGATTTTTGCGGGTAGAGGGTATTACAATAGGCTAAATACATCTGAAATTTTACCATATTAATTCACTAAACCTTTATACTGTATATGCATCACTGAAATTAAAAGTATATAGCCCCTCTCTCTCTCTCAGCAATAAAATACATACTGTATATTACAGAATAATAATAATAATAATAATAGTTCTTAAAGCTAGCGCATGCTAAGCTAGCTAAGGATAGCTCAATAAGGCCGATTAGGCGTATTTCCATTGGGGTCCTGTACTACTACCCCATCCCTTTGCTCATGAGGGATGGTAACGACTCAGTGCTTGTGAAAAATCTTTAATGCGCCGAGCGTGGGCGCGAACCCGGGCCTTCTGGGTGGAAGTCCGAGACGCTAGTCACTACACCAATCGAGCCGCTTGGAAGTGAGTAATGGAAAATGTTAGTATCTCATATCAAACTTTTGTTTTCTGTAGTAGGCCTACTTTGCTTCACATAATCATTCAAAAAATATACGGAAAACGTATTTATATTAACATGAACTGGTTTAAAATTATACAATAATACAATCGACATGTAAGTACAGTATTGGTAATATTTAAGTTAGCCCAGTATATAAGGAGATCTAGTCGGTGCTGTTCACTCTTCATACACCCTGCTTTTATCTGCCTCGTCACAAGGCCGCAAGATATCTTAATTATTGTAATTTCCCTCTTTTACCCTGTCATCCCCCTTCAGAGCACTAAGAATGTAGGGCGATAACTCAATTTCCATAGTGTTCATTTAAGACACGGCATTACAAGCTTATATACAGTAGTAGAAACCGATTCAATCGCAGAGAGTTTAACGTGTTCAATTACTAGGGACCTCGGCCAATGACACGCCGCGCTGTCTGGCGAGAGAAATCGGAACTAACACGAGCACACTATGAATAGCAAAGATTAAAAATACTCAACATATCTTTTCCTCACTTGCACACTTTCCACTAGTATCTCTTCATTTGCATCTTTCACTGACTCTTTCCTCTTTTAGATCTTCAAATATTTATGTAATGTGACTGCTATTGAATCTGCTGATATGTAGAACTGGCACTTATGACAGTAGAAATCACCAGCTTTTATCATTATCATTTTACTAGGATGAGATAGTTGGATAGAAATGAAGTAAGCATTCCTATCTGTATATATATTGATTTTATTTAATATTTCAAGTTTCTATTAAACTTCTTAACTACTCTCTCTTGTCAGGGCGAGATAAATGTGTGGACAGAAATAACTCGAGCCCTGCTGGGTCGAGCGCGTCACACTATCCCATCTCTGGCACAAGCTCTCCTTGACAAGCTCATCGTCCAGTTCCTCTTCCTCAGACACCAACGCAAGCTCTTCATGGGAAGGTATTTTTAAGTGACTGGACTGGTTGAAATGGTGTACAGTACTGGTTGCTGTTGTTGCTGTTCCCCAGGCTGTCTGGCCGGACAGCCCCAAGGTCTCGAGCAAGGCTAAGGCCATAACCGAGCGCCCCCACAGAACCCTCCCTGCTTACCACAAAAAAACCTGGATGGCCGAAGCCGCTCCGAGGCGAGGAGCTGAGGAAGGCGCGGAAACGCTCGGGAAACCAAAGCCCCACCCAAGGCCCTGTGCCCCTTAGCAATTATGAAGGGAAAGCTGAGTGGCAAAGGAAAAAATGTTATGCTTTGGCTCCCAGTCTGCCAACCTCGAGGTTGGCAGTAGGGAAGTCAATCCACGGAAGAGACACCGCCCCTTGAGATCTAGAAATATATAAGTAAAAGGAACAGTCAGAGTAAGCTATGGGTATGGCAGATAGCGCTCTACTCTCACTCTGATAGACCAGCCCATCACCACATGACTAGAACCCAATCCTCTCAGCATCAGCTAGAAAAGGCCCTAGAAAGTTGCCTTTGGCGGGGGGATAGCTCCCCTATTTCAACCCCTTTCGGGTTGGGCACCCGCCCTACAGCACTGGTTAAGTTAACCAGTACACCATTTCAACCAGAGCCAACTAATAGTTAATCAGTGTCAAAATTCAAAATTAAGCTATTAGATTAACCCTTTCAAGCTCCGATGACGCATTTATTTTCTGTTACTGGCTATTATTAGACGATTATATTCAGATTAAGAAGAGTATGTGGGAGTCAGAGAGTTGATGGAGATATTCTTTACCCTTTTGATTCCCACAGATCCTTCCTAAGCTGAATGACATCGTCTAATGATAGCCATAAGTAACTGCTAAAATGCGTCATGATCCTCAAGGGGTTAATCAATACCCCTGCAATCATGCAGGATCTCCCTTCATTATTCATACAAAGAGATATTGGGAGGTTTGACGACCTCCCTTATAACCAAATAAGGAAAACTTCTTATTTGGTAGCAGTCTCGGAGTATTCAACGTAGGGCTTAAGATATCAGCCGCTACCACAGCGGGCCAATTTATCGGTACTCACGCGAAGTTCCAATAATCTCTAGAGTTGCACCTCAATTCACTACTAGGCACGTTGTACACACTCCGAGACGACTAAAGAAGTATTTTTTTTTTTTTTTTTTTATAGAAAAAATATCATAGCTCTATGCCAAGCAGCTGAAAGAAAAGAAGGAAAAGAAATTCAGGATAGCGAAGGAGAGAAAAAAGTTATAGTTACCCATTTAATCTAGCTGCTCTCCTCTTAGCCATGCTCCATGTTCTATGAGCCTGCGCTAGTACATTGGGAGGTTTGACGACCTCCCAAATAACCAAATAAGGAAAACCTCCTATTTGGTAGCAGTCTTGGAGTATCCAACGTAGGGCTTATAAGTTCAGCCGCTGGGACAGCGGGCCGATTTATCGGTACTACATGTGCAGTCCAATATTTTCTAGAGTAGCACCTTAACCCTTCAACCCCGGGTGGTACACGTGTGTACCATTATGTTTTGCCCCCAGGAACCCGGGTGGTACAACATTGTACCATTGCTTGAAAGCCTGTGAGTTTCGTGTGCGAGGCGTCGGTCCGACGCATGTAAACAACAGCCGGCTGGACCGACGCCCCGCATCTCCGGCCACAAGAAGGAGAGCGTCGCTTGTTCGTGTGTGCCTGTATGTTGTTGTTAAGTATCGAAAAGTAGTGTAAAGTGGCTGTTTTGGCCATAAAGTTATCTCCAATGAAATCATCATCACAAATCAAGCACTTGACTTAGAGAGCTCTACTTAACGCCATTCTACAGGTAAATAACACAGCTACGCTTGGGGATGCGCGGGAATGCGGGAAGCAGTCAGCATAACAATGATACGGTAGCCTAGCCTAGACGTTTTTCGGCCAAAACACCCGGATTTCGGGGAATATTTATGTAATGCGTAGCCGGGGCGGGAGGGTTAACCCCTCAGACCCGGCTATGTATTCCATACCGAAACCCGGGGGTTTTGGCCAAAAAACGTCTACGCCTAGGCTACCGTATCTTTGTTATTTTGACTGCTTCCGCATTCCTGCGCATCCCCAAGCGTAGATGTGTTTCGTACCTGTAGAATGACGTTGAGTAGAGCTCTCTAAGTCAACTGGTTCAGTTGTGATGACGATTTATGTGGAGATAACTTTGTGGTGATATCAGCCACTTTACACTACTTTTCACTACTTAACAATAACATACAGGCACACACGAACAAGGACGCCTCTCCTTCTTGTGGTCAGAGATGCGCGGCGTCGGTCCAACTGGCTGTTGTTTACATGCGTCGGACGGACGCCTCGCACACCAAGCTTACAGGCTTTCAAGCTGCTGGTGCCTCAGAGCCCTTCCAGGTTCCGCGGGGTGTTTTTTTATGGATGCCTCAGAGCCCAACCGGGTCTGAGGGGTTAAATCTCTACTAGGTACGTTGTACACACTTCGAGACTACTTATTGAGAAAATAAAAGGAAAAAAGGTAGGGTAGAAAAAATTAAAATAGTTGCCCACACAATCTGGCTTCCCTCTGGATATCAAGGTATCAAGTAATCAGGCTAGATTGGATGGGCAGGGGTTAGGCATGAGGGCGGGATACTCTGTCGTTGGATACTCCGAGACTGCTACCAAATAGGAGGTTTTCCTTATTTGATTATTTGGGAGGTCGTCAAACCTCCCAATTTAGTAGCAGTCTCTACGTTATCCAACGTAGGGCTTGAACCCCAAGTCAGAGGCGGACATCCAAGCAGCAAAAACCAAACCTTATTATAATCAGATGATCAAGAAAAGACACAATAAACCTTGTTGTTTATTAGAAAAAGAGTGTACCTACATTGTGCATATTAAGATAATGTAGTTACCTGTGTAACAATTAAAAAACAACAATATATACAGGTAGGCATTGAGTAGTCATATGACCAAGGATGTACACATCGGTATGGTGATGTACAGCCATACACGGCAGGGGAAGAAAAAATTAAAAAGTATAAATCATTCTTATGTGTACAGAGGTCTGGCAGAGCAGATGGAAGACAATCCACATACTCTATTTACAGGACATGGGTATGAGGCATAGGCACACCAATACCCAGACCGAAGACAGTTTAGCCATAAAGCATATACAGAAGAAGTACAAAAAATACTTAAAAGTAGACAAACTGATATATAGGTAGTATATATACAATAGTCCCTTACATTCTAAATGGTGACCTAAACCCCCCTCCCCCCGCCCCCCCCCACTTTTGTGAGGGATGGCAAAACATTGAGGCAGAGGCACACCAATACCCATATCGAAGACAGTTTAGTCTTGAAGGATATACAGCAGAAATACAAAAATACTGAAAAGTAGACAGATATATAGGTAGTATATATACAATAGTCCCTTGTATTCTACATGGTGACCTAGGTTCCCCCCCCCCCCCTCTTCTTTGACGGATGGCAAAAACATTACAGAACTGTACATAATGAGGAGAGGATGGGGAAAGGCAGGATGGAATGGAATCATTTGACTCATTGGCCTAGTGCCACACAAGGACGGCCCGGCCTGTCCATGGACTTGGAGAGGGAAGAGGGGACAAACGAGTTGTGGAGGACCAGAAACCAGTGACGGCGAAGTCAGGAAGAGAGTGAATGTCCAGGCACCGTATGGGCGCCGCATAGGAGAGGATGTCGTGCGCAGTACCCTTTGTGAGAGGGTTACTGGCCCCGATCACCCGACACAGTTGAATCCCCACAGCACACACTCCCAACCTCTTCCCGGTCTTGGGGATCACCCAGAGCGCCTTACCCGACGTCGGCACAGCGGCGTGCACACTAGTATGCAGGGCAAGAACCGGGCAGAGCATATGATGCATGCACCCACGTTAGAAAGCCGGCACAGTGAACGACCTAAAAAACCTGCGCCTCACGTACATTCATGGTCACAAAAATGAACGGAAAGGGCCAAAGTGACAGATCCGAGGGTGAAAAACCAGTGTAATACAGGTCCCTAGACACGGCAGCCAACTCCGAGACTACCGTACCTGGAGCTAATGCAAGAAGAAACAATGTTGTCCCTAGCAAGCGCTCAGGTGTTGTGTCAGTAGGGTAAGCAGGTGAAAGAAGTAGCCCCAGAGCCGACGCCAGAGACCATTGTATATCTGGCGAGGGGGCAGTCGGAGCCTAAAACAGGCATTCATGAAGTAAACCAGCTCCTTTGAAGGGAGCACCAGCCCTGTAATGGCCTCAAAAAGGCACATTAACCCATTGGCTGCGGGACACATCTCAGAACGCATAGGCAAGTTTTGAAGCTAATTTCGTCTAGTTTCCGGCAGAATACATTACATTTCAAGCAGATACTTGATTAATAATTCAGGAGTGCCTGAATATGCCCTAAATAGCGCAAATATGCCCGCAGCGTAAGTGGTAATGGCATACAGGTGGTTCCGAACGGTGTTGAACATGTGAGCGTGTGACCCAAACAAGCGATTATAAGAGAGCGGAACACCAAAGCAACTGATTGTACAGTGTCAGTAATCCAAGTAGTGAAACACTCCCAACGAGACAAGTAAGACGTCCATGTGGCCGTAGTCCAGCGCTGATGAAGCATAATAGACAAGCTCCCAAAAGTCGGGAAGCACCCTGCCATACAAACATCCACGATGCGAATGCCAACGAGGTCCCCAGGTCTCCAACCTGCTCCAATTGGAAGCATGAGACAGGCAGGGGAACAGGACTCGGGCACCATCGGTACAGCTGAGCGTACTAGGCTTGGGCCGGCCAGAGGAGCGCGAACAACCAAACCCTGCCGCGGTATGCACGCAGCATGTGGAGGATTCCGCACATCCAGAGTGCATTGGGTGGAGGAAAAGCGTATATCGACTGCCACCTGTTCCTAGTCCTCGCTGAAAGCAACCGGTGGGTAAGGAAGTCCAGTAGCTTGGCCATCTCATGTGAGGCGAACAAGCCCACCTGCGGATTCTCCCCAGGAGACGGCTAGGACGTTGAAAATGTTTTGACTTAAAGACCACTTGACCTGGGTGCTCCGTCCCCTCGACAGAGCAGCCGCCCAAAGATAGGCCGTCCCGGGCAGGTATGGCACATGCAGGGTAATACTGTGAAGTTCGGCCACATGAAACAATGTCTCCGCCAGGACCTGGAGGACCACGGACCTAGAGGAGCCCAGCCTTAGAATGCAATGAACCGCAGACATGTTGACCATCCTGAAGGCCACTGACTTGCCCGCCAGGGCTGCCCGTGAACCCTCAGGAAGAACAATGGCACTTAATAATTCCAGGGCATTGATGTGTAGGTGGGATAGTTCCCCCCCCCCCCCCTCCCCCCCCCTCCCCCTTTTATCCAGATGGTCGGCGGCGGAGCAGTCCAGGGCACCGCTGCTGTGAGCCTGCCCCGAGCGACCCAGTGTGACAAACTCAGACGTATGGAGCACGGTACCGGCCAAAGCCGAAGGAGGGGGGCGATAGAGGGAAGTGCCTGTTGCCCAGTTTAATTAGACTCTTGAGGTTGAGCCGGCCGAAAGGCACGGACAGAGACACCCAATGAAAAGATCACACCAGGGATTCCCAGATTTGACACGCTAACGAGACAGAGTGCAACACGGCAAAAAGCTGTAGACAAAGCGTCGCCGCGTTCACCAGGCTCTGCGTGACAAGAGCATTCTCGAGATCCCAGTGCAAGCTCACCCACGCCATTTCTTGCGACGGCGTGAGGCACGACCAGGGCATGTTTTGTCTGAACCCTTGGTTTGAGACGTGTGTGACTAATGTCAGCGTGTCCTGTACACATTGTGACGAAGAGTCTGCAGCATCGCCCAAGGAAAACAGGAGCCGAATCCCCTGCCGAAGCAGAGGATCCAGAGCCCGTTGTACGACTGTCGTAAAGACCCGCGGTGTGATATGGGGACCGAATGGAAGTCTGTTGAACGTGAACACCCGGTGAGCTTACTGGAGAGCCAGGTAACCCCGGAACCGAGGAGCCATCGACACATGACACAATGCAGCCATTAGGTCCTGGGTCACCACCGACGACATGGGTCGGAGTGCCAGTCTCACCTGAATGACTGATAACAATCTGAAACGGGTGTTCACGGTATGCTGGTTGAGTACCGACAGATCAACCACCGGCCGATTCGCATCGTAGCCAACCCTGGGTACCAGAAAAACAAGAGACAGAAAGACCATGACGAGTGAAGGTACTGTACTTCGGTGATGACACCCCCCTATTTGCATGGACCGTAGCACTATGGCCACTGCAGGAGACACTGGTCAATGTCGGGGAGGGCGCCTGAGAGGAGGCCGAGACCTCCACCTCCATGACAAACCCCGCTTCACCACCCGACGAGCCCACGACCGATGGGGCCAGCATCAGTAGAGTGGGCGGAAGAAGCCGGTGCGGGCGCCTAGAGTGATGCCCATCACCGATTCGAGGAGGGAGAGGGGACTGCCCAAGAGGAACTACACAATCATTGGCATGTAGTCCCACTTGGACTGGTCATGGTGAAACTGGCCACCTTGGAATGGCACACCAACCTGGGAAAAGTGAAGTCAATTGTA
>CM064498.1:48637007-48775628 GCA_032716605.1 Paralithodes platypus
AGGGGGGTTGGAATCGGACGCTTGACTAGCTTTGGCTGTTGTAGTGCCCTGATGATGTTTATATGGGGCTTTCCCTTTATACCCGTGCTTACCTTGTTTGGGTTTGTACTGATTACCTCCGTGCTGAGGAGGTGGTCTGGGGTCTCTAGGTGATTGTTTAGGGTGAGGTTGGTACGGTTTGCTACCGCCCTTTGGTTTATGAAAGGGTTTCTTAGGTGGATCCTTCCTAGCTTGGGAGGTAACCTGCTTCCACCCACTTACCATATTAAAAACTAGACTCCACGTTTCAGTGTCAAGCAAGGTGGGTGTCAGAACCGGGGAGAGGGTTACCCGGCGACCTATGTCCGCCGGCAACTTTCTCACCAGATGTACTCTCAGATCTTGGCGAGCTCGAACCGCCTCCAAAATTGCAATTCTAATGTCCCCTAGGGACTGAATGGCGTTTTGTAGTGAAAGTCTGCGAGAAAGCTCCACGGCTTTTCTTATTTGGGGTTCATTGATGGCCGAGATCGTGCGTGCAAGAGAGGCGGCTATTTGATGACTCACCAAGTACTGCGAGAACATCCGGTAGGCTTTATTGCGTAACTTAAAATCTCGGTCCAAGTGAGTAGCCGGTGGGGGAGAGAAAGGCTCATTAACCCTCCTGGCCCGGTTGTCATTTTAAAATGACACCACGAATTAAGGGCAGGAGCCCGGGTGTCATTTTAAAATCTGTAAGCTTGAAAGCCTATTCAGCTTGGTCTGAACGCCGTGCGTCCGACGCATGTAAACAAAGCCGATCGTTACGTCACCGCACCTCCGAAAACAAGAAAGAGAAGACTCGTTTGTTATTGTATGTCTGTATGTCGTTGTTTCAGTAGTGAAAAGATCGTCATATTGCTAACATTGCCTGCAAGTGCTCTCCACTGAAATCGTCATCACAACTGAACCAGTTGACATAGAGAGCTCTACTCAACGTCAGTCTACAGATTGGAAACCGCACTACATTTATAGATACGTGGGAAATTTCTAGCAGTTAAACTAAACAAAAATACGGTAGCGTAGGCCTAGACGTTTTTCGGCCAGATCGCCCGGGTAGCCCACACTGTCATTTTGAGAGCCTGCCCGGGCCAGGAGGGTTAAGGGCATGCAATGACACTGGGGGCCCCAAGAAATGTTAGTAAGGCTGGGGGCCACCCCTTCTGCTTGGGATACTGGTAGGGAAAAATAATTATGATTCTCCGGTGGGATTTGATGTGAAGCTTTGGTGGTGATAGTCTTGGCAAATACCTGTGCTTCTATCTCCCAGTCAACCCAAGGGCCTACTACCAGCTGCCGCATCTGCAGTACCGGAGTCTGAGCTTGGTCCAGAGCCGGAGTTGTAGCCAACTCCGGCGTAAGAGAATTTAAGGCTTTGACATCATTACTGCCATCAGCCTTCGACCAGTCAGCAAAAAGTTGTGCAGAAGCGGCAGAAGGAACGGCCGGCGCTGCAGAATACACAAAATATGCCGGGTTAAGTGAGCTTGGGACACCCTTAACCCTCTCACCACGGAAGGGCTCTTGAACGCCCATAAAAAAGCATATAACAGCTGCCCGGAAGGGCTCTTGAACGCCCAGTGGTTGAAAGCCTGTGAGCTTCGTGTGCGAGGCGTCGGTCCGACGCATGTAAACAACAGCCGGCTGGACCGACGCCCCGCATCTCCGGCCACAAGAAGGAGAGCGTCGCTTGTTCGTGTGTGCCTGTATGTTGTTGTTAAGTATCGAAAAGTAGTGTAAAGTGGCTGTTTTGGCCATGTTATCTCCAATGAAATCATCATCACAACTCAACCAGTTGACTTAGAGAGCTCTACTTAATGCCATTCTACAGGTAAATAACACAGCTACGCTTGGGGATGCGCGGGAATGCGGGAAGCAGTCAGATTAACACATATACGGTCGCCTAGCCTAGACGTTTTTCGGCCAAAACACCGGGTTTCGAGGAATATATATAATACATAGCCGGGGCTGGAGGGTTAATTAAGACATCTAATACCCGCCCTGTCTCGTCTCTGGCCCGAAATTTACGGTTCTTATTAATTTCAATGGACCACTCGCCTGGAACGGGAGGGTCCCCTGATACTGAAGGTTGAGCTATAAGGGGGTTCTCTGGCACTACAGGTACCCAAGAGCAATCTGTGCTATAAAGGAGGGGCATGGGGCCCTTCCTCATAGGCTCCTTATCTAAGGGAAGGGGTTGAACATCAGTCACCACCCTAAAGTTGGACAAAGCGAGTGCCGCCGGCCCTGTGGGGCCTGGGACAGCTGCTACCGACTGAGCTGGACAAGTAGGGGGAACAGCTGGCGACTCTAAAGGTCTAAAAAACAGACGCGTTAGGGGGCTGAGCTGAGAGGGTAACTTTGGGTGAGACGAGGCAGGGGTTTGATAATGTATCACATTGTGTAATAACTCTTTTACCTGATCAGAAGTCATCCATTTCCTAGAGGTATCTTTGGATGAGTTTGAACTAGCCTCAGAATAATTACTAGGGAGAGACTGAAGAGCCGGGGAGAACAAACCATCCGCCGGCTCCTCACTCTGCTCTAAGATCTCTTGTGATTCTAGCCCGTGTGAGTCTATCTCATTATCTGCCAGGGGCCATGATAAATCGGGCACTGACGGCGGCAACACGTCGATGTCGCCGGCCTCAGTCCGTTCTGGAATGATATTTAGAGATGGGTCTGAATGGCGCCAGTAACTCCCTGCTGCCATGGGCAGGGAGTCCTGCGTCAACTGTGAGCTTAATTGGGCCCCCGGCAGATATCCCCTGAACTGGTCGGCCAGCACCCTACTAGGGCCTGCCGCCTTCACACCCCGGGGAACTACCGTTAATTTAGGTATTGCAAAAGTCACATTAGGAGGTTCACGTATAGCCTGTTCCTGCCTAGATGTAGATGGTAAAGATTCAGATCCTATTTCTGACTCCCCAGAATCACGTGTAAATGTATCCGAGGGAGGTGTAGGAGGGAGCGGCTGCGGAGTCTCACGCCGGCTGCTCGGGGTGTCGTATTCTTCTCTGCGGCGCTTGTGAGACCGGGAAGAATCTGAGGTAGAGTGGCGAGCGTGTGTCCTGGGAGACTTCGACCTGGACCTCGACTTCCGCCGAGTGGCACGGTCGGAGGAGGGGACCTCGGTGACATCGCTCTCACTACTGCTATTGACAAACTCTTTTACTGATAGCTTTAGTTTTTACCTTGGGCCTGACCGCTTTGGAGGGTCCTGGTCCCTAAGGGGGACTTGATAATTAATTTGTCCCACAGGACTTCATCGTCACACTGGAGGGCCTTGTGGGCTATGTCTTTAGCATAAAAGTTAAACGCAGCCTTCACCTCGTGCAAGGCCGCTAAAGAAGACAGGTCTTTCTTAGCCAGCAGTGGTTTTTAATTCAGCACAAATGGCGCACTTTTTGGATAACCACACGCCCCTAGAGCGGTCCAGACATTTCACGCATTTAATGCAAAGGGAATGAGCAAAAACTGGTAAAAGGGAACAAGAGGGCGTAGCACAAAGTTCAAACCTAGGCATGGTGACGTAATGAGATCCCCCCCCCCCCCCGGGATCAAAGGCCAACTCCGCCGGAGAAACAGCCGGGACCTGGAAAAACAATCCAGGAATCAATGCTCATAAGGATAACCTGCGAGGTATTAAACATCCTAACTCAAATCCGCCGGAAACTTAGCTATAATGCACCACTACGCTAACCTTCCGCCGGACTTGTCTAGCTGATTTTCACAAACTTACCTGTGATATTTCACAGGTCCCCTGACCTTGTTAAGGTGTGATCCAACTAAATAAGTTTGCAAAACTCTTCCTATCACTTCGTGTACACTTGACTGGGGGTGCCGCAGGCGGTACGTCTGACGTGTCACTAGGTCAGGCCGGTCGAGTTAACTCGGCGAGCCGAGTTTATATCCTTACTCGGAATGCAATTCCGCCGGAAGAGTGGTTCAGCCAAACCACGCCGGGATCTTTGAATGTTTCTACCCGTCAAAGACGAATAACCTGGGCCCCACTCACGGGGCCGCCGGAACAAACAAAAACTGCGGAAAAAAAGGGGTTGGCACAGCCACTTTTTTACCGCAGTCCCACACACATAAAATAAATGCAATAATAATAATGATAAGGGACGTCTCCCCTACCCCGAAGGAACAAGACCGCATGCAAGAACCAGAATCAGGGGCATACATAGGTAACAATAACAACAGAAAATTTAGACCACTAAATTACCTGAAACCTACGTTGGAGACCCCTAACAAGGCCGACCACAAGGACTGAAGAATATCCCCACAGACGCCGCCCCAGCAACCAGCAGCCGCACCAAGCAGAGGGAGGCCACCCAAGCAAAACACAAACCCTGGAAGGTGGAGCACCACGTGCAGACACCCTTAACCAGAGCACTTGACACCTTGCGACACAGAATAGAGGAAGTAAACCTAGTATCGGCAATGAGACATATACGGTCAGGTAGTGGTGAAAAATTGGCACAAGACGTCAACGATGGCATACGTAAAATTCGAACCTTCAGGAGGCAAGGCAAGAGGGGATACCTAAAAGAACTAATACATAAAGTAGAGAAATTTGACCTAATAAATTTCTTTCTGGTCGAAGAGAGGGCACAAAAACCTCCACCCTGGGAAGATAAAGGCGTGGATATAAATATTATCAAGCTGGGGAAAAAGAAAAGTATGTACGAGACTGGGGAACTTAAAATAATTGTTGAAGAAAAGATAAATGAATTAAAAGATGATAATGTTGCGCAAGTATACTGCGATGGCTCTGTCACAGAAAATGGGAGAGCAGGATGTGGGATACTGGTGAGTGACGATGTAGGTAACAATAACATATACAGTGAATATTATATAGAATAAGTAACAACGTGTCCTCTACGCAGGCAGAAATATGTGCTATGTTATACGGGTTAAATAAAATAAGAGGGGGAGAAGGTGATGTGTGCTTTTTCGTAGACAGTCGAAGTGCTTTGGAATCTATGAACAGCAAAAAACCTGTGTATGAAAAGCTGGTATCTCAGTGTAAGGTTATTATAGATGAACTACGCAATAATGGGAGAATGGTAAAATTTACGTGGATACCTTCACATGTTGGGATAATAAATAATGAAAGAGCGGACGAACTTGCTAAATTAGGAACGGAGAAAGACACAATAGATTACGAGTGCATTCAATCTTTAAGACAAATTAAATCAACAATTAGAAAAAAACAAAAGGATGCGGAACTTTTTATGATGCAAGAAAAACACGCGAATAGTGCAACATTCTATCACTATAATAACGTTGCACGGCGAACTAGCTTCATATACGGAAACTTAAGAAGTGCTTGGAAGGACTCCTTGTGCACACGACTTAGGTTAGGATATTGTTATATGTGGGAACTTGGTGTTCCTAAAGGAGAACACGAAATATGTTGTCAACTATGTAAAAATCCAAGAAGTCATACCTTAAATCATTATATACTGCACTGCCAACACCTAGCGAAATATAGAAACAATGTCATAGATAAGGTCGATGAACAAATTATATGGATGTTCAATCATAATATGATTACTCAAATAATAGCCAAATGCAAAAAAATACAATACATCGTAAGGTACATAAAACAAAGTTTAGGAATTAGTGTTATGATATGTAATTGATAGCCTCATTATCTTATTGTTAATAATAAAAATGTATATGTATATTGTGAATGTGTGTTATTGTATGAATTAATGTGTGTATATGTATGTAGGTAGATATGTACATGCATGTGTGTGTCTGTGTGTGTATGTATATGTATGTATATGTGTATATACAGTATATATGTATACTGTATATGTATTTATGTGTATGTGATGATGTATGTATGTGTGTGTATATGTAGGCATGTATTAAACTGGAGGGGAGGGTCATTCTATGACAATAAGGAAAGTAGAAGGATTATAACAAACCCGCGCTAAGCCTAAGCCCAGCTTAGCTAAGGGTCCTTCCAGTTAGGGACAACTGGTTTGCTAACAAGTATAGAGATAAAAACTTACTAAATGTTGTATTCATGTTTGTGTTTATATTGTACATGTATAATATGAGTAGGGTAAAAGACTGTTTTATCACCTTTGCCCTTTTGAGACGTGTAATTATGTATGCCCATGTTTATGCTTTCTCAAACAAAGAATCATCAATCAATTAACCAGAGCTTTTGCTATAGAAGAAAAATGGCATGTACTATAAATATTGACAGTCTGTATCATGCCTCGTAGAGTGGTCGCCTAGCTAAGTAAACACAGCTAAGGCGTATCACAAAAAACAACACACGCGGTACCCATCCGGGACTCGTAGACGCCTGTTACAATGCTACCCTATTTTAACACTTCTACCTGCGGTCCGACCAATCTGGCAGCCGTGCTAGCTAATCTAAACCTTGTTACTGCAACACAGATGTATACAAATGAGTAAGGACTCACTAGAAGCTCTGCGAACGATGAATGAAGCGGACACGGCGCGAGCCCTGTTGTCGGAAGGGACGCGGAAGAAGGAAGGACGAAGATGGCCGCTAGGGGGCCTGGTGTCAGGGAAGCAAAGTATAAGAAATCCACGTATATGGCAAGTCATATATTAACAGATATTAAATTAAGTTTTCTTTTTTATTTTATACGGGTTTTCTCTGTATAATCCAATCAAAATGACGATTCCATAAGGGAATTAGGCGTGCACTTATGATGAGTACTTCATGATGCTTCCGTGTGGGCTATTCAAAATGCTGGCGCAGGATGTTGAATGGAGACTATTACTATTAATAGGCGAAGTCATCAATGATGGAGGGGCCCTATTAAATATAAATAATATATAGATACAATATAGAATGACCCTTGGTTCATGCCACCCCCACCTTTATTCACTTTGTAAGACAAGCCGTAGGTAATGTGGGACATACAATACATATTCTTGTTTCCTTCAATAACTGTGTAGGTCCCAAGGGGATAATAAAATGGAAAATCCAAATTTAATTAGGCCTAGTAAAGATTATATTATTATTGATTCAAATAAGTGGTTATCTTGAACATTTCTTTCACAGCATTTCAGGCATTTAAAAAAAAAAAAAGCGGTTGAATACAATAATATTGATCGGACCAACTCATAAAGATCACAAAAGTCAATATACAAAGATTAACCAAAATTTCCCCATATTTTTGTCACATACTCGCAGTGATGTATGTACAGTAGGTCCCGCATAAAACGAGTCTCGATTAAACGACCAACCTAAATAATAACTTTAATTTCGATCAGATTAATTTGATCCATATAAAACCGAGTGCCGGCCCAAGTGGCAAATCGAGGCGTTTTTATAGCGGCCGAAATCGTACAAAACGTACAATATCGTACGCTTTCATATACCCCGAAATATGTCAATCGCAAATATCGTACGGGCTCCTGACGGAATTTCCGCTTCAGTGATTGACCCATATTGGGCCACCAAAAACATGCTGGCACATACGTGTACAACGCCCTAGTAGCCCATACACCTTTAACTCGATCCTACCCTTATGTGTATGTCAATACTAGACCCCACATAGCTGTGGTGGGAATTGACAGAGCAGAACATGTTGTGGTTGTTACCTACTAGCCCACTGGGAGGCCAAAGGCTAGTGTTCGGTGAGCACCAGTCATCCGGTCCCGTAACTGTCACTGTCAGTGGCAAAGTTTGGTGGCCCAGGGATGTCGGAGAGGAGCGAAAAAGTGAAGGAGCAGAAAGAATGTAGATGTAATGAGGCATGCACAGGATCTTTTAGTCGTCTGGTCTAAAGAACACAGAGAAAATGGGACTGTAAGGGAGTGAGTACACTTCAGGTGGTAGATCGCGAGGAGTGGGTCAAACATAAAGGAGAGTAAGACACGGTGTACCAAACTAACAAAACAAAAAAACAAAATACAAATTAACACAGATCTAGGTCGCCAGGAGTAGACCAGAGATCAGGGATCCTAGGGCACTCCAGCACTGGCTCAGTAAGCGACGGAGAAATTTAACAAGCCGCTGTATGGCGTACTGGTACATTAGCCTATCCTCAGCATCTGAAAGATGGGGAGATGTTGTATGATTGATTTGTTTGTGTGTGGTTGATTGTTTGGTGCCCTCTTTATACGGCTCTCGGGTATACCCTTCTTATTCTTTTTTCTGAGCGTGGTGCTGAAAAGTAGGCGGCACACTGGTGTGAAGTTGTCTTTTTGTACTCTCCAGAGATGGCACAAAGTTGTCTCTGGCAGAAGGGACGATCTTGGCGACCCTGCCTTCCTGACAATCATTGGCCAGTATGCATTACCTTCAGACACTTGTGTCTGGCTCAAACAAAACCATGAAATAAATGGAATAGTGTCAAATAATAATCTGGATGAGGGCCTGCTTTGGGTCTGCTTCTTCAGTGATCTGGTCATAATTCACTTAGTGGAAATGATCTTGTGGAGGGGTCAGTCGGGGCTTAGGGGAGCGGGGGCAGTTTCTGGGGGCCTCCTTTATGGCGCTCCTGGAAGCGAGGAGTAGTCAGATTTGATGATGATGATATGATATTTGTTTATTATGTGTGGTGTGATGTATGTATTTAAATTTATACATTGGAAATCAATATTTTTTACTAATAACAATTATCTGTAATAAATAGGAGATCACAAACAGAGGATAACTAAAAGACGAGAAGCGAAACGGGCGAGGGAACGGCAGTGGCTCGTACTGTTCTGTTTCTGTCTCGAGTCGGCACCTCAAGCTATAGGTATGCTTAAGTATAACAACATATATACAATACATCAACACAAAATTACAAGATGAAAAACACCAAACAAAATTACAGTATTGCTCATTAAGACAGGAAAGAACTACATATGAGTGTTTATTAGTGTATACGAGTGGAGAGTGGCTAGGTCCAGAAACGTAACCATCGAAACCCTTATGATCACTATACGATACAGTACAGTACAGTATTTCTATTTACAATTGGATTACTCGGAATGCAACCCAATAGTATAGAGAGGAAGACTCTATATTAAAAATGTACTGTATGTAGGCTAATGTATACGGTACCGTCAACTGGGGCGAATTCGGACCTTACGTCAATAAAAGGTTAATTAAATTGATAAATAGATAACGAATAAACATAATAGAAATCCGTTTTCACTCAATTGTTCGAAATGCTTTTATCTAACTTTCTTGCTTAACCCTCCCGCCCCGGCTACGCATTACATAAATATTCCCCGAAATCCGGGTGTTTTGGCCGAAAAACGTCTAGGCTAGGCTACCGTATCATTGTTATGCTGACTGCTTCCCGCATTCCCGCGCATCCCCAAGCATAGCTGTGTTATTTACCTGTAGAATGGCGTTAAGTAGAGCTCTCTAAGTCAAGTGCTTGATTTGTGATAATGATTTCATTGGAGATAACTTTATGGTCAAAACAGCCACTTTACACTACTTTTCGATACTTAACAACAACATACAGGCACACACGAACAAGCGACGCTCTCCTTCTTGTGGCCGGAGATGCGGGGCGTCGGTCCAGCCGGCTGTTGTTTACATGCGTCGGACCGACGCCTCGCACACGAAGCTCACAGGCTTTCAAGCAATGGTACAATGTTGTACCACCCGGGTTCCTGGGGGCAAAACATAATGGTACACACGTGTACCATCCGAGTTTGAAGGGTTAAATAGTATTAATGTATAATGCGATATGTACCGATTACAAAACCCTCCAGCCCCGGCTATGTATTATATATATATTCCTCAAAACCCGGGTGTTTTGGCCGAAAAACGTCTACGCTAGGCTACCGTATATTCGTTAATCAGACTGCTTCCCGCATTCCCGCGCATCCCCAAGCGTAGCTGTGTTATTTACCTGTAGAATGGCATTAAGTAGAGCTCTCTAAGTCAACTGGTTGAGCTGTGATGATGATTTCATTGGAGATAACTTTATGGCCAAAACAGCCACTTTACACCACTTTTCGATACTTAACAACAACATACAGGCACACACGAACAAGCGACGCTCTCCTTCTTGTGGCCGGAGATGCGGGGCGTCGGTCCAGCCGGCTGTTGTTTACATGCGTCGGACCGACGCCTCGCACACGAAGCTCACAGGCTTTCAACCACTGGGCGTTCAAGAGGCCTTCCGGGCAGCTGTTATATGCTTTTTTATGGGCGTTCAAGAGGCCTTCCGTGGTGAGAGGGTTAAAAACCGGAAAAAAAAAAATCGTAACAACGGCAAACTTTCTTGGGCCCACGTGTTGATGAGTAGATGCAGGAAAGTCTACGGTGCCAAGATGTACTTTCGTAATTAGTGTGAAAGTACAAATTAATTGATTGGCATTATCTTGTATATTATTCCCGTAATTGGGTATTAAATTATAATTTTTTAAATTTCCGTGAAAATGGGGCGAATTCGGACTGCATAAAAATTAATTAAATAAATAATACTATTTAATCAAACTTTAACTATAACCTGTCAGATTCGGATATTGAGTTTAATTTGGGTTTATAGTTGTCATTACACGTGGTATTTCTGAGTAATGTCACAGTAATCCTTATTTTTACATTATTAAGGTCATACTGCTACGCAGAGTATGGTAAATAAATAAATATTTGTCCGAAATTGCACCAAAAGTGTCGTAGCTTACGATATGGTTTTTATGGTCTTTACGTTTTCAGGGAGTGTGATAAGACCCTTTTAACCCTTGGAATCCGGGAGGCCTCATATGAGGCAAAACGTATTATGGTTAGGAGTCCGGGAGGCCTCATATGAGGCAAAATCAAAATCAAAGCGTTCAAATTGCGCGGGCGTTTTTTTTGTGTTCGTGGGCGACCGCAGCGCCACCAAGCACAAACTACCAGGCAGCATCAGTTCTTATTTAGCACCCAAGATGGCTGGAGTTAACCCAAAAAAAATCGCCGAGTCCGATTCGACGCCCGCCGCCGCGACCCGTAAGCCTAAGAAAGGCAAAGCTAAAACGACCAAGAAAACGTTGCTAAGTCCCGGTGGTGTTGCACGTGTGCTAAAAAAGTTAAGTGATCATGACCTTAGTAAGATTGAGAGTGATTTTGACGAAGAGCATGTGGTTAGTGAAGATGTTGATGAAGTGGAAGATGGCGAAGAATTCCAGGGCTTTCATAGCACTGATGATGACGATGGTGATGATGATAATGATGACAATGTTGGATGCGGTGAACATCATCAAGGTGATGAAAGTGTTAGTGAAATGGGAAGTGTCCTACCCGCATCACGTGAACTTGACCCGGCGCGCACGCTTGCGACCCCGGCGTCGGCTGTGGGGACTCCTTCCCCGGCAAAAATAGCCAGTTATTTTTATAGGAGAGCTGTGCTGGATAGTGCAAGGAAGCAGGCACGGGAGGTGGCCGAAAGGGAAAGAGGTGAATATGCTGATAGTGAGGATGAGAGTGAAGAGTTGAGCGTGGGTAGGCCTATTCCTTTGTCTCCCGGGCCCTCGTCGCCCGCGGCTGGTGCGTCATTGACTCCGCATGACCCACAGCCATCAACAAGTGGTGCGGTATTGTACCCGCATGACCCACAGCCATCAAAAAGTGGTGCAAGTGGTGCGGTCTTGTCCCAGCATGACCCACAGCCATCAACAAGTGGTGCAAGTGGTGCGGTCTTGCCCCAGCATGACCCACAGCCATCAACAAGTGGTGCAAGTGGTCAACACACCTCCAGATGGGCCTTGTTCATGGCCACAGGGGGGGCACAAAGCAGCACCTCAGGCCCTAAGCTGCCCCTAAAATGCTCTCGTCGTCGCCTAAAAACTTCAGAGCCAACTAGCTCACCTTTATCACCCACTAGCCGCCCATGCCAGCAGTCGCCACTTGATGTATCACCACCAACTGACGACCAGGATCCCACCTATGACCCTGAAGACACCCACGAATATGGCCGCCCTTCAAGATATATGGACGACCACGGTGCAGATTCTGGGGATGATAATTATGACCTGCCAGACGACCCTGTTGTGGACGAAGCTGAGTGGGTGGATGACCCAGCACCCCGCCGTGGCCGTGGACGTCCCCGTGCTCGGGGTGGCCGTGCCCTTGGACGTGGACGTGGACGTGTCAGGGGCCCTGCTGATCAGCGTGGGCGTGGCCGCGGCCGCCCCTGCTGCTGCCGACGCCCCTCCTGCTCATCCCCGTGCCAGGCATGCTGATGTCTGGACGTGGGAGGATGGGGCCACCTTTCAGCCACAAGATGCCACATTCGATGACGCCCAAAATTCCGCAGGGATTGATCCATCTTTCCCAGCGGACCCAACTCAACACCTGCCGAGCTATTCAAGGCCTTTTTCGACAATGATGTCATGTCATATGTTGTCGATGAGACCAATAAGCAGAAGGCCCTCAGTGACCACCTCAGCGGCAAGACCCATAGTTCCCACATGAAGGCCTGGAAGCCTGTCACCATTGCCCAAATGTATGTGTTCATAGCACTGACCATGCTCATGGCACATTTGAAGAAGCATCGGCTGGCAGACTACTGGATCACAGGCGACATAATTGCCACACCTGGTTTTGGCAAACTTATGTCCCGGGACCGCTACTTCACCATACTTGGTAACCTGCACTTCGTTACCAACACCAATGTACACAAAACAGACCGCCTGTGGAAGATAAGGGGATTCTACGATATGATGAAGGCCAAGTTTTCCACATTCTTAAAGCCTTTTCAAAAGGTTGTGATCGACGAGTCTCTTGTGCTGTTCCGGGGGAACCTTCACTTCCGGCAGTACATACCATCCAAGAGACATCGATTCGGCATCAAGCTCTTCGTCCTCTGTGACTGTAAGACGGGTTATGTGCTAGACTTCATTGTCTACAGTGGGAAGGAGGGTGAGGTTCTTGCAGATCAAGAAATAGGGTTCGGTGGAGCAGTGGTGAAGGCGATGATGGATCGCTACTTCAACAAGAACCACATACTCTACACGGACAACTATTATACGTCCCCCATCCTCACCAAGTACCTGAACAGGCAGCAAACCCAGACTGTGGGCACAGTACGGGGGACGAGGAAGAACATGCCGGAATTCCCAAAAAAGACCAAGAAGAAGGACATCTTCCTCAAGCAACAAGGTCCGATGCTGGCAATCCATTGGCACGACCAAAGGAAGGTCAACATGATCAGCACCATCCACAAGGGCAACCTGGTTGACTCTGGCAAAGTCAACCACAGGACCAGGGAGCCCATCATGAAGCCAGACGCAGTTATGGACTACAACATAAACATGCGTCTGGTTGACAAGTCAGACATGCAGGTCGGCTTCATCGACTGCCTGCGGACCTCCTGCAGGTGGTATAAGAAGTGTTAGAATCTTGATGTGCTGGCTACAAATTGGCTTGCAAAAGTATGGTTGGCCTGCAAACGACCGGTATGGTTGTTTACCCTTGGCAAGTTAGATCAAGAGTTGGGTGGTAATTAAGTAAATGTATATGTTATGTATAATATCATTATACTACCTATAGTATAATCGCATGTAGAGTATCTATAATTTGTAGGGTAGATTACCCTGATGATTAAATTATCGAGGATGCGATGACGTCATCAGCTGATGACGTGAGTGGGGGGTGTGTATGCGATGTGGGGAGGAGAAGGGAGTCGGAAAGTAGAGATCGTGGAGAGAGGTTGTGCTAGCGATAGTGGGGAGCGATTGCCCGGCGTGTTTCATGTAATGGTGGTTTAAGGCATGACTAGCAGATGGTGTAAATAGTGAGTTGGATATGGTATGTGGTTTGTTTGGTATTACATGGCGTTGTAGTTGTTTGGGCTGTGGTTGTTGTGTGTCGGCGTTTGTGCTTCTTGGTTACGATGGTGGTTTGTTGTTTGCTGAGTAGCTGGTTCATCTTGGAGGGTTCAACGTTCTTAAGGGCGAGCTACGCATCAGAAAGGTAATTATTGTAAACGTGTATAAAATATATATGAAGTATTTGGGAAGATATCACATATGCAGATTAGCTTAACTATATTTAACAAGAAGTTCTTCCTGCACATGATGGATGTGTCTGTGCTGAACTCGTACAACCTGTACAAGCTGATGAACCCCACAATGCCCAGGAAGTACACCAACCTTCGGAGATTCCAGAAACAGCTCATTCTGGATCTCATTGGGGAATATGCCCTGCCTGAGGATTCCCCACGAGCTCAACATATGCCAGGAGCTGGCACCATGGCGCACATACGCTTCCGAACACTACAAGAAGCACAGGATCGTCGGCCTTCCAGTAGCTGCTGGTCGCAAGACCCAGAAACGGTGCCATGTCTGCAGCCACACCACCCAAAAACCCCAGACAAACACCAAAACCTTGTATCAGTGCCAGGAATGTCAGGTAGCACTGTGCATCACGCCTTGCCACGATGATTTCCACATCCTGGTAAACTTCTAAGTGGCACTGACCCTGAGAACACTAGTGAAAGTGACACTAAAACAATAAAACACTATGTGCAAGTGACACTAAAAACAATACAACAGTATGTGCAAGTGAAAGAGACACAACAACTATATATTAGAGTAACTATTCAATAAGTATTTATAAGTGAAAGTGACACTAAAACAATATAACAATATGTGCAAGTGAAAGAAACACAACAACTATATATTAGAGTAACTATTCAATACATATTTATAAGTGAAACCTGTAATAAGTGAAAGTGACACTAAAACCAATATAACAATATGTCTAAGTGAAAGAAACAACCAAATGTAATAATTACAAGTGGTGATGGGCTGGTCTATCAGAGTGAGACCTGAGCGATCTCTGCCATACCCATAGCTTACTCTGACTGTTCCTTTTACTTTCTAGATCTCGAGTGACGGCGTCTCTTCCGTGGATTGACCTCCCAATCTACCAAGATTGGAAGCTAAAGAGTCACATTATTCCTTTGCCCCTCAACTTTCTCTTCATAATTGCTGAGGGGCACAGGGCCCTGGGTGGGGCTTTGGTTTCCCGGGCGTTTACGCACCCTCTCAGCCCCCCGCCATGGAGTGGCTTCGGTCACCCAGGCTTTATTGTGGTCGGCAGAGAGGGTTCTGTGGGGTCGCTCGTTTATGGCCTTGGCCTTACTCGGGGCCTTGGGGCTGTTCGGCCAGGCAGCTTGGGGAACAACAACAACATTACAAGTGTCAAATACGATACCGTACGGTACTGTACGCTTGCGTAGCCTAGCCTCTATCCTAGTAAGTGAAAGTGACACAAAATGTATAACAAGTAATAATAACTCAATAATAACAGTGAGTGACAATAATTCATAACAAGAAGAGTAATAAAAGTGAAAGTGACACAATACTATTACAATAAAAGTGAAAGTGACACAATAATATTACAATAACAGTGAAAGCGCCGAAAATATGTTATATAAAGTTTCATATCACTCAAATAATGGTTGAACAAGTAATAAATGACACAATAATATCAGATTATCTCCATACAAACATAATATCGTGTACCGAAACAAGAGCCACGGAAGCGACGAGTGAATTAGTACGTGCTAGCCAGGGCCTCGGCGAAGCGTTCGGACACAGGCGAAAATATGCGGGAAATTACCTCCATTCCCATCATCATATCTCGGCAACCACTTGTCTTAGCGATGTCAACTCAACGCCATTCTACAGACGAAGGTTGGTTCTATACTATGCAATTTAGTTAACTGCTCTAGGTGGTCTCAATCAGTAGATATCAAATTATGAAGATAGCCATTTTTCAGGAATACCCCGGACACGACGATCGCCTAATATGAAGGCCCCCGGATCCGGAGGGGTAAGATGTTCAATGATGTCCGAATTGACCCCTGAAAGGTCTGAATCTATACTGGGATCACTGGTTAGTCCTATGAATGTATTTTAAATCCATGTCCGAATTCAGGCCAGGTGTCCGAAATCGCCCCAAATCGTATCTGAATTCGGACACCTTTATTATATTTATAATAAATATATGCAATGCATTTTAATTGTTTTAATTGTTAAATCCGGGTGGATGGGACTCGTTAGCCTTGGTCGGCAACTCATCTAGGGGAGACAACCTTATACAAATCCGGGTGGATGGGACTTGTCAGCCTTGGTTGGCAACCAGTCTAGGGGAGTAAACCTGATACAAATCCGTACTGTTTACCTAAGGGTAAGGCAGGTTAGTGGATGGATTAGCCGAACACCACTGTAGAAAAATAGTGCTAACAAGATAAACAGAGGGCCTCGGAGTTGGACGGATCCTAAATTGAGTGGTCAATCCTGTAAGTCCTTCACTAAACTGGCTCGGGTTGTCCCTCTCACAGGGAATAGGTCCGCTTGGGGGCATTCTGTGTATGGCCACCCTCGTAAGGGGAGTAAGGCGTCCGGCAATAGATGGATAGATAGAATGCTATGATTGCATACCCCAATGTACCAGCTACACATACAATGCTTAAGATCTTACATGGAGATAAAAACAAGACTCCATGCTACGGAAATACGCAAAAATCGTCCGAATTGTGGATGAAATCAACAGATTGAAACTTTTAAAAATGAGAATGGCGAGATGCATGTGTGGTGCTAAACTGCAAGATAGCATATCTAGTGAGGAGTTGAGGAGGCTGTTTGATATCAAGATTCAAGAGTATCAGCAAAGAATGCATGCAAGCATGTTTGGGCATTTAGAGAGGATGGATGATCTAAATTGGGTGAAAAGTCTGTGGAAGGAGCTGTACGTACCAAGGCGTGGGATCAGGTTATATAATCTGATCTCAAAAAAATAAACCTGACAAGAGGGGCAGCCTGGAACACTGCAACTATGATGTAAGACTGAAACTGCACCTTATGTGGACCACTCATTCTTTAAAATTATGTACAGGTAGCCTATGTACTGTACAGTACTGAACTACCAGTACTGTACTGCTTTCTCCAAGCTACATAAATATTAATATATACCAAAATAAATAATTGTATTTATATATTTTTAAAACAGTATCAGGCAGTTAAATATAGGCATATTAGCATTCAAAATTAAGGAAGCAATATACCTATCCCTATTTCTGTCTCCTCTCTCTCTATCATAATTGCGGTCATTGTCTTTCTCGCGTTCCCTGTTATATTGGTCGCGGTCCCGTTCTCGGTCCCGATCCCTGCGGTCTTTCTCCTTCCTCTCCTTACGGTCACGCCGGTGGGACCGCAGACCTGTGTCCTCATCCATTGCACCTCAGTCTGAAATTAATTGGGATAATTAGCCACAAATATTTGTTCAAGATATACAGGTACCGGTAATTTTATTTTTTATAGCCTAAATGCCTAGGAAAATGGTAGGTACTGATTACCGAAACTACTACCGTAAAACCGGATCGCTTCGGACTGCGGTCATAACTTCGGACATCGGCGATAATAAGTAATTAGCCATTGTCATTATATAATGGAAACACTTTTTATTGTTTTTTTTTGTGGGGTCCATTTAGAGAAATGGCAAAGGAAGAGCATGTAAAAGCCCTAGGGAACTGACATGAGTATATGTACAAAAAAAAAATATTATATACTGTATATGACGAATATTTGTACATTTATCGCTACCCTGCCAAACTTCTATCACCCCGAAGAAATTTTTTTGTATGAATGATGTTGTGACTGATATAATTTTGTAGTAAAATTACCAGAGACAACATCCACCAAAGGAAATTTGTTACACTTGTATAACGCTCTAGCTAGAACACTATCTTTTATCCTACACTATTGTGTTTTCCAAAAAAAAAAAAAATTAACTTCGGACATGGAACAAACAAATCGTTTGTTATTATTTTCCATATGAAAATAATTCATAATACTTGTCCATCATTAAAATGGTGGTTAAAGATCAAATAATCATTATCCGAGTCCAAAAAACCCATAAAAATATGATAATATGGTAACCGATATGTATTTAGGATAATTCTGGATATATAATATATATATATAAATTAGGAGAGGCATATATCTTGTCCAAAATTGTTTTTATCTGCCGAAAGAAACCCCAACACCTACGTTATACAGTAGCCTACCTATAAAAATGCTCAAATTCATAAAAATGTATATACAGTGATAGAGTATGCATACAGTACCTATATATTTTCACTAGGCCTAGTTAATTTTCGAATTATTGATTTGACAGCATTGGTTATTTTTCCTGCTCAATATTTTCTAAGAGTGAGTTCAATGCCTAACGAGAACAGATCCAAAAAGAATATCTGTTAAACATCGTACAGTCAGGTCGCCCAATACGCGATTCCACAATGCGCGAAAACCCTAATACACGAGTTACCCCTCGAAAATAACATTAATTAATTAAACATTAATTACGCGAGGTGGTACCACATACACGAATCGAGAGCTAAGAAGGGGCCAAATCCGCTATTCCCACTTCATACGCGAGCACGGTCTACGTTTCGCGAGGCCAGGCGTGGCTCCGAAAGAGAAGAGAAGACGGCAAGACGGGCATACGCCTGTCTTCCCTCCCGCTTACCCTCCCTCCCACAGTCCCGCTCATAGCCGTGCGGAGTGACCAAACTTTGTAGTGCCTGCCACTTTTTTCGCCATGCCACGCCAATATAAGAAGATAACACACAAATGAAGGTGGAAGTGTTGGATCGCAAGTAAAAAGGAGAAGGAAACTGTACAATAGGCCATGCTATGGGCTTGTCAGAGTAAACTGTTCGTACGATTTGGTCAGGAGGGAGAAGTTGGAGAAAATCGTGAAGTCCTACGGTCCTAGTCCTAGCCTATCTACTACTAATTTAAGGTAAGGTTTCATATTTTTATTCATTGTTGTTCTTATATAAGATATAGACTGTACTGTAGAGCCAAAAATGTCGAAAATAGGCCAAAAAATTTGAAAATAGGCCATAATTGAGAGATGTCATCACCGGGATTCGAACCGGGTTATCACACAGATTTTTGCCACCTTAACCATTACACCACCAGGACGGTGGTCACTAATACAGGACCATGTGGGAGGGGAATTTAAAAAACGAAACGGGAGGGAGGATTGGGTAATAATTGAGAATGGGAGAGGATGTATCAGAGAGATAGAGAAAGGGATAAAAGAGGAGAAGGAAATGGAGGGAAGGGGTAGAAAACAAAGCCACGCTGTCGTATTACAGAGTAAAAACCAGCTAGAGAACTTTTTATGATGGGGGATGGGGATCTAAATTCCTGTTTAAGGCAAGGACAGGATCTAGAGACAAATGAGAGAACAAGGAGATGGAACGGGATAGGACCGCACTGCAACCAATGTGAACTAGGAGGACCCAATAGTCGAGGACATAGAACATATAGTAGCATAATGTACAAAATATGAAGAGGAGAGAAAAGAGGAGGAGAGATATGAGGAATAGAGTTGGGGAACTAAGGTGGGAGGAAATAAAGCAGAGAGACGATAGAGGGGTAGGGAGCTAGGGGCATTGCTGGGGCTAACAAATGATAAGGAAACGCAAGACATGGAGATGATGAAGAGGACACTAGAGAAGATATGGAGAAGATAAAGGGTAGGTGGGAGGGGGGGACGTGGTAGGTAGGTCCAAAAAACTGTCCCTAGTACCATCCTTCTACTCTAAACTTTCCCTCTTACTAACGTTTCTGAGCCAGTGCCGATACAAAGGTCAGCCCTGTGGAACTACACTGTCTACGAGCAAGCTCAAAAGAAGAAGAAGAAGGATGGTTCAGCAGACGCGGAAACGGATTTAATATTAATGCCACTAATTTTCCCATGAATTTATATAGTTTTCTGTGTAATTTCATCAATAGGGGCCTATATAGTGTTTGGAAGTAATTACAAGCCTCTGAAAAACTTTTTCCCCAAACCCCCCCTCGACTTATTATCATCATCATATATATTGACAGCAAGGGGCACAAGTACGCCATGGCCCAACCGACTGTAGCCTACACCCAGCCGCTCTCAGGTAAACAAACGGTAAATCTACAGTTATACTACCCCTCCACCACTACCTCCCCCATCTAAACACACCTTTTGGCATGTTTTTGGATGGTTCAGCAGACACGGAAACTTATTTTTTTGTATATTAATGTCACTAATTTCCCATGGATTTATAACTTTCCAGTGTTAATTTTCATCAATATATAGTGTTTGGAAGTAATTACAAGCCTCTAAAAAAAACATTTTCCCCATGAGGGGGGCTTAGCCCCCCCACCCCCCCATGACTTATTGTCATCATCTATCTATCTATCTATTGCCTGACGCCGTGATCCCCGAAGGGGTGGCCACGAACGAACCGCCCCCATGCACCTCTGTCCCCAGTCAGTCGACGCCCCTCCCCCCAACCAGCACCGCCTTCGTTCATGTAGTTCCTCACTCCATCCTTCCACCTCATATTCGGTCTACCTCTCCCCCTCTGTCCCTCCACCTCGCTCCTCGGACACCCTCTTAGTCATTCTCTCGTCGCTTTCCATACGTTCCATATGGCCGAACCATCTCAAGTTGTTCCTTTTCACACTTTCCGCACATCTACCTCCACACCACACCTCTTCTACTCTCATTAGTCTGTCTATCCCTCCATGTAACTCCGCACGCACTCCTTAAGTAATTGTCATCATCATATATATTAACAGCAGGGGGCAAAAAACAAGTACGCCGCGGCCCAACCGACTGTACACCCAGGTAAACAAAACCGCGGACGAAGAAACCGCTGCGCATTGCTGACCTTAAATTATCACTAGAGGGTAAGCAATGTGGACAAGTCTCACTTTGCGTAGGTTTGTATAGCCTACTTCAATATATCTATTTCAAGTTGCAATAGGAGAAGAACAGTGCGTTTTTAGGAGGGGAAGAGGGTGCGGGATCAGATGTTTGCAGTAAGACAGTTATGCGAGAAGTATTTAGAGAAGCATAAGGAGATATTTTGGGCTTTTATGGACTTGGAAAAAGCGTATGATCGTGTGGACCGTGAAGCAATGTGGAAGGTGTTAAGGATTTATGAAATAGGAGGAAATTTGTTAGAAGCAGTTAAGAGTTTTTATGAAGGGAGCAGAGCATGTGTGAGAGTAGGAAATGGTGAGTTGAGTGAATGGTTTGAGGTAAAGGTAGGTTTGCGACAGGGTTGTGTAATGTCACCATGGCTGTTTAATATGTTTATGGATGGTGTGGTGAGGGAGGTGAAAAGGAGAACTATGGGAAGAGGATTGGGTTTAGTAGGAAAGAATGGTAGAGATTGGGAGTTGAATCAGTTGCTGTTCGCTGATGACACAGCATTGGTGGCGGATTCTGATGAGAAACTGCAGCGGGTAGTCAAAGAGTTTGGTGGTTTGTGGAAGGAGGAAACTGAAGGTGAACGTCAATAAAAGTAAAGTAATGGTGTGTAATAGGGGAGAGCATAGGGTGAATCTAGATGTGAGGCTGGATGGGGAAATATTGGAACAAGTAGAGTGTTTTAAATATCTAGGAGGAACGATAAGCAGGAGTGGAGGTATGGAAGTGGAGGTAAAACAGAGAGTGTGTGAAGGAAGGAAGGTTTTCGGAGCAATGGGAAGTATGTGGAAGACGAGAAATCTCGGAGCGAAAGAAAAAAGTGCACTGTATCAAGGAATTGTTGTGCCAACAGTGATGTATGGGGCTGAGACATGGGCTCTGAAGAAAAAGGAGAAAAGAGGGCTGGATGTGATGGAGATGAGCTGCTTGAGGAGTAGAAACAGATTGAGGAATGAAGAGATACGTAGGAGTGGGGCAGCAGGAACATTTGTCAGCCAGAGTGGACAGAAGGGTGCTGAGCTGGTATGGTCATGTTGAACGAATGGGAGATGAAAGGCTTACAAAGAGAATATGTGAGTCAGGTACAAGGGGAGATAGAAGGGCAGGAAGACCCCCATTGAGATGGAGAGACTGTGTAAGAAAGGCTTTGGATGATAGAGGAATGACTATAGATCAGGCAGGGGAAGTGGTGGTGGACAGGAGTGAATGGAGAATGCTTGTGAATAGTTGAGTGAACACGTGGTCATTTGGAGTAAGGGGTCGGGTGCAAGTTGGACTAGATAATAGTCCATCAGGCGCCTGGCCCGGGGAGACAATTAATATGAAGGGTGCGCCTGGAAGTGTGGTGGGAGGGCTTGTGGCTTTGGCTCCGCTGCATGTCTGCCTGCCGAGATCGGAACCTCTCCGGGTGGTCGGGGGCCGGGGGAGTGCTGGAGCGACCTTGGTGACCCTGGTCTCTGGGTCTTCTCCTGGGTGACCTGGATGTGTGTGAGTTTGTGTTTTTTATCTGTGTTTATTTGTTGTTTTATGTTGTTTTTGTGTTTTCCCTGTTCTTGCTCTGTCTTGAGTCGGCTACCCCCAAAATGGGGATGGGCCTGAGCATATAGATAGATAGAAGTCAAATATACATTTCCGCGCATCATCAAACCATACTAAGTCTACTACTAATATTATTAACCTATTAGTACCAACAGAATAGCAACAAAATAGGGGTAGTATAACTGTAGATTTATCATATTTTCCAAATGGTAATCAGCATAAGCCTAGTCTAGCCTATAGATGTATAAATACCCCAAAATCTAAATAGGCCTAGGCTATCTCAGGAGAGTACCGGTAGATGGCAGCAATTTTATAATTGCCGATAAAAAACGAGCCAGCTTTTGTCTCAAATTGATTGGTATAGCCTAGGCTATAGGCTATGTGGCTGACCAGTCTTTGGAGGTGGGGTTCACACAAGAAGCCTGCTTTGGTTCAATATTATTTTAATACCACTAATTTTGTTGATATAGCCTATTTGATGATAAATATTGAATCTATATGCTCTAAAGATCATAAGAAAATTTGTTTTAACCCTCCGCAAAACCTACCGGTAATAAAAAAAGTATGGTACACTCAGGACCCCCAATACACGATTCCACAATGCGCGAAAACCCTAATACTGTACACGAGTTACCCCTCGAAAATAACATTAATTAATTAAACATTAATTACGCGAGGTGGTACCACAATACACGAATCGAGAGCTAAGAAGGGGCCAAATCCGCTATTCCCGCTTGATACGCGAGCACGTCTACGTTTCACGAGGCCCAGGAGTAGCTCCGAAAAAAGAAGAAGACAGGCATACGCCTGCCTTCCCTCCCGCTTACCCTCCCTCCCTCCCTCCCACAGTCCCGCTCAAACGCTCATAGCCGTGCGGAGTGACCAAACGTTTGTAGTGCCTGCCACTTTTTTTGCCATGCCTCGCCAATATAAGAAGATAACACACAAAATGAAGGTGGAAGTGTTGGATCGCAAGAAAAAAAGAAGGAAACTGTGCAATAGGCTTGTCAGAGTAAACTGTTCGTACGATTTGGTCAGGGAGGGAGAAGTTGGAGAAAATCGTGAAGTCCTACGGTCCTAGTCCTAGCCTATCTACTACTAATTTTAAAGTAAGGTTTCATATTTTTATTCATTGTTCTTCTTATATATAAGATATACTGTACTGTAGAGCCAAAAATGTCGAAAATAGGGCCAAAAATGTCGGAAATAGGCCATAATTGGGAGATGTCACCCAATCTAATTATTCCCATTTAAAGTTAGTTCCACAATAGACGAATTCACAATACGCGATGCCTCCTGTCACCCCTATTCTCGCGAATTGGGGGTCCTGACTGTACTAAAATGTCTTTTTCGTAACAAGGTTGTCAATACGGTAGGCTACTTCCAGTTATCGATAGCTCTAAAGATCATATGAAAATGTGTTAAACCCTCGGAAAAACCTAATATAAAAGTATGGTACAGTACTACAGTTACAGTAGGGTAGGATCGTTAGTATCCAATCAAAAAGTGCTATTTACTGATTTTGGCTGCCAATTTCAACAAAAATTAAATACAAAACTACTTTTGTTTACCCTTTGACACCCACACCAGTAATGAAAGTTTATATTAAGAGTAATGTTAAGTGTCTGTGAAACATATATTTTTTATATATATTTTTGTATTACCTGATTGGACTTAATGGTAATACCGCTAAGTCTAATCACTTGACAGCTAATTCCAATCACGTACCATTACTAATCAAAATATATATATTATACCTATTCCCTTTAGTATATTATTTTGCAACATAAAACCTACATTTAGTCTAATTTATTTCAAAATATAACCTTTATTTTGCCCTTAATGACGAAATTAAGCAAAATTAATTTTTTGGAAAAAAATAAAAGATGAATAAAGATGATATTAATGATAATTTTATTAACTTGTAATGATGAAAACAAATATAAAACTATCAGTATTAGTACCCCTTTAAATACAAATAATGATTTTAACCCGTTGAGCCCCGGCTAGTTATAATATGTTTTTCACCCCAGTCCCAAGCCTTTTTCAATTCTTTTTTTTTTTGTTTGCTAAAATGGAAGACAAAGATGAGAAATGTAAAAAAAAAAAAAAAAAAAATCTCACCTGGATCTTTTTTTTTTGGGGGGGGGGGGGAGCCACAAAAAAATGTGTTGAGCCAAAATGGAAGAGAATGGTGAGAAATGAAGACAAAAATAAAAAAAAACTCATTTCGGTCATTTGGGGGGGGGGGGGGTTTCAATAGTTCGTCTCCCCCGCATGACGGCCTGCCCGGGAGCACTAGGGTAAAAACTGAGTATGGCATTGTACGGCATACATCCTAAGGAGTGTCTCACATAAATCTCAAGCCTCTAGCTCCCATACGACCGGAGTAATGAAGGTTCAAAGTGGCGGTGAACTAAGGGTGTAAACTATCCCCACTAAGCCCACCACCACCAGCCGCGCGGCTGTCTCGGCCCGCTCACACCTACTGGCCCGGCTCCCACACACACTACGGTACCTCCCCCTCCTATTCTCCCGCCATTTCCTACCTTACGAGCCACGTAAGTGTTTTTTATATGTCGGACGCACGTGATGCGTCGCTGGGAGTTGGTGATCAAAGACTGCCGACGCAACACGTGCGACGCTGGGTCTCACCGGGTTAATGGCTAGGATACTTTATTCTGATAAACCCTTTCAGACACAATAGATCGCAATTGTAATTTTCCCCGTTTCTTACGGCAACCCGTAAGGAAATTACTTTTTTATCAGCTTACAAAATATCTCCCTTTATTTGTCCTTTTTAAATATATGATAATATATTGACAAGGAGAGGTGATTGGATACTAAACCCAAAATCCTTGATCACCAAAGTTTTATGACCTATACAAAGGTATGGTTATTGACGAGAACCAAACTATGTTTGATCTTTCGGACCATAACCTTGTACAGGTTAAATTTGAACTAAAAAACCACAATAAAAATGAATTAACACAAAAAAGTGGGAAATTGTGAATTACTACAAAACAGACTCCGGTTCAATAGAAAACTATGTAGAAGAATTAGAAAAAGGGATAGGTAACCAAGAAATTGTTAGTACTGTATAGAACATTTTAATAGGATAATAAAAGACACTGCAGATTTCAAACTCAAAGCAGCATATAAAAGAAAAATAAGCAAACGCAAAACAAAAAAAGAACCACCATGGATAAACAATGAAATCAGAGAGGGGATCAAAAGAAGAAAACAACTTAATAGACAAAGAAGAAATGCTAGTTCAGAAATAGAAGAGGAAGGGTTAAAGGCACTGTATATAGAGCAAAAAGAAAAAACACAGATAAAAATAAAAGAAGCAATATACGAACATGAAAAGAAAATAAGTAAAGAAATTTCGGAGGGTGGGAATGTAAGTAAAAAAAGGTGGACATACATTAATAAATTACTGTAAGTAAAAAAGACACAAAAGAAGAAAAAGAATTGAAACTATATAATGAAGAAGGAAGGGAATTGTCTGATAGGGAAGCTAGAGAAGAAATAGCAATATATTGGAGTAGTATATATAAGAAACATAACAATGACATAAACGAAGTATGGAGCCGAGAAGACGAGGAAAGTTATAGAAATACAGCAGAGGAAGAAACAGGGATACTAAGTAACATAACAGTAGACATACCCCCAGAAAGCCAGATAATAACAAAACAAGTAGTACAAGAACACATGGATATTATAATGTAAAACTTGCAAAATAAACAAACCAAAACGTATACGAACACAGTAAAAAGACAAAACAACGAATCAAAATCACTATGTGGAAACAACGCTTAAGTAAAATAATTATTTATAAATAAAAGAACACAATTCACCACATAGGGTGTACATCACTACATGTGCAAGTTAATCTGGTTCCCAAGCAAACTAATCGCACACATACCAACGCACTGTAGTCACGTTCAAGGAATTAGTCAATTTGGGAAGTCGGGGACGTTCTGGTAAATTTTTACTAAACTCTGCATGAATAAAGAAACTACATTAAGTGTCAAATGTTATATTAAAATCAAATTTGCAACTTGACAAGATAATAACAATAGTACAAAATACAAATATAACTCACTAACGATAGTGCTATCGGGTAGGTACCTGTAAGCATAGCATGCTTCAAGTGACCCCTAACAATCACTACCCTACAAATAACCTACATTTATTGTACAAATAAACTAAGGAAATCGCAAAAGCAAGCAATTAATCCTATCGACAATGATTATACAGTATATAATATAATAAATACCTGTATACCGTAAATATTTTAAAATTTGAAGAAGGCACAAATGATAGGTAAAACAAAAACAATTCTAGAACATATGCAAAATCCAATAGTATCAAAAACAGAACAGTGATAAATGTATGGATATAATGGTTAAATGCTTTAATAAAATAGTACAGGAGGCAGATATACCAGAAGAGTGGAAAAAAATCTAAAACAGCCATGATACTTACAGTTTCTTACAGTTTCTTACAGTAGATACCCAAGAAAAGCAAGCCATGTGCTAAAGATCTGAGACCAACAGCACTTGCTAACATCTCATATAAATTTGTTATGTCCCTAGAAGTAAAAAACAAAATAGAAAAACATTTAATAATCAATAGTGAAGTTAAAGAGGTGCAAAGTGGCTTTACAGAAGGAGGAAGAATAGAAAATAACTTATTTATACTGAAACACTGCATAGAAAAATCATTTATTGTAGGAAAACCGCTAATTGTAATATAGATAGACTTCAGTAAGGCATATGATTCAGTAAAAAGAAGCTACCTAATAAATGTAATGAAAGAATATAAAATCCACCCCATAATTAGTACACTGTACAGACTTAGCTAATATTTATACTGATGACCACACAGAAATTGAGCTAAAGAAAGGAACAAATGTAGAAATAAAAGTAACAAGCGGCATTAGGCAAGGGTGTAGCCTACAGCATCAAACACACTATTTAAACTAGTAACCTATAATATTATAAAACTTATGGAAGGAACAGGAAATGGATATGAAGATCAGGTTTTTAAACTAAGCGTGCTATTTTTTGCTGATGACGAATTAATTTTAACACAGAGCATAGACAAGGCAGAAAGAACCATAGGTAACCTGATAAACATAGGGAACATGTGTGGTCTAAAAATAAACAAAGATAAAAGCAAAATATTAATGTTTAATACAAAACAAAAACCTGAGAAAATTAGAGACATAGAGGTAACAAATTAAATTAAATACCTAGGCATTAAAATTGAAGACAAAAGAAGTTGTTTTAAAATCCAAAAAGAAAGCGCACTGGCAAAAGCAGAACAGATGGCAAATTTAACATATCCAATAATAGCCCAAAGCTGTAACAAAATACTCATAGGAAAAACGTTCTGGAAAAGTGTCGCTTTACCAACAGTTCTATATGGAGCTAGCGTGTTAGGTTATACTAAAACAGATATTGATAAGCTGCAAAGAGTAGAAAATAAAGTCTATAGGTACATTTTAGGAGCTCCAAGGTATGCCCAGGTTGAAACATTAAGGGGGGAAATAGGTGCATCGTCAATGGTAACAAGAATCATGGGAGGACAAATACAATATTTAAAATATATAGAAGAAAATGACGGATGTGAACTGTTACAAAGAATCGTACAAGAAAAACTAAAATTTGCCCCCCTGGTTCGAATCAACTACTATAAGTACCTCCGAGAAGTAAAAGTTAAAGATGAGGAACTAATAGAAATGAGTAAGGTAGAGATAAAGAAAAAGTTAAATGATTGGGATACTAAAACTTGGAAAGAAGAAATGAACAGGAAAACAAGTCTAACCATTTATAGAAAATGGAAAAAGGGAATAGAAGGAGAAGAACTAATATATGATAATAGGCCAGCGTCAGTAATCTTATACAAAGCTAGAACTAATAACCTAAATCTAAATGATAGAAATAGATTTGTAGAAGGGGATACAGTGTGTGAAATGTGTGGGAATGGGATAGAGGACCTAAAACATTTCATTCTGTGGTGCACAGCATACACAGAAGAAAGAAGGGACAAACTGGATTTTAGGTCACGTATGGGATATAATGTTCTAAATGTATACTATAGCTTTGTATTAGAGTATTAGTCACCGCAATATATGTCTTTACCGCTGCATATTAAATTATTTTTCCTTAGACTGTGTGGGTTAAATAAGGGTGATGGCGGCCATCTTGGATCAGCTGAGAATTAATATTTTTCATTTTTTTACCGTAGTTTTAGTATTTTGTCATATTCTATATCAATACTAACCCTGCGGGGGTCTGGGGGTGGCAGCCCCCAGGTTAGGTTAGGTTAGGTTAGGTTGTTAGGTTAGGGTAATGACAAAATATGGTTTTAGGGGGCATGTTTTAATATTGCAAAATAATGGGTAAATATTAATTTCCAGAAGGAAAAACACCTTAAAACACACTAATCAATTAAGAAACTGATGATAAAAAGGATTATAATACAAAAAACACATACGTGACCTAAAATCCAATTTGACCGAAAGAAGAAAGGAACCTCTATTCCAGCAACCATACATAGACGAAGAAGATAAATTGTTAGGACATTTGCTATTTGATAGACAACATAGATAGGAAGAAGAAAATATATACATTTTGGAGGTTAAGAGAAAATTACACAAACAACATTAAAAGAACCAGCAAACAAAAGAAGCACAAGAAGAAAGAAGAACAACCAAGATGAAAGAAGAAACGTAAAGCACAAAAAACCCGAACATTAACAAAAGTAAAAAGAGCAAAAAGAGCACGACAAAAGGGAGGCGCCGTTGTAAAGGCCAAGCTTCCCGCCCAACAACTTAACTGAACTGATGCGTTAGTATCCGATCACAAAATATTTTCCTTTCAAAATGCTTCACTTTATGTTACATATTATTATTTTTAATTTTACATGTCTTACAGGATTAATAATTTCCCTAGCACCTATATTTTGTTATATAATATGGTTTGTTAGTATCCGATCACTGATCCACCACTGTGGTCGACTGGTTGACCAGTGGTCAACTGATCCACCACTGGCCACTGCGGTCAACCGATCCACCACTGTGGTCAACCGATTGACCACTGTGGTCGACTGATCAACCACAGTGGTGGATCAGTGATCGGATACTAACACACCACATTATATAACAAAATATAGGTGCTAGGGAAATTATTAATCCTGTAAGACATGTAAAATTAAAAATAATAATAGACCTAGGCTATGTAACATAAAGTGAAGCATTTTGAAAGGAAAATATTTTGTGATCGGATACTAACGCATCAAGGATTTTGGGTTTAGTATCCAATCACCTCTCCTTGTCAAACTAATTTGCAATATAGCCTAATTAACTATCTTAATTTTCCATGTGTTATTCCAACATTCCACTACAATATATTATCATAGGCCTATAGGCCTATTTTGAAAAGAATAAATATAAATATAGAGATAATTTTTAAGCTGACAAAAAGTAATTTCCTTATGCGTTGCCGTAAGAATTGGAAGAAAAATGACAGTTGTTTACATAGTAATAGTAGTTGTAGGTCGGAAAGATTTTGCCTTTACAACGGCACTTTCCTAGGTTTTATGATTTTATAACTACTGTATTGCAATTACAATTTCAATTTGTGTCTATTTGTGTCATGCTCATATTTCCTTTAATATATCACTGATTTTCTTTACGCTTCTTTTCCCTTTTTCTCCAACAGTTGTAAATCACATTCTTCGTTTTATTGGTTTTTTCTTCCTCAAAGAGCAGTTCTCCTATCAGCTTGTCTTCATCTTCGATGTACGGCCTCTGAAATAGTGGTTCTCCTTTTCTTTCTTCCTCAAATTCTGTACACCATAATATGAAGTGTTTCAGGTCTTCCACTGTTGCTCCGCACAAATCACATGCTGTGTCTCCTCCATGGTGTCTGTTCCTGTCTTTTAGTGGTAGGTTGTTTGTTCTGCATTTAAAGAAGATTATTGATGACGGTCGGTTGTCGTAAAGCTGGTCTTCACCTTTAATATTCTGCTTCCATTTTCTGTAGATTTCAAGACTTGACTTTTCAGCTAGTTCTTCCTTCCACAGTCTGCTATCCCAGGTCTTTATTTTTCTTTTTAGTTCTTCTTTGGTCATAGTCTTAATATGGTTGTAGTTTCCTATGATATTTATGTTTTCCTTGATGGTTTCGATCCAGTAGTCCTTCTTGAATGTCTTCCTTTCCCGCAGTACTCTTCTTAGAAGCTCACGTCCTTCATCCTTTTCACTTTCTATATAGTGTAGGTATTGTAACTGTCTTCCTATGATTCTTGTTTCCATGGACGAAGCACCGATTTCTCCCCTCAGCGCTGCAACCTGAGCATACCTTGGGGCACCAAGAATCTGTCTAAATACTGAGTTTTCAATTCTCTGTAGTTTCTGGATTTCGCTTTTTGTGTAGCCAAGGATGCTCGAGCCGTACAGTATCGATGGTAGTGCTATACTCTTCCAGAAGGTCTTTCCAATCAGTAGTTTGTTGCAGCTCTGGGAGATTACTGGGTAGGTCAGGTTTGCTAGTTTCTTTGCTTTTTCCAATGATATACCCTTTTGCTTTTTAAAACAGTTCCGCTTATCAGTTACTGTTATTCCTAAATATTTTATTTCATTAGTGACTGCTATGTTGTTTATCTCTACTGGTTTTTCTCTCATGTTATATATCAGTGTATGGCTTTTGTTCTTGTTGATGCTCAGGCCACAATCTTGTCCAATGTTGGTAATGAGGTCAATCATAGCGTGTGCTTGCTGTAGAGACTGAGCCAAAAGTAATCCATCATCAGCAAAGAAGAGGGCATTTAAGGTGAAGAGGTCATCTTGATACCCGTCAGCCTCTGATTCAAGTTTTGTAATTATATCGTATGTGACAATCTTGAACAGGGTTGTTGACCCTGTACTGTACATCCTTGACGAATACCACTGGTTATTTCAATGTTCAGGGTTGAATTTTCGCCATACTTTATTTTTGTAGTATCTCCTGTGTATATGTTCGCCAGTGTGTCTATGACTTTGGGGTGGATTTTGTACTTCATTAGTACTTCTATTAATTTGCCTCTCTTTACCGAATCAAATGCCTTTGCAAAATCTATAGACACAACTATTAGCGGCTTCTTATTTAGGAAACTCTTCTCCACACAGTATTTTAGCAAGAATAAGTTGTTTTCTATCCTGCCTCCATCAGTAAAACCACTGAGTTTCCTTGGTTTCACCATTCTGGTTTAGATGTTCCTCAATCTTCTTTTGGTCAATATACAGGAGGTGCTACAATATAGGTAGCAAAATTCTAATGGTAGTTTTGGGTTCCTATCATCATATGCTTCATTTCTATATACTTTTTATCCCCGGGGGGGAAAAAAAAATTGGTTTTTATTTTTTTTCTTGGATTTTTTTTATTTTTTTTTA
Source organism: Paralithodes platypus (assembly GCA_032716605.1). Taxonomy (NCBI): domain Eukaryota; kingdom Metazoa; phylum Arthropoda; class Malacostraca; order Decapoda; family Lithodidae; genus Paralithodes; species Paralithodes platypus. The sequence goes on from CM064498.1 coordinate 48,668,720, forward strand.
TTAACCTAACCAAAAAACCTAACCTAACCTAACCTAAATGTATTTGGGGCTATTAGGTTAGGTTAGGTTAGGTTTTTTGGTTAGGTTAATGACCAAAACAAAAAATCCCAAGAAAATAAATGAAAAATCCCAAGATTTGTTTTTTTTTTCCCGGGGATAAAAAGTATATAGAAATGAAGCATATGATGATAGGAACCCAAAACTACCATTAGAATTTTGCTACCTATATTGTAGCGCCTCCTGTATATTGACCCTTCTTTTTTATGGCTGTTGTCATAAAGAGCTTGTAAGATATATCAGTTAGTGCTATTGGTCGCAGCTGGTTTGCTTTTGGTTTACTAACTTTTGGTATCATCACTGTTTTGACAGTTTCCATTCTTCTGGTATGTTACCATCCTCCAGGATTTTGTTAAAGCTATTTGTCAGTTGATCCAGGCAGATGTCACTCTGAACAAAAGCTTTGTAAAGCTCAGATTTAGTAGCAGTCTCTACGTTTCCAACGTAGGGCTTATGAATCTCAGTCCGTAACCACAGCGGCCCGATTTATCGGTATTCAACCAGCGAAGTAACCAAATAATGTCTCTATAGTTGCACCTCAATTCACTACTTAGCCACGTTGTACACACTCCGAATACGACTAAGACGGAAGATAAAGCGAAGGAGAGAAAGAATTGTTATAGTGTACCCATTTAATCTAAGCTGCTCTCCTCTAAGCCCATGCGCCCTGTTCTATGAGCCTGCGCCAGGACATGCCAAAGTAATCAGTCACTTCGCTACCCACCGTCGATGTCACACGCCTTTTTTGTCCTGTGCGTTGCGAGTGCCTGCCTTTTCATCCCCTTCGCTTCCTCTATTAGTGTGTGTGTGCCTTTTCAGGCTGTTGAGTTTTTAGAAGGATGTTCAGTGACTGTCGGCAGCACTGTTAAACGGTGATTTATGGCGTGTGTAACAACTGGACTATGCCCGTAGTGCTGCAGACGGTTTTATTTATGTGTTTTCTTCTGGGTGTTTGGGTCCGCGACGCCAGCGTAGCGGTCGTATGTGTGTCGCATATCTAACCCTCGCTTCCGGGTTCATGTTTCACTTTAACTACCCTTAACGTAACTTGGGGGGGGGGGGAGATGCTTCCCCAGCGTGATGCATTGTGTGTTCTTTCCCTTTGTGACTTTTTGTTTTATTGTTTTTTCATATGACTACGTGTCGATGTTTACAAGACTTGAGCATGAGGTTTCTCTGGATTCTGCTTTTGTGTGAGCATAGGCCGCACAGCCTTTATTCTCTCACAAACATGCTGCTTTGGTCTCAACTGACCTTAGCCCTTCTGACTTCGTTTCTTAAACCTGTCCATAGTTGGTGGTCTTGTATTTCGTTCGCCGTTCACCAAGCTTTTGTCAGTTCCTTTTTCGTTTCCCCGGGCCTACTTGGCTCGTGGATACGTGGTTCTGGTGAAAATGTCAGTCAAACCCTAGGCTATCTTCCTTTTACTTTATTAATTAACGTAATTGTGGGGCTTCTCGGGCAGTGTTTAGCTATGTTACTAGGTTTTTTCACTCAGGGATTGACGCTGCCCTAGTGTTTTCTCTTTTATGTGAATTGTGTAACTAGGCTAGGCCTGTGTTTTTTAACTTGAACTGACCACCGTCGGATTGGGCCACAAAGTCCTGTCCTTCTGTTTTCCTCTTGTCTCTACTGACTTGCTGGTTGGTCTTCTACACTCTTGTTAAAATTCTCATTATATTGTGTGTTTAAGCTATTCGGTTTTTTGCCTTGAGCTGCCCGCCGTTGGAATGATCCACACAGGTCCTTTCCTTCTGACTTCCTTTGTCTCAACTGACTGGGAGGTCTCGGTCTCGTAGCTCTCGGTTAATTTCTCGTTTTTCTTACATTTTACATGTTTCTGTTCTTCCCCTCCTGTGGTTACTTGATCACTGTAAGGGGGGGGGGGATGTCTGGAAACTGTACGCGATAGGGGCCCCGCTCACAGGGAGGATATGCTTGGACAAGTTGACTCGATTTTCGTGTTTACTCACGTTTTTTCGCCACACAGGCAAGGGTCTTTCTGGTGTCCTCAGCTCCTTCATCTTTTTAAATCCGCCCTACAAGCGCCTTTATCTTTTTGATGTGCCATATGCCTTGTCAAGGCCTAGGCCACATAGCTTTTTCACTTGACTTGGTTTATCCGCCCTGTTCTGCCCCCTATTTCATGTACCTGGACAGGGCTTCTTGGACAACGGCTGATTGGCTGTTTTTCCTATCCCTTTTGTCCTGTTCCTTGTGTCCTCCTTCTGTACCTGGTTCCTGCCCTACAGGCGGCCTCCTTGTATACTGGGTGGACCCAAGGACCACCTGAAAAGTCCTAGGACTCGACCCAAAGTGGCGATGTCCTGTGTGTTTTGGATTCCCTCCCCGCCCCTATTTAAACTTATAGGGTACTGTTGCGTTGCTCACACTTGACCTTTTCCTTCCAGCTGGTGCCCGCTCTACTGCCGGCTGTCCCTCCGCCGCCGCCACTTCGCCACCTCCTCCCTCCGCTCTCACAGAGGGTTCTCAGGTATTTCGGATGGGACAAATTTCCCCAAACTTTGGTTTGGACCTGTTCCCAGGGTTGGGCCTCGCTAAGGGGCTTGTCCCAGCCCTGGTGTTGAGGGTCTCCAGTGTGGGTGGTTTTTATTTGACTTTCCTGATATACTTGCTACTTAGCTTCTTACTGGATATTGTCTTACTGAGTATTACATGCTGATTTGGCTATACTGCCTCATAATTGCCTGTCTCACCTCCACTGGTGGGTAATGCTTCCCCCATTTTTCAGTGCTGTGATGCCGGCTCCTCCCTGCTCTCGGCCGACATGTGATGCCCTATACCTTGTCAAGGCTTAGGCCACATAGTTTTTTCGCTTGCCTTGGTTTTCAGCGCCCTGTTCTGCCACCTTTTTTCATTGTACCTGGACAGGACTCCTTGGACGACAGCTGCTTGGCTGTTTCCTCTTCCTTGTGTCCTCCTTCGGTACCTAGTTTCCGCCCTACAGGTGCCTCCTAGTATACTAGGTGGCCCCCAGGACCTCCTGAAAAGTCCTAGGACTCGACCCAAAGTGGCGATTGTCCTGTGTGTATTGGATTTCCCTCCCCTTCCCTATTTCCTCTAATAGGGTTCTGTTGGGTTGCTCACACTTGACCTTTTTCCTTCCTGCTGGTGCCCGCTCTCCTGCCGGCGAGACCTTCACCGCTTCGCCCCCTCCTCCCTCCGCTCTCCCGGAGGGTTCTCAGGTTTTTGGGTGGGGTCTTTTTTCCCCTAAGGACTTGGCCCTGTTTACCAGGGTTGGGTCTTGCCAAATGGGCTTGTCCCAGCCCTGGTGGTTGTGGTCTACTGTGTGGGTGTCTTTTAATTGACTTTCCTTGCTACTTGACGTCTTCCTGGATATTGTCTTACTTGGGTTTCAACTGCTATTTTGGCTCTACTGCCTCATACTTTTCCCCTGTCTCACCTCCACTGGTGTGTGACGCTCCCCCCCCATTTTTCGGTGCCGTACTGACGGCTCCTCCCTGCTTCCGCCTGACATGCTTTCGGTCGTGGGTGCTGCCTCCGCACGGCCTGCTACGCCAAGGATGTCTACGACCCCCGCCGATGTGAAGTTTGTCTCTCCGCCCTTCACCTCCTGGACGCACCCTGCTTCGGAGGAAGGCCGACGGGCCTAGATCGCCTCACAGGCGAGGATCTCCTGGTGTCCTCTGGCTCTTCATCTTTTATAGAATTCCGCTATACAAGCAAATTTTCTACTTTTTGATGTACCCTGTATATCTGTATCTGGGAATCGGCCACATCGCCTTTTTTCTCGGTTATTGATGGAGTTGGTGCCCTGTCTCAGTTTGAATGTACATATGGTCCTGGATATGGCTACTTGGCTGATTTCCTATCCTCTGTGTCCTCCTGTGCTTCGTTTCCGCCCTACAGACGGCCTTCTAGTGTACTAGGTGGAGTCAGGGACCTGTTGCCTAGTCCCAGGACTCTGCTCGCATGGCGATTGTCCTGTGTGTCTTGGATTCCCCCTCCTATTTGTACCACTTAGGTGTCGGGTAGCTCACACTTGACTTTTTACTGTCAGGGGGGTTCGGCCTTGACTCCGCGTTGTGTTTACACACGTTTTCCGCCAAACAGGCAGGGTGTCATCTGCCTCTTCCTCTTTCTCTAGAACCTCGCTCCACAGGTGGGTTTTATAGTCTTGGATGTACCCTGTGCCCTGTATCTGTCACCAGGAATCGGCCACGTGTCTTTTTCCTCTGGTTCTTTATGCCCTTTGCATTCATATGCACCCAGGGACCGGCTGCTTCGCTGGGTTTCCCCACCTTGATGTGTCCTCTGTTAATTTCCTTCTGTGCCTCGAATCCGCTCCACAGTTGGCCTCTTGCTCCTAGATCGCCACAGAGCCTCGCTGACAGGTCCCAGGCCTCCGCTCACGTGGCGTTGGTCCTGTGTGTATTGGATTCCCTCCTTTCTTCATTGACCTTTTACCGTCCATCCCCGCCGTGGCCTCCACTTTTGTGTCTGGCCTGCTGCTCCGCTCCTCGGACTTCACTGGGTTCTTCAGCCCTACGTTGCATTCGCTTTTCCTGCCCGGTCCAGGACGTTCGCCACCCATTGCCGTCGACTGGTTCGGGTGGTTTCTCTGCTCGTCAGCCCCTGCCGACGTCCACAGCCACCTCCTCCTGCCGGCCCTTTTAAGTCCGGGCCTGACGTTCCTGGGGGTGGCTTGGCAGGAGGCTTTCTTGCTTGTGCTCAGCGACACATGCTCCGCACAATGGGAGGTCGTGGCGAAGCCCTCGTCGTCCTCCTCCAACCATGCGAGTGGTGGTCCGTCGCCGGCAAGGAGCCCTGGGGCTTGGGCTATGGGACGGGCCGCGGGGGGCGTTGTATACGCTCCTCCCGTGGCCGCTCGTACCCGGTTTTCCGTTCCGTCCTGTGGGTGGACTATGCTGGCAAGTTCCGGGACCCTCGTCCTCCGCTGCCTTGCTCGGACGGGAGGGGGACAAGCCGGAGCGTGAGGCCCGCTCTCCGTTTTCGTCAGGACGGCCAGGTGGACGGGGGTTTGGCCATGGTAGTTCCTTTCTCCATGACAACTTAAGGGAGGCTATGCTCCGCACAACGCATAGCTCCTCCTGGCCCATACCCTCTCCCCTCAACCGGCCGTCTCATTGACTTGGTGGTGGGCCTGACGCAAAGCGCCCGCACCGGCTTCTCCCGCCCCCACTTCCTGCGCTAGCCACGCCGGTCGTGGGCACGACGGGGTATAGTAGGGTCTGGCCTGGAGGTGGAGGTCTCAACCTCCTCTCGGGCGCCCTCCCCGTCATCGACGCAGTGTCTCAGGAGGTGGCCCAGGTACTCCGGTCCATGTATGGGGAGGGGTGCCGTCGCGATAACATCTCCACACATTGTGTCCTGGACACACTCGCTGTAGTCGTCCGTGTCACAGGCCTGGGGTTCACCATCGCTATTTCACATGGCGGTCCTCCCACCTTCACACTGGGGGCCATAGAACCTCCGCTGTGCTCCTGTTCCCCCGAGTCGGGTGTCCACGTCCACACTTGTCGTGTTCTGTCCGTTCTCGTTCATGAACGTGTTCTGGGTGTTTTCCCGGCTGGGATCTTTACCTTGGGCGGCACTGACCGTGCCTTTAGGCCAGCTCGGACTCGACTACCTTGTTCTACTGGTCCCCTAACACTTCCCTGTATCGCCCCCCCCTTTACTGGCTGTGGCCGGTACCGCGCTTGTTACATATGAGACTATCACACTGGGTCGCTCGGGGCTCGCTCGCGGCAGCGGTGCCCTGGCCTGCTCCCCCGGCGGCCATCTGGATAGCCACAGATGCGTCGTGTGAGGGGGGTGGGGCTCCCGATCTAACATGGGTCTTCGCCACCACGGCGAGTGGTCAGGGCTCTTCGCTTTCGCGTCCGGGCCTTGATCCTGTTGGTACCGTTCTTCTTCCTGCGGGATCGCTGTCTTGCCCTGGCGGGCTTGGCGGTGGCCTTTCGGTTAGTCTTCTTATCCGCTGATGCCTTCGGCACGGACTGGAGTGGGTGACAGTCAGTGTCCACATTGCCTCCGCCCGTCGCACTCCTCATGTGCTACGTCCTCCACGGGCTGGGATTTTTCTGGCGCGGGGTTTGGTTGATCGCGCCCATGTTGCCGGCCCGTGCTTGGTACGCTCCGCTATACATACGTGTACTGGGTTTCCGTCATTTGTCCGTTCACATGCATTTGTACCGGCTCAGACGGGTTGCTTTTCGGTAGTTGGGGTGTACTGTAGGACAATCAGGTCCCACCTCACCACTGCCCCGCCCAGTCATCACTGTGGATGTTGTTGGTGTGGTGCTAACCGTGCCTCAGCACGACTCGCCGGAGTCCCCCCCCGCTGCACTTGCTCCTGCAGTCTCGGTTACCACACCAGCCTTACCAGTGTTCCAAAGAGACTGCACCTTCACAAGACTCTCCTGTCGGTTAGACAATTGGCCTATGGAACACTAAAGTCCTGCCCCACCGCTGCTCCAACATGTAAACTCTGTTGCCGCCGCAAGTGTGTTGCCAAACGGCTGAAACACTGGTGTCCGTGTTCCGTTCCCCTCCCTGTCTCCGGCTTCCTCTTGGGCTGGATTGGGGCCCTAGGGACCTTGTTGGCATTTGTGTCGTAAATGTTTGTGTGGCTGGGTGGTTGCCGCCTTTTGACCTCGGCTTGGCTGATATGCTTCATCGGCGCTGGCTGATGTCTCCGTGGAGGGCTTCAGTAATCTTGGATTGGGTTCCCTAACTGGCTCCGTGACACTGGGTAGTGAGCACACAACTCCCTCGGTTGCATTTGTGTTCCGTTCCCTTCATCACTGGTTTGGGACACTCGCCGGCATGTACGGTCCTACATCTTTCGAGGCCGCCTGCCCGCTCTTGGGGTACTCTTGGAGGCCATGACGGGGCTGGTGCTCCCTCACAAGGGGTGTCACCTTTCTGAAGACCTGCTTTAGGCTCCGTCCGGCTCCAAACCATAGCCAGGGCCCCTTCCCTCGGGTTCGTCATTTTGACCCCTTCTGTTCGTTTCGTAGACTCGTATGGAACTTCTGCTATGCCAGATTCACGCCCTGTTGCTTCTGTGTGTGCCACTGTGCCGGGACGGGCTTCGGTGTGCACATACCTCTCCATGCCCACGGCCAGGCTTCATATGCCTTGGGTCGCGTTCCATCAACGTGTTCCCTGCTTCGTCATCCATCCTGCTGTCTTCGTCCCATACTGTATTTTCTTCCTTTCCCTGAAAAAAAGGGGGGGGGGAGGTATTTTTTGTATGCTTGTACAAAGCCTTTCTTTCAATACATGTCTGTTTGGTATGGAGGATGTCGCTCTTACGGTTTTTACATTATGACTACACTGTCTACGGGTTTTACCTTGGTATGCTTATGCCGCATACCCATGTCTTGTACATGACGAATGTCGGATGATGTCGTCCGCCGGCTATACCGTGCCATTTTGTTTTGTAAACACTTAACACCTGCCTTCACTTACGGTTTTCGCTCTTACACTTTTTCCGTTCTGACTCCACTGTCTCCGGGTTCTGTGTTGGTATACTTATGCCTCCTAACCGTGTCATGTACCTCCAGAGTGTCGTTTGATGGCGTCCGCCTGCTATGCCGTGCCTTGTGTTTTTGTGAATACTTTCCACTTGGCTTCACTTTAGGATTTCGCTCTTTCAGTTTTTACTTTCTGATTCAACTGTCTACGGGTTTTGTGTTGGTATGCTTCTGCCTCCTCCCCATGTCGTGTAACTACAGAGTGTCATGTGGTGACGTCCACCGTCTCCTGTGTCTCTTCCTCCCGTACAGTATTTTCTTCCTTGCCATACAACAGGGGGGGGGGGGGGGGTTTGTATGCTTGTACAAATACTTTCTCTTTCAATACTTGTCTGAACAGTACTGTCTGTTTAGTGTTACGGATGTAACTCTTCAGGTTTATTACGTTTGGACTATACTGTCTACGGGTTTTTGTATTGGTATGCCTATGCCTCATACCCATGTCTTGTACATAAGAGTGTCTTCGGAGGTCATCCACATGCTGTGCCGTGCTGTTTGTTCTTGTACTACTTTACAATTGACTTCACCTTTCCCATGTTGGTGTGCCATTCCAAGGTCGACATGACCTCTTCCTTTACCTGCCTGTGCATTTTAGACCCTCGACTGATACACTTGTAACATGTACTTTCTTAATATGCACCGTACTGTTACGCTCTTTTTCCTATAAACTGATTTGTTTATTTGTGTCTTTTCTAGGTCATCTACTTTTGCTAAGGCTTGGGGTTTTTAAGGTTTCTTGGATGTCCGCCTCCAATTTGGGATTCAAGCCCTACGTTGGAAACGTAGAGACTGCTACTAAATTGGGAGGTTTGACGACCTCCCTTATAACCAAATAAGGAAAACCTCTTATTTGGTAGCAGTCTCGGAGTATCCAACGACAGAGTATCCCGCCCTCATGCCGATCCCCTGCCCATCCAATCTAAACTGATTACTTGATACCTCAATACTTTGGCAGGTCCTGGCGCAGGCTCATAGAACATGGAGCATGGCTTAGAGGAGAGCAGCTAGATTAAATGGGTAACTATAACAATTCTTTCTCTCCTTCGCTTTCTCTTCCTTCTTAGTCGTCTCGGAGTGTGTACAACGTGCCTAGTAGTGAATTGAGGTGCAACTCTAGAGATTATTTGGTTACTTCGCGTGAGTACCAATAAATCGGCCCGCTGTGGTAGCGGCTGAGATCATAAGCCCTACGTTGGATACTCCGAGACTGCTACCAAATAAGAGGTTTTCCTTATTTGGTTATAAGGGAGGTCGTCAAACCTCCCAACTTATGCAATAAGTTCAAGTAATGTGAGCATAATAATTAAGATAAGATGCAAGTTCTCTTAAGATGGACTATAATCACCCTGCAAAAGCATAACAATTACCCCCAAAACTTGTATGTATGTATGTATTGTATGTATACACTCAGGCCCAATCCCCAATATTAAGTAGTAGCCTCTACGTCTCCAACGTAGAGCTTATACTATGTATAATCCCGCTCCTCTAGCGGAGCGGGCATTATCGTAACCACTTAGCGCGATTAAACGATAACATCTAGAGTAGCACCTATTTTCTCTACTAGGGACGTTGTACACACTTTGAGGCCACTAGTTTAAAGAAAAAACAAAAATATGGGTGAGAAGAGAAAGTTGAAGAATTTTTTCCATCCGCCATCTAGGCTCCTTACGACGTCTTCGTGCGTCGCCCGTGTAACCCGGCCGGGTTTATTAGATTATCTTTCTCGCGCTACCCTCCATGTCAACACAAAGTTTTCTGGGTATAATCCTGTGTAGCGGGAGTAATGATATCTCAGGAATGTGGCGTAGTTACAGTATAATTTTGTTTGTTTGTACTTGTATATCTATTATGAATGTTACGTCGGAGATGGTTAGAAGTGGAAAATATACTGAATAAATTAATGTTTACAGAGTATCTGTGGACTCACTTTCTACAATTTTCCAGCTCAGCTGGTGGACGAACGAGGGGAGGCGAGTCGAGTTGTATACTGATATTCTATTGGTCAATAAACTGGGTGTGACATCACGAGCGATGATGGCATATGAATGGTTGTTGTGGGAGTACGTCACTGTCTAGACGGTGACGTCACAAATTCTCGCGATATTTTAACGGGTGTAGAAATACACGTCAGTCCATATAATGAGCCTCTTTTGTTTCTCAATCCCTCTACGACGTCACATTGATTCATTTATTATCCTTGGTGTTTATAATCTCTCGGAGTCTGGCCAGTCGGCCATATTTGAAATGGTGGAAACTGTTGTACAATGAATAGTGAAGTTTTTTTGCTTTATGAAAACACCTACAACATCTTCTATTTAACGGGATTACGAACGGAGCTTCCAGCGGCATTGTGTTAAATTGGCTGCAGACCATTATTCTCCAGTACACCAAGGGTAAGGGTTTTATACCGTCGTTATTTGGGTCCAAGCCTAGGCTACGTTTACCACGGAATCTTTAATGTATATCCTCAATACAGACTTATTTCCTTCACTTACCTCGTCAATAATAACCCATATAGGTGCAGAGGGCATGAATTATATCAAAGAAAAAGTGATGTTCAAACATTATCTGCAATTTAGCCATGTTGATTAACTCTTAGCCCACTTAACTCCTTTAGACTCATATGATGCAGAGGTTGCCAGATTAGCAATAAGAAATAGAGTTCTCTCACTCTTATAATTACCTCTTTTGGCGACCGTCAATCTTTTATTAATTAAATACCAAACCAGCGGGGGTGTGGGGGCGGCAGCCCCCACCTAATATACTAGGTTGTATTGAGTATTTCACATGTGTGGGGAGGTTCCTCTCACACCGCTCTCCTAGACAAAGTTGAAAGGAAGGCCTTTCGTATCATTAACTCCCGTCCACTCACCAACTCTCTGCAATCTCTCCCTCTCCGCCGCAATGTTTTTTTTTTTTTTTTTTTTTTTAAAGAGACAATGAACGGAGGAAGGAAAAACACAGATAAAACAAAAAGGTCCATGTGCCTAAAGGCATCCTCCATTCATAAAATGTTTGTAACAACTGGATTTAAACATTTGTTGATTGTAAGTTTGTGGAAAGCAATTCGAGGGAAGTGAATTCCAAAGAGTAGTAGCTCTGGGGATAAATGAATTCTGATAAGCAGAAGTTCTGCATTGTGGAGGAGAAAGTGTAAATTCATGGGCGCTCTCAGCTGCCCTAGTTCTACGGGGAAAGATGTGGAGAGGCGGCACAATTGAAGCAAGTTCCTCGGAACAATTGCTGTGAAAATATCTGTAGAATAATGCAAGGGATGCAACGTTTCTTCGTATGGCTAATGTAGGAAGGTCCTGTGTGATTGCAGGGTTATTGATTAATCTAATAGCTTTATTTTGAATTTTGTCCAACTGCCTCAATGCAACCACTCCACTTCCACCCCACAGAGGTGAACAGTAATCCATCTGAGAGCGCACATGACTTTTATATATTACGGCCAACTGCTCGTCAGTGAAGAATTCTCGAACTCTGTACAGGAGTCCCAGTTTTTTAGAGGCATTCTTAGCAATGCTTCTAACATAATGTGTCCAGCTCAAGTTAGTAGTTAATGTTACACCGAGAATGTCAATACTAGGGGAAGTGGGAATATTTACATCATTAAAAAATATATGGGAGTCAGTGAGATTCTGTCGGTTAGACAATTGAATGTACTTGGTTTTCTGTGCATTAAAGGAAACTAGATTCTCTTGTCCCCATTCATTAATTCTAGAAAGGTCCTGGTTCAGAGAAATTGCAGTGTTTATTTTTGAATTTATAAGATCGGGTTGGGTGAAAGAATTGGTAAATGTGAAGGAACTGTGGAGTGTTGAGTCATCTGCGTAGGAATGTATTGGATTATGAGTGGTAGATATGAGATCATTGATATGAATGAGGAACAGAGTTGGGGCCAAAACTGATCCCTGGGGAACACCAGCATTTATTGAGTGAAATTGAGAATAAAGGCCATCTACCATTACACGTATTTTTCTGTTATGAAGATAAGAAGAAATTAGTGGAACTAATGATGCAAGGCCGTAGTGTGACATCTTCGACAATAAGGATTGATGCCAGACTCTATCAAATGCCTTTGATATATCCAGTGCTATTGTATGTGTTTCAACCATGTTGGTCTGTAGCTTGGTTGATTTGATGGTAAGAAGGCAAAGAATGTCTGCAGTTGATCGACATCGTCTAAAACCATATTGCCTATCACTGATTAATTTATTATTCTCCAGATGCTTAATTATGTGATTATTTAATATAATTTCAAAAACTTTGCCAAGAGTGGAAGTTATAGCTATTGGTCTGTAGTTTGATGGATCTGAAGAGGCACCCTTTTTTAGGAACTGGATGGATGTTTGCTTCTTTCCAGGGTACTGGGAAGCATGAGGTATGAGTACACAGACGGAAAAATTTTTGCCAATACAGGAGCGAGCACCAAGGAGCAATTCTTAAGTACTATTGGAGGAATTTCATCTGGACCAGGAGCCTTATCTACTGAGAGATTCTGCAAAATAGTTTTGACATGTCTGGTGTGGATCTTAAGTGAGGGAATTTCAGGTGAATTAAAATTAAGTACAGGGACATCTTGATTTATTTCATCTAAGGTTGAGTTGGTGGAGAAAATATCTGCAAGAAGGTTAGCTTTACCTCGTGGGTCACTTACAAGATTGCCAGTCGGAGATTTTAATGGTGGAATGGATGAAGCAGTAGTGAAGTTGGATTTGAATGAGTAAAGAGTAGACCAAAATATTTTGTTATCATTTGGATTATTTAGAAGTTTATTTGCCTGCTTATGGAGAAAGTTTGATTTAGTTAGGTTTAATACAGTTTTGGCATGATTTCTGATGTTTCTAAAGTAATTAAAGGCTTCATGTGTTTTTGATCTTGTGTATGCATTGTAGGCTATTGCTTTTTGTTCAGTTACTCTAGCACAATTATGGTCAAACCATTTAGGTGAATTAGATCTTTTACTGTACTTTTGATGAGGAATAAAAGTTTCCATTCCAATTTTTACAAAATCTTGTATGTGGCTCAAGGTGGAGTGTGCATCATTAGAAAAGAAAGAGGTCCAGGGAATATCAATAAAGAAACCTTGAAGACCCTCCCAGTCTGCCCTATCGTAATGCCATTTAGTCACCAAAACAGGTTCAGAGTGGGAAGGTGTGGTAGGTGATACACAGGTGGCCTGTATCAGACAGTGATCAGAAGATCCAAGTGGGGACCTCACTGTAACATCATAATTTTCTGAATTGGTTGTTAAAAATAAGTCCAGTAGGTGGGAATTATGATTAGGATTATCTGGTACACGGGTGGGTTGGTTGACTAGTTGAATGAGATTAAATGAGTCTGCAAATAGCTCACATTCAAGACCAGCATCATCAGTCCTGGCTGAATGAGTGAGCCATTCAACATTATGGACATTAAAATCACCCAACACAGTGATTTCAGAAGAAGCATTTAAGTTGAGGACACTGAGTTGTGAGGACAGAGAATCAAAAAGACTTTGCTCTGGAGGAGTATTTGGGGAACGGTAGATGCAACATATGTATTTAAATTTACCAGCAGAAATTAATTTGTATATAGAATAATCAAAATAGGGACAATTGAAACTAGTAACCTCCTCCAGGGCAATTTCAGATTTTGCGAAGCAACATACACCACCTTTAGGTCTGAAATTTTGGAGCAGTTGATAACCTGGAAAATTAAATCTAGATGTGTCAGATGTGGATGTTACTTGAGTCTCTGTCAAAAAAAGGAGAGTAGGGGATTCTGCTTGAAGAAATTGGAGTACAGAATTGATGTTAGAGTGAAGTCCCCTTATATTACTAAAGAAATAGCTGTACTGACAAGCAGCTTTGGGACGTTGCAATGCTCTTGACACAGTCGCATGATGACGACCGGGAGGGCCCTGTGTCAATAACCCAACCCTGCCGGGGGTGGATATCCGAGGGACCACCAGGTTTGCTCTTAACAATTGTACTGCCATATTTATAAGGTAAGTGTATGGTGTTACATGTATGATATGTAGTGGGAAGAGTAGTATTTTATGGATAGAGGATAGCGATGTAGGGCAATGTCGTGAAGTTGGATGTGTATGTTATATAAAGAGGGTTTTCCTGATACCCCTGATGTGTGAGGCAGAAAGATATGTATCCAGCTACCAAGGCCTGGGAGAGAAAATGGAATTCAGGCTATTCCCTGAGTCTCCCGAAACCTTGGCGGTAGTACTTCCCTGGGCGGGGCTGCCTACCCCTACTACCTATAAATCTCTCTCGCTATTCTATCGCTACTATAATAATCAGTGTTCCTCAGAGCTATCCCAGTGCATACCACCTCCTTTACGTAGGGCACGTGGTACCCGTCTTGCAACTCAATCCCACCCCTACTCTCCAACCCAAGAGTGAAACGTTACTCTCAAACTTTCTTCTACTCAACAGCTGAGCTCTGGAACTCTCTCCCAGAATCAGCCTTTCCCTCTTATGACTTAAATTGCTTCAAACTCCGTGTGTCCAGGCATTTTGGCTCGAACGTCCCTTGATTTTGGCCCTGTCACTCTTTCAACTATGGGGGAGGCACTCGCTATAGGCAGTAATGCCTTTGCCTCCCTCAATCACATAGAAAAAAAAAAAAAAAAAAAAAAAGGTTGTTAGGTTACGCTAATATTACCCCTTATTTTCGTCTTTTACCCCTCAATTTCCCTGTACTTCATAGCCCTCCCCACTATCGGGGGCCGTATCTTAAGATTGTTGGATAATGGGGAAAACGTTTTTTCCGGAGATTCCCTAATTAATGACAACCACTGTATAATGATGAAAACTAGCTAAAACCAAAATAAAAGTTGGCCAGTTTCCTTGATATTTTCCCTAATTTCCATGAACAAATTTTATTATAGAAACCTTATAAATCATATAAATAACAAATCCACAAAAATTAAATCCTTGAAAATAGCTGTTGTCCGTCTCCTTAATATTGACCGAAAAAACGCCCATTCTAATCAATCTCAGAGGTCTTTCGGACATCCTCACTGTTTACAAACGCCTTCTTTATGCAGTATAATCAATATTTACCCCCTGCTGGCAACATAGATGACGATTTCAATAATTCATGGGGGGGGGGGGGCAAAGCCCCCCCCTCAACCCATCGTGTATCCAACATTGGCATTATAACTAAGACCATGAATACACTCATTTCTCAAAATCTGGAGGAAAAAACATGAAAAATAAGGGTGCGAGCCTATTCCCTATAATTACCAATATATCAGTTCATCTTGGGACGATACCGGTCTCGCAGATTAACATTACCGTTCACGAGCCAAATACGGGGGGGTGGGGGATGAATACTAATTAGTATTGATAAATAGAAACACTGAATATCAAGACGCAAATTACACAGTGCAGTAATGACATTATAATACACGTTGTGTGAAACAGGTACACCGCTGATGTAAAATTAACCGAGTGTAAGATTATGCGGGTGTTAAAATAAGCGGGTGTAATGACGACATGTTGGCCGAGGGCTGGAATGACGTCATCGCTGAGGCCCGCCTTGGCTAATGACGTCACGATAGTCAACAACCAATCACAAGCAAGGATACACAACGTCTTGGCTTGGTTAATCAAGATGGCTATATTCTAGTTAATCGCCGTGTTTCAACCCTCTCTTTCCCTGATATATTTCATACCCTCCCCAGCTATCGGGATTAGTATTGTTGAGGTAAGTGAAGAAAATAAGTAAGATATGAGGATATAAATAAAGATTCTTAGGTAAATGGGCAAATAAATACGGTTACTCCCGCTACATAGGATCTTACCGTTTTCTGTGTCTCATATTTCGTGCCTTCCATTCCTGTCCCCTTCCCTTTTGGTGAGTTGTGGGCCTTATTTAAGGCACCTGTGGTTCTAGACAGATGATCCGTGATGCAGGCACACTGAAAAATGGGCTCTAATGTGTTTAATTGGAGTGTTGCGTGAGAATGGTGGTCATTAGTTTGAAGTGGGGCGGTCGCCCTCCCCCTCTGGTGGCGACAGGTGTAACTAGGCCTTTGCCTATTTCGTTCACTAATTAGTTTTGCGGTGGCTTTAGTTTTGTATAGCTCGGTTTTCTATTCAATTAGGGCTTTATGTCACTGCATTAGTTGTTGCTCATAATTTCGCGACTTGTCATTCCGTGTCTGGCTGTCTGAGTTTCTTGGCTAGGCCTCCTTGATGACTGAGTGGGGGCTCCCACCCCTGATCACTCTTTCGTCTGGTCAACTCATAGGGCTAATTCCCTATTGAGGTCCTTTTCCTAGCCCACACCTTACCCCAGTGTATAAGGGCCTGGTTGGAGCCATGATTCTCAGTCAGTTGACACAATGCCGACTTATTCGTGGCCTAGCCTGAGTCGAAGGGAGTTATCTATTGCTATTCACACTGTTACCAGATCAGTCCGGCATCTCATGCACGGCTCCTGAAAATCTAGGGACTGTGAAACCATCATCTTGGTACATTTTGAGTTGGCAACAGTGTCAGCATTCCTCGTCTGGAATCGTCTGCTTAAACTCCAGGGTCCCTGCTTATATTGTGGTCTTCAGTGATCCTCTGATTGTTTGGCCGCTCCCTACTGGTCACTGCCGTCCGACATGAGCGTAATGAGAGGAGAATGGTGAGATGGATGTGTGGGGCCAGGCTACAGGATAGAATAACAAATGTTGAGCTGAGGAGACGTTTAGGTATAAAGAGTATTAGCGAGGTGATGCGTACAAGTAGACTGGGATGGTATGGACATGTGGAGAGAATGGATGAAAAAAATTGGGTGAAAAAAATGCAGGTCTGTGATTGTGGAGGGAGCTGCACCAAGGGGTGGACCGAGGAAGACCTGGGATCGGACTATACGTGCCGATCTCAAATCCAAGAGCTTGACAAGTGAAGCAGCCCTTAACAGGGTTGCCTGGAATGCTGCCATTAGGACAAGAGATTGAAACTGCACTTATGTGTGGAACACTCAGTCTTAAAATTTTATGTATGTATGTAAATGTATACTGGTCGTGCTGACGCTACATGCAAAACTCCTTTACACAGACGCTTCCATGTCTGCTGTACCTGCCCGACACCTCCCCCTGGTGTGCCTGTGGCCTAGACGGTCGGTCCGCATATGGACCGCTCCGCACTGGGAGCGGCCGCACTACCCCTGCTCCGCTCTGGGAGCTGCTGACAATACCCTTACACAGACGCTCCCACGTCTGCTGTCACCTGCCTGACGCCTTTCACTGGTGCCTGTGGGTCGGTCCGCATGGGTCCGCTCCGCCCTCGGGTCGGTCCGCACTACCATGGGACCGGCCCGCATGGGACCATTCCGCACTGGTACCAGACCGCCTACAAAGTCCGCTCTGGGAGCGGAGCGGATTTTCCGCTCTGGGAGCGGAGCGGACATTCCCGCCCAGCGGATTTCCGCCCTGGGAGCGGAAATCGTTTGTGTACACTTTTCCTGCCTTCTCTCCCTATTGTGAAGAGGTTAGTTGGCTGTGTGTTCACGCTCTTATGGTTTTTTCTCCTGTGTTCCTACCGGATCCTACCCTATGGTGAGGCGTCATTCTTCCCTTGAATTGTCGGGGGGATTACTCCTTCCACGGAAGTTTTACCTGGCTCGTGGTCTAGTCTGACCTGGTGCGTGGGGTTTCCCTGAAACTTTTTGTGGGTTCCCCTGTGTTCCTACCGGGTCCTACCCTATGGTGGGGCATTCTTCTTACCTTCAATTGAAGGGGGGGATCCATCCTTCACAGGATGGTGTTCTGGGCTCAAGGTCTAGTTTGCACTTAGGTGCGTCTTTCTGTCCTTGTGCCTGTGATTTTTTATGGGGATCCTTACGGGTTTTCTGCATGCTACCCTGCCTGCTCTACTTCGTTCCTCGTCTCTATGTGTCATTAATTGTGACCGTATTGGTGGTACTGCCAGACCCTACCCTAAGGTGAGGTTCTTTCTGTAACGTGGGGACTGCTGCATCCACGTGCCTGCTACCACAGGGTTTCCTACAACCCTCGTCGGTGTGGTCCTTCCCTCTGTGCTACGTGGATGGGCATTTCCCGCCACGTACGGCCCTCCCTGCATGGGACCCCTCGCTTCCAGGGCAACCATGTGAGGGTCCTGTTACGCCTCCCTGTGTCGTTGCCGGCTAGGCGCCAGGTCGCCCTGCCTCAGGTGCCTCCGTCTGCTCTGTCGACGGTGTCTGCGGACTCTGGGAGATGTGGAGGGGGGGGCGGGGGGGGAATTTGTTAGTAGTCTTGGCAAATCCATCGTCAAGGCTACTAACCTAATTGCAATGACGACTTGTCTATTTAGACTGAATTTGTTAGTAGTCTTGGCAAATCCAACATCAAGGCTATTAACCTAATTGCAATGACGACTTGTCTATTTTGACTGCTATGTTGTCATCCCAACCGCGGTTAAAAAAGAAAACGTCTATAGTCTACTCCTTAACTTGCTCTAGGAGACGTTGTACATTAACCAAAACTACCACCGAAGGTGAAAAAAGCAATTGCAGAGAAGAAAAAGGAATTTACCTTAGTTACAGACTTTGAGACCCATCCCGTGTTCTGATGGTGCAGACCCTTGTCGAACCTGCGCAAGAGCGACCTTCTCTTGTTATAATTTTTTCACGCGCCGCCATTGACACTGTCCGACATCCGTCTGTGCTCTTTAATTCACCCTGTCGCTGGTATGTTTCGGCTTATTTAGCCCTCTTTTGCTAGACAGATGCTACGTGGTTTAGGGCACACGCAAAAAGGGGCTCCGATGTGTGTCAATTGGAGATGCGTGTGAAAATAGACGACTGGAGGTTCGGGGGTCGCTTATGCCCCTTTCCCACTGATGCGACTTCATACGATTTTCGTCGCCAAGGACGTAGTCTTGTCAATTCGCAACAAATTTGTGAGACGTCAATGATTTTGACCGTTAAAAAACGTTGAAAAGTTTACACTCGGCGACGATGTCGCCGATGGGTACGACGTAATCGGCGACATTATGTGACATCATCGGCAAATTGAGCGATGGTTCGCCGATGACCTCGGCGAGAACTGTCACATTTGAATAAAATATTGCGAAATAATACGAAGGATGAACGAATCCTCGGCGTATGTTCTGCGAAGTCTTCGGCGAATTAAGCGATGGTTCGGCGAATACCTCGCCGAGATTATCGGAAAACTTTTTGCATATATTTCATGGCACAAACATAAGAACATAAGAAAACGGGAGTCTGCAGAAAGCCGATCGGCCCACAAATGGCAGATCCCTGTCACACCCAACCCCAATTACAAGGCCTAATTATAGACCCAACTCACTGCAGAGCCAACCGGGGCAACACCCAACTTGACCCAACTTGTGACCAAATGGAAAGCGCGGATCCAGGTCCTTGCCCGGGTACCTAAAGGAGCCAGAATCCAAGTGGCAGAGGCCCTTACAACCATCATAAAGCAGGCCCTACAGCTCAAGACACCCCTCGCATGGGCACGGTTCCTGGGGTTCTCCTATGGGGCCCTCCGAAAACCACCCAGAACCAACAAGACCATCTTCAGGTTTCACTAGCCACCAGAGTGAAACGTCAAGTAGCACAGTATATGGATGGAAACAAACTGGTGGAACCCCCCGAACAGCAACCAAACAGGGCCCAGAAGCAACAGGACAAGGAAGAGGAAGAGGCTGAACAGCTACGTAAGAGGGTCGCGGCGAAGCTGGCAGATAGTGACATCAAAGGGGCCGTCAGACTGTTGTCCTCTTCAGAAGGTTTTGCTGGTCAAGGCACCGAAGTTGTTGAAGCCCTACGAGAAAAGCACCCACCTACACCTAGGGACCTAAACCTCCCCCCTGCCCCAAATGACCAGATGCCCCAACCTTTAGTTGTCATGAAGGAGCAGGTGGTTGCCGCAGTGACTTCATTCCCAGCAGGCTCAGCCGCGGGCCCAGATGGTATCCGACCCGCCCACCTCAAAGGTCTCTTGGGTCAGGGATCAGGAGCTGCTGGGGAGGCACTCTTGGAAACCCTCACCAAATTCATCAACATGGTTTTAAGAGGGGAAGTACCCGACTGTGCCACACCCCTATTTTTGGGGGCATCACTCTGTGCACTGGCAAAAAAAGATGGCGGTGTGCGCCCAATAGCAGTAGGGAACACCTTCCGCCGCCTTGCCACAAAGGTGGGTTTGAAACCACTCTCGAATGGCCTAGGTCAACACTTAAGACCAGTTCAACTAGGTTTCGGAACTCCAGGGGAGTGTAAAGCTGCTGTACACGCAACCCGCACCTACCTCAGCCAAGCCCAAGAAAAACGAGTGCTTCTAAAGATTGACATGCGGAATGCATTCAACAGCATTTGCAGGGATGTCTTCCTCTGTGCAGCTCAAGAACACATCCCCACTCTGTACCCTTACTTTGGCAGGCTTATTCCAAACCTTCAATCCTGATTTTCGGCGAGACGGTAATCCCATCAGCGACCGGGTTACAGCAGGGAGATCCAGGTGGTCCTGCTCTTTTCTCAATAGGGGTGGATGCAGCAGCTAACAAAGTAAGGTCAGAACTGAATGTATGGTACCTGGACGATGCAACCTTGGGTGGGTCTGTAGAGAACGTTCTAACCGACCTAAATAACATCGTAACTGAAATTCCCGGCGCGACCGGGAACAAAGAAACTACCACCACAGTATATAAACAATACATAAGATCAGTGATGGAATACGCAAGCCCAGCCTGGGCTTCTAACCTAGCTGAAACACTCATAAGACCTTACAGACTACCGGTATTCAAAACAAAGCCCTGAAGATCATTACAGGCTGCACAGCTACTTCACCCACAGATCACCTACATCAAGAAACCAAAATCCTCAAAGTCAAAGACCATCTGAACATGAGAGGCACTCAATTCCTGGCAGAAGCCTCCACGAACCAAGACCACCCACTAAACTACATGGCAACACACCCACAGACACCAAGAAATATCAAAACAACACCCAGCACACAGTATCACACACAATTATTGTCCTCTCTCCCTCCCTGCCCACCCCGAACCAACTTCCAGAAGCACATCCATACTCACATCTCACCGATCCATCCACTCACTCACAGACAACATGCAGCTGCATGCACGACCTCCCGAAATCCATCCTTCCGAATCCTCCCTTCCTCGCGAGGACAGAGTCCACCTGGCCAGGCTGAGATGCGGACACCATCCAGCTCTCCTGAGCTATCAGAAGAGACTGGATGACTCCGTTGTCGACGCCTGCCCGGGATGTAACACAGCACCCCATACCATTAACACATCATAGAAGACTGCATTTCACACAACCACTTACGCCAACAACACAATCTACACTCAATGAGAGCTCTGTGGGAAAGCCCGATCGTGGCCATGGCCTTTCTCAGGGACTCGGGGCTGTTCGGCCAGGCAGCTTAGGGAACAACAACATCGTAACTGACCTCGGCCAGGCTGGGCTACTGATAAATGACACCAAATGTGAACTTGTCCTCCTCAACCACACACGTGAAAAAAGAGAAGAGACTCAGGCCCTGTTTCAAGGCATATTGCCAGATGTAAAGATCCTTCAGGAGCACCCGCAAACCCTATTAGGTTCCCTACTAACTCTGGCAGCAATCCCACCAGCACTTCAAGTTAAAAAGGAGGAGCTTCAACGTCTCGTGAGTCGCCTGATACACACCGATGCCCACTCAGCTCTGGCCCTTCTCAAGAATTGTTTCTCCATCCCAAAACTCCAATATCTCTTGCGCACATCGATGACTTACACGAACAATGGTGGCCTCCAAGAATTAGACAGCATAATCCGAGAAGCAGTGACCAGCATCACCAACGTGGAATTTCAAGAACGGACCTGGACACAAGCCACTCTTCCTGTCCGCCTCGGGGGCTTGGGCATACGGAGAGCCTCGGATATTGCCTCCCCAGCCTTTATCTCTTCCCTCATCGCGACCAACGACCTTGTAGTGTCCATCCTTTCTTCTCAACCCAGAATGACACTTACTAGGGACATAGCAGTAACGATTAACACCTGGAAGGAAAGTACAGGAGCAGAGGAGAAGCCTCAGGGTACCTCCAGGAGCAAGCAGAAAGCGTGGGATACCATCTCGGCGAAGAAAACTCAAGAAAATCTCCTAACCAATGCAGACCAGGTTACAAAAGCACGCCTCCAGGCAGCCGCCCGTTTGGAGAGTGGCTTGTGGTTACACACCATCCCCATCCCACCTCTTGGAACTCCCTTCGATGCTGAAGCGCTCCGGGTTGCCATCGCGCTCAGAGTGGGTGCGGCAGTTTGTCACCCACACACTTGCAAGTGTGGTGGGGGGATGCTCAAGGTCACCATGCCTTGTCATGTAATTACAATGCAGGCCGCCTACCAAGACACTCTGCACTAAATTATGTCATAAAACGGGCCCTGCAGAGTGCTAACCGTGCATGAATCCTCGAACCACATGGACTTCACAGAGAAGACGGCAAACGGCCAGATGGGATGACCACTTTCCCTTACAAGAATGGCCGGTGCCTCGTGTGGGATGCCACATGTGTTGACACTTTCTCCACAACCAACATCGCCAGAAACGCCGACGAAGCAGGTGAAGCCGCCCGGATAGCAGAAAATAAAAGCGAGAAAAATATCAAGCCATCGCCAGAAATCATCAGTTCGAGCCCATGGCATTCGAAACTTCAGGAGTCTTCGGCCCTACCACCCTTAAGATGGTGAATGAAACAGGCCGTAAAATCAGAGAAGTTTCAGGAGAACCCGGGAAACCCTCTGGCTCAAGCAAAGACTAGGGATGGCTATCCTCCGGGGCAATGCCACCAGCGTCATGAGCTCAGTACGACTGGACTGGGTCATGCCACTGTCTGAGGCCCGGGCAGGAGTGGTGTATCCGTAGTCTCTCCACAGTAGGGTAAAAAAAAAATAAACTTTATTTGTATTTAACATGTGTGATGCACATAAATAAAAGGGGATATGTCGGATGGTTGAAAGCCACAGTTGCTCGCGCGTTTGGGGCTAGCAACACGTATTATGAAAAACATGAATCCTCCTTCATTCACTGTCTCCCCCTCACTCACTCAACCCCATAATTTGCCGGAGGATAACAGGTTTTTCACAATACAGTACGTAGACGGAGGTCTTTATTATAATTCACTAATGCCTTGAGGACTGACCTCACCAAAATGGTCAGAGATCGACACAAGATTACGGGGTCTGCAGAGCGCCGATTGGCCCACACCAAGCTGATCCCCCCTCATACCCAACCCAACTCGTCGAAAATGTACAAATTTATCTTGAAGGGGGGTCTAGAGTTTTTTGTTTTAAGTTTGATGGAGGTCTAGTGAGGAAACTAAGAAATAAAGGAATGAATAACCAAACAAACGGTCCATTTCCCCTTAACCCCGGCTAGTTTTGTAATGATTGTTCACCAGAACCCGGCCGGTTTTCAAAAAATGGTTTTATTCCAGAAACAATAGCGAATGGGGTAGGAATGAAGGAAAAACCACGAAAAACCGCTCAAAAAGCTTAAAGAATGGTCCTACAGAGCCCCCGAAAACGTATTTTACAAGAGTAAAAAATTGAAGGCAATTACCCCAAAAAACCAGGTTATTGCGCGCTCACGCGCACACACCTGGACCTCGGCCTGTTACTCTTTCTATTAATTTCTGCAACATTCGCGGACTTTCCTCTAACTTTCACTCTGTTGAGCACCATCTCTCCTCCTACAAACCTGATCTTCTCTTCCTCACCGAAACCCAGGTGTCTGTAGCAACATCCAGCAACCCCTTCTCTGTATCCTCCTACTTTCTCTATCCTAGTTTCAAAGCCAAAGGCGGATGTTGTGCATATGTGCACAACAAACTCACTTGCTCTCGTGTTCCCGATTTCGACTCCTCTGAATTCTAAACTTTATGGCTCAAACTTTCCTGTCATTCTCTTACTAAATATTTCTGTGCTGTCTATCTTTCCCCTAACTCTACCAACTTTCCTAAATTCTTTGACTATCTAAACTCTACAGTGGAACACATTCTATCCATTTCTCCTTTCTCAGAAATCTCCATCTTAGGAGATTTCAACGTTCACCACCGCCAATGGCTCTCCTCTCACACTACTGATCCACCTGGTGAACAAGCCTACGTCTTTTCTATCCTAAATGACCTAGAGCAGTTAGTTCAGCAACCCACCCGTATCCCGGATCGCATCGGAGATCGGCCCAACATTCTTGACCTGTTTCTAACTTCTAACCCTTCTTCTTATACTGTCGATCTTTTCTCTCCTTTGGGCTCCTCCGACCATAAACTTATCTCTGTCACCTGTCCTATCTCTCCAGTACAGCCACCCGATCCTCCTAGCCGGCGGCGCTTGTGGCACTTTGGCGCTGCCGACTGGGAGGCTCTTCGGCAGTACTTCTTTGATTTCCCATGGAATGATTTCTGCTTCCATGGCCGAGGACCCTCGGAGAGTGC
The DNA here is from genome assembly GCA_032716605.1 of Paralithodes platypus. Lineage (NCBI taxonomy): Eukaryota > Metazoa > Arthropoda > Malacostraca > Decapoda > Lithodidae > Paralithodes > Paralithodes platypus. The sequence goes on from CM064498.1 coordinate 48,692,784, forward strand.
TAAACGCATTACCGAGGTAATCCTATCGGGCATGGAAGCATACATTCCATTCTCTTTCTCTCAGACTAATGCTAAAAAATCTTGGTTTACTCACGCCTGTTCTACTGCTGTCCGCAATAAGGAGGAAGCATTCAAACGGTACCGACGCATTAAAACTCAAGACTCTCATTCTTCATATGTTTCTGCCCGGAATCAAGCCAAATCTGTTCTTCGACTTGCCAAACACTCTTTCATCAATAATAAATGCACTGATCTATCCAACTCTAGCTCTTCTCAAGCTTTCTGGCATCTAGCCAAAAACCTCTTCAACAATTTCTCTTCCTCGTCTTTCCCTCCCCTTTCCCACTCTGATGGCACAACCATAACTTCTTCCTCTGACAAAGCTAAACTCTTCGCTCAAACTTTTGCTAGAAACTCCACCTTGGATGATTCCGATGCTATTCCTCCCTCTCCGCCCTCCTCTCTCTTACTTATGCCTAATATCCTAATCTCTTCTAAAGATGTACTTTCTACCCTCTCTGGCTTAACACTAATAAGGCGTACGGTCCGGACGGTGTTCCTCCTGTTGTTCTCAAAAACTGTGCTTCCGTGCTGACTCCCTGCCTAGGCAAACTCTTTCGTCTCTGTCTATCCTCTAACGTCTTCCCTTCATGCTGGAAGTTTGCTCACATTCAACCTGTCCCAAAGAAGGGTGACCGCTCTCAACCCTCCAACTATCGTCCAATTGCTCTTATCTCTTGTCTTTCTAAAGTTTTTGAAACTATTCTTGCTTCCAAATTTCTTAAGCATTTCTCTTCTCATAATCTGCTCTCAGATCGCCAGTATGGCTTCCTTAAGGGTCGCTCTACTGGTGATCTTCTTTCATATCTTACTAACTCTTGGTCATCCTCCTTTCGGGACTTCGGTGAGACTTTTTCTATTGCACTAGACATATCGAAAGCCTTCGATAGAGTCTGGCATAAATCTTTAATTTCTAAACTACCCTCCTTCGGTTTCTATCCCTCCATCTGTGCCTTTGTCTCTAATTTCCTTTCCGGCCGTTCCATAGCTGCGGTTGTGGACGGCCATTGTTCACTTCCTCACCCTATAAACTCCGGTGTTCCTCAGGGCTCTGTCCTATCTCCTATTCTCTTTCTAATTTTATAAATGATCTCCTTAACTGTACCTTAATTCCCATCCATTCATACGCAGACGACTCAACCTTACACTACTCCATTACTTTTTCAGAACGCCCCAGCCAGCAATCCCTCAACGACAAACGTAATGAAGCCATAGAACTATTAAATTCTGATCTAAATACTATTTCCAATTGGGGCAGAGAAAACCTTGTTAACTTTAATGCTTCCAAAACCCAATTTCTCCATCTATCTACCCGTCAGGATCTCCCAGCGGACTATCCCTTATTCTTCAACAATACAAAAATCAACCCTTCATCTTCTCTCAATATTCTTGGTGTCTCTTTTTCTTCTGCTCTCATTTGGAAGGACCATATTACCAGTCTTGCTAAGGCAGCCTCCCAGAAGCTGGGTGTGCTCAACCGCCTTAGGGGGTTCTTTTCCCCTGCACAGCTTCTTGCTCTGTACAGGGGCATAGTGCGCCCTTGTATTGAGTATTGTTCACATGTGTGGGGAGGTTCCTCTCACACCGCTCTCCTAGACAAAGTTGAAAGGAAGGCCTTTCGTATCATTAACTCCCGTCCACTCACCAACTCTCTGCAATCTCTCTCTCTCCGCCGCAATGTTGCATCTCTCTCGCTATTCTATCGCTACTATAATAATCAGTGTTCCTCAGAGCTATCCCAGTGCATACCACCTCCTTTACGTAGGGCACGTGGTACCCGTCTTGCAACTCAATCCCACCCCTACTCTGTGCAAACTCTCCAACCCAAGAGTGAAACGTTACTCTCAAACTTTCTTCTACTCAACATCTGAGCTCTGGAACTCTCTCCCAGAATCAGTCTTTCCCTCTTCCTATGACTTAAATTGCTTCAAACTCCGCGTGTCCAGGCATTTTGGCTCGAACGTCCCTTGATTTTGGCCCTGTCACTCTTTCAACTATGGGGGAGGCACTCGCTATAGGCAGTTATGCCTTTTGCCTCCCTCAATCACATAGAAAAAAAAAAAAAAAAAAAAAAAAAAAACACGTGGACTTTGAGAGTTTTCAACCATCGGCATGGTTGCGTGGGATACGTACACAGTTCCCATACAAATCTGAGCCCTCTCGAGTGGCTACACCTGAGGTTACGGTCGGAGCAATTAGGGTGACTCGTCAGACGCGTCGCTGGGGCTGTGCGTTACATACATCGCCGACGCGTCAGACGCGTCGCTTGGGCTGTACGGGTTAAGGGGGGATGGGCGTAATATTTGCTCATTTATATATTTGTTTATGATTTATTTAGTTTCATCCCTAGACCTCCATCAAGCATATAAAGCACCCCCCAACAGTCGCTGGGGCTGTACGGGTTAAGGGGGGATGGGCGTAATATTTGTTAGTAGTCTTGGAAAATCCAACGTCAAGGCTATTAACCTAATTGCAATGACGACTTGTCTATTTTGACTGCTATGTCGTCATTCCAACCGCGGTTAAAAAGAAAACGTCTAGAGTCTACTCCTTATCTTGCTCTAGGAGACGTTGTACATTAACCAAAACTACCACCGAAGGTGAAAAAAGTATAGAAGAGAAGAAAAAGGGGTTTACCTTAGTTACCGCTCAAGGCCCATCCCGTGTTCCGTCATGCGCCGATCCCTGTCGAACGTGCGCATGAGCGACCCTCTCTTGTTATCATTTTTTCACGCGTCGCCATTGTTGAGTCCGCTTTTGTTGTGCTCCTTCAATTCACCCTGTTTAGGTTCGTTTCGGCTTTTCTGGCCTTCTTTTTGTTAGACAGATGTTACGTGATCTAGGACACACGTAAATGGGCTCCTCAGTGTGTTTAATGGAGACGCGTGTGGAAATAGCTACCGAAGGTACGGGGGCGCCTGGCGTTCCTCGTATGTGTTTTTCATTCCTTTCTCTTTTCATATTCTTTTTTCCTGTTAGTCTGGGCATAGTTTAGCTTATTTTAGCCTAGCTTGTTTCTCATTCAGGAATTGCTATGCCCTATGAGTTTTCATATTTTCATAGCCTAGGTGTACAGTTGGTTCACAATCTGAGATTTCGTGGTGGCGGTGCTGTTTGTAGGGTTTGTGTCGGCCGCATTATTAGCGTTATTCCCGAGTCCCCCCTTACGAGCCTTCACTGTGTCTCAAGGGCCTGGGCGCTTGGTGGTTCGTGATATCCAGGGGTACCCTACGGGGGCCTCTCCCTCACACCACAGGGTTTTTCGCCCCTGACACATTCTCTCCTCACGGCTAGGCCACCCTTTTTCTCGCCAGTTTCATTTACTGGTTTTTGTGTTCCCTTACTGTTTTCACCTCCATCCTTTCATTCCCTTTTGCCCAATCCTGGGGTACCCTACGGGGGCCCCTGTTTGTGCCGAACCACCCTTCCTGCCACTTCTCCTCATGGGCTTTGCTCTATCTCTGTGGGTGGGGTGGTTCCTGGGGGATGTGCCTCCTCTCCCCTGGTGTGTCTTCCTTGCCTCTCCCTTGACCGGTTGAGTCAGGATATTCAAGGAAGACACTGCTCAGCTTGATGGCCATCGTCGCTTGGAGTCATAAGGAGTTGACGCTTTTTTCTGGGCCTGTGTTGGTATTACCTAGACGCTCCTCTCGCTTTTTCGGCGCCGGACCATCTCGGCCGGTCCCGCAAATTTGCGGAGTGCTCGATTCGGTCCACGGACGATTCGGCTCCCCGCAAATTTGCGGAGATGGCTGGGGGGTGTCGCGGTGTGGCGGGGGGTTTGTGTCGGTACGGTTATGCCTCCATTGGCCCGCAAATTTGCGGTTATAGTTGGCTTTCCCGGTGACCCTTTTTTGTGTCATCTTGTTGCCTGGTACTATATTGGTGTATGCACTTGCCTGGTGTTATGGACCCTGCATGTCGAGTGTTGAGTGGTGGTTAACACTTTCTCCATCTTTGCAGGTTTCTGCTTGTGCTCTTCCGCCTCACCCGCCCTCCTCACCTCCATCGGTGCTCCCGGTTTAGAGTGAGTACGACTTCCAGTTTGCGTGTGTGTTCCTGTTTACCCATGCTCATTCCCTGGTTTTTATTGGACATTATCTTCACTTACTCCGTCAACGTGCTGCTTATGGTGTGTGTTCTTCCATTGCAGGTGGGATGCCTTGCTTTCGCCAGGGCTGTGGCTCCCCGTGCTTGGACTGCCACAGGTCCTGCTTGCGGCATTCGCAATGTGTGTCCTCTACGGCCTACCTCCCGCTTTGTGTGGGCCGTGTATGGACCTGGTGGATGTGGTGGACCATCACCCTGGTTCCTCTGACGCGGCGGTGGCCTCTGCATCCCTTCAGTCTGTGTGGGCGGTGGTCTCCCACCACATCAGGACTGTGGGCCACCGTTTCCCGGCCTTTGTTGACGACCGGATCCGCGTCGCCCTGGGCATCCCTGACCCGTCTGGGGGCCGTTTACCTGGCCCTCTCCCTGCTCGGGCCCTCCTCCCTGGGTCCCGTGGTCGGTCGTCGCATCGTCGGGTGGATCCCCAGCTCCGTCCACGCTCTCGCTCTCCTCGTCGCTCATCCTCTACTGCCCCTCCTCGTCCGCCTGCTCACCTTGACTCCGCCGTTCGCCCTCGTCATGGTTCTCGCCCTGAGGCCGGGTTAGCGTCTCTGCCCCTGTACGCCCTCCCCTGGCCTCTCCGGATAGGGGCTCTACTACCTTCCGCCCGCTTCCCCTGCACAAAAGACGTCCTCTTCATTTGTCCTCTACTCGCGCGGATGTTCATGCTGTAGCTGGCCTCTGCTCCCTCCTTCTACTCTGTCCAGGAGGGTCCGCCAGGATGTAGTTGCTTCTCCTCCTACTTCTCCTGCTTCGGTGCCTCTTCTTCCTTCTCGGTCTCGTCCCAAGGTGGAGGTTCCTCCCTCCTCCGCCTCGGTGTCGGGCCGCCCTGTTCTCTCAGCCCCGGGGATCCTTGCTCTGTTCCCCCCGCGGCTCCTTCTGACCTCCTTTCACCCGGCCAGCCTTCCCCCTCCCGTCATCCTGCTCCTCTTCCTTCTTCTATTCCTGATCTTCGCTTGCCGGCTCCCCGTGAGGGTACCCCGCCGCTTGACTCGGTGGAGTATAGCGAGGTTTCGGGGTCCCCTTTCTCGGGGGCTGACGTGTCGCTGGAAGAGGGGGATGGTGATGTTTCCCCCTCGGGCGTTAGTGATCGGGAACGAGACCCTCAGGACCGTCACGGCCGTCGTCGCTCGCCTTCTTTGGGCCGCGACGCTGCTGTTTCCTGTCATGGGTCTCGCTCTCGCTCACGCTCGCCCCTGCGGGCCGAACTATCTTCGAGGGGGTCGCCTCTCTCGGATCGATTTTCGGCTATGCAGGGGTGGGTTGTGTCTCACTTCGACGCGCGCTTGGAGGCGCTGCAAGAATCCCTCTTATCGCGCTTCTTGGCGGTGACACAACCTCAGCGCCTCACCCAACCTGCCCCTGCTTTGGTCCCCCTCCCCTCTGCGGTGGACCACATTCCTTCTCGCCCTGCTTCTCCGCCTGCCCGGTCGTCGGCTAGTACTGCTCCTGCCCTGGCTCAGGTGGTTGCCCCTACTGTCTCCCATGCGGGGGTCCTCCGTCTGCTAGGGCAGGGTCCGCGCTTGCCCCCCATCCAAAAGGCCAAGGTCCCGTCGCGGACTATGCCGCTCCTCTATGGCTCCTTGGCTGTTTGGAAGGGGGTGCAGGCCTCCCACCCGGAGCGTGCTACCGACTTCCCGTCAGGTGAGAGGGCCCTACCTTTGGACTGGTCGGTCCAAATAAATGATAAAATGCAGTTCAGGGCGATCAGGGTGGATGGTCAGGTGGCCGACGTGGAGGTGCGGGCGTACCCGACAAGGACTGACCTTCAGTACTTCTCGGTGAAGCCCAAGCCCCGTCTGCTCCTCGGACTAAGCTCTGGTCAGACTTCAGCCGCCAGGACATCCTTCAGGATGTTCAGTCCCTGGCTGTGTTAACGGGACTGTCCTCCTATGGGACGGGTTTGTGCGACGACGGTAAGCCTGGCTTGGCCGTCGTGCTCGATAACCCTCTCCCATTGGAGGCCTGGTTTGCTGAGGCCTTAGACTTTGCCAACCGTTCCGTCGACAGATCTATTTCAGTCCCTCCCCCAGAGTCGTCACTGCTTTTGCCTCCTCTGGTATCTGTCGGCGGATTGGATGGCAAGCTCTGGTCCTGGATTAGCGCTCCCAAACTTGAAATTTGTGCTATTGCTAACCCGTTCTTCTCCCACCCAGATAAGTCCTCTGTCGACAGGGATTTTACCTTGCGGCAGAGGGTGGCGAACTTATTGTCTTGTCTTCTAGGTTCCCTCCAGACGTCTGTTCACCACCTGCGACTTATCGAGGCGACTGCACCTGGCGATCTTCGCGAGGGCTTGGACCACGTTCGGCGGATCCACCTTCAGCTCGCGGTGTCTTTGGTTCCCGAGCTGAAGGCGGTTTTGTGCGAGGCAACTCGACAACGCCAGACGGTAAGGTCCTCGTTCTGCCGGAAGGCCCCTTTGGATATTCGTCAGGGTCTATTATACTCTGAGCTATATACATCGGGGCTTTTTGCGCAGGATGCTTGGGAACGCTACGCTTCTCTGTCAGCGGACCCTGCTTACGACACGCAAAGACGCGCTGTGTCGCAGTCCCGTCCTTCTGCCGGTCCCCTTCGGGGTGCTGCCGCCACTGCTGCCGCCAAGAAAGGGCGCAGGAAAGGGAAGTTGCCGGCCAGAGCGTCGGTTCCGCCTCGCACTTCTGCTCCTGCTCCCTTTCATCCCCGCCGAGAAGGGGCTGGCCAGCCTTCCACTTCCGGCCGCACTTCGACGGGGTCTGACACACGACGGACAGGGGATGGGGTGACCCGCCCTTTTCGGCGAGGTGGGGGGGGTAGGGGTGGTCAACGTGGCTCTTATGACCGCAGGGACCGTACCGGGGGACCCTCCACGTCAAAAATGTGTAGGTTCTCCAGGTCGGTCTCCTCCTTGTTCTCCTTCTCGCCTCGCAGAAAGGGTCGCTCACCTCATCTCGGGGGCTCCCACAGGTTATTTTCGCCCTTGCGCCTTTCGGTGGCCACGAGGGACGTGGGGGCGGAAGATTGCACGGAGGGGTCTAACCTGGAGATGGAAGTCCAGACCCCCACTCAGCTCTTGTCAACGAAGCCGGCCTGTCTCTTCGGAGGTGGCCGACGTGATTACATCCATGCACGAGCAGGGAATCGTCAAGGAGGTGAAAGCCGGTCTACCGGTTTTCCTCTCCCGTGTTTTTCTGGTACCAAAGAAGGACTGCGACGCGATGCGACCGGTGGTGGATCTGTCGGCCCTCAACGGGCACATCGTGAACACACGGTTTCGGATGCTGACGGTGCACCAGGTACGACTGGCCCTGCGACCTCTGTCGTGGGTAGTGTCGCTGGACCTCAAGGATGCGTATTGGCACGTTCCGATCCATCCTCGTTTTCAGCGATTCTTGGCCGTTCAGACTTCCGATCGTGTGTTCATGTTCGACAGACTTCCCTTCGGTCTCAACATCGCGCCGCGGATCTTCTCGAAACTGGTAAAGCAGGCTCTGGATCCTCTCCTCAGGGGCGGCCTCCAAATCCTGTTTTACTTGGACGACTGGTTGATAGTTTCAGACACCCTAGAACAGTGCGTCCACGACACCCTCACAGTAGTTCAACACATCACACAGTTAGGGTTCAACATCAATATTCCCAAGTCGCGCCTGACCCCGTCGCGTGTCGTGACGTGGGTAGGTCTCGAATGGGATCTGACCAACGCTACAGTGACCCAGAGTCAGCCAAACGCGGTGAAACTTCGCAGGAAGGTCTTCGCCGTGTTGCACTCGGTCTCCCTCACGAGGAGGATCTGGGACTCGTTAGTGGGTTCGCTGAATTGGGCCGCTCTGACCATTCCCTTAGGGAGGCTCAGGCTGCGCCGCCTGATACTCATGGGCAACAAGGTGTTTCCGTTGGCCCCTATGGATCGGCTCATGCCGATCCCGCGTACCATTCACAGACACTTAGGACACTGGGTTGCTCGGGGCACGCTCTCTGCGGCTGTGCCCTGGACCGCCCCCCCGCCGACGATCTGGGTAGATACAGATGCGTCGAGCGAGGTAGGGTGGGGTTACCAATCCAACCTGGGACATCAACATCACGGCAGATGGGTGGGACACACACACCTACACATCAATGCCCTCGAACTGTTGGTTCCCTTGTTCTTCCTGAGGGACCACGCGCTGGCCCTTCGGGGAAAGTCGGTGGCCTTCAGGATGGACAATCAGACAGCTGTCCACTGTATCCAAAAGCAGGGGTCCTCCAGGTCTTTGACTCTGTTGGGGATCTCAGAGAAGTTGTTCTTCCTCGCGAACCGACACAACATCTCCTGCACGCCTCCTACCTGCCCGGGACTGCCAACCTGTGGGCGGACGCCCTGTCGCGAGGACGGGGCGTTCTTGTAGAATGGGCAATGAAACAGACTGTATTCGACGACCTCGCAGCTTCCTGGGGTGTTCCGGAGGTCGACTTGTTCGCATCGAAGGAGACGCGCAAGTTGCCTCAGTACCTGTCCCTCCGGACTCGCACTCCGGAGGGGGGTCCGGACGCTTTCATGGAAGACTGGAACAGGTGGCAGTCGATATACATATTTCCGCCACCAGACGCACTGTTGATGTGCAAAGTCCTCGCACGACTGCGGCTGTACCGCGGCAGAGTCTGGCTAATAGCGCCTCTGTGGCCAGCCCAGGCTTGGTACTCCCAGTTGAAGCGGTGGTGCCCGAGTCCGGTCCCTCTCCCTCTCTCAAACTTCCACTTGAGCCAGGTTGGCGACCTGCGGACCTCGTTGGCCTTCGCATCGTGGATGTTCGTGAGGCACGGTGGCTCCCAGTCCACGGACGGGACCTGACTGACTTCCTGAAGCGTTCATGGACGTCTTCGACTTGGGGGACTTACGAGTCCCACTGGAGGTCTTTTACTAGGTGGATACAGGACACTCACCAGACTGTTAGCTCTCCTTCCCTCGTCCTACACTACTTGTTTTCACCTCTTCCGTACACGTCGCTCTCAAGTCAACACTATACGTAACCACTTGTCTGCCATCCGGGAGGTCTTTGAGTCCGTCACTGGGCTGGTCGTTCCACCGAAGGAGCTGGATTCCTTCATGAAGGCTGCCTTCAGGGAGCGACCGCCTCCGCGCCAGATCCCTCCTCAGTGGGATCTGGGGCGTGCTCTGGACCTTCTGGCTTCTCACACATATACACGGGACACTACACCGGTTCAGTTGCTCGAGCGTACACTCTTCCTTGTCGCTCTGGCCACTGGGGATAGGGTGTCTGAACTAGCTGCCATGTCGCGGTCCCAGGAATGCATGCGATTCTCCCCGTCCTTGAATGTCGTCACGTTAGCCCCCTCCCCTCATTTTGTTGCCAAGAATGAGAGAGACACCCACATTTTCAAGCCTTTTACCATCCAGGCTTTAAAGCGTGGGCATACTCACCATGTGTTGTGCCCGGTGCAGGCCTTGCACTCCTATGTTGAGTCTGTGGCTCCGACTTCGGGTACTGCTGTGTGGGTGTCTCCTCGGACTGGTAGGAGGCTCTCGAAGGTACAGATAGGACGCCACATTTGTCGGGTCATTCGTGCCAGTAACCCTGCTTGTCGGGGTTCTGCGCACGATGTGCGATCCTTTGCTGCCTCCTTACGGTTCCTGCAAACTCGTTCGTTGCCTGACGTCGCCTCGGCGGGTTTGTGGTCTTCTGTCCATACCTTCGTCTCCTCCTACCTCTCCATGTCCATTGTTAGACCCCCTCGGCCTGTGATAGCTCTCGGGAGTCGTGTTTCCTAGGGCTCTCGCGAAGTTGCCTGGTCTTCCCCCCTCGTCACTTTTTCTTTTCCTTTGTTTTCTTTCGAAAAGGGGGGGAGGGAAGTACGGGTTTGCAACACTGGATTACAAGTTTGGGGTTATGTTATATGTATACAGTACATAAGTGTTTTTGCCTCATTGATAATTGTGTTTTGTTTTTGTGATCAGTGTTTTTGTTCATTTTGGAAGAAAAGGGATTTTGTGTACAGTACTTTTTGGTTTAAGACAAGTCTATGGTTTTGCATTACTATGAATGACGGGCACGTGTTAAAACTGCTCTTTTTAGCTACTCCTCAGTTTTTCACTCTTTTATTAAACTCTCTTGTTTAAATTGTGTTTCTTTGTCATTCATAATTTTGTCTTATGCATTGGTTTTTTTTGGTAGGTTGGGCTTGGATGTCCTCCTCCTATTTGTTATGCAGCCTTGACGTTGGATTTGCCAAGACTACTAACAAATTGGGAGGTTTGACGTACCTCCCAACCTACCAAATAGGAAAACCTACTATTTGGTAGTAGTCTTGGAAAATCCAACGTACATAATACCCTCCCTCACGCCGGACCCCTGCCCATCCGCGTTCTTCTGCTGACGTGAGATGTGATAACAAGAGAGGGTCGCTCATGCGCACGTTCGACAGGGATCGGCGCATGACGGAACACGGGATGGGCCTTGAGCGGTAACTAAGGTAAACCCCTTTTTCTTCTCTTCTATACTTTTTTCACCTTCGGTGGTAGTTTTGGTTAATGTACAACGTCTCCTAGAGCAAGATAAGGAGTAGACTCTAGACGTTTTCTTTTTAACCGCGGTTGGAATGACGACATAGCAGTCAAAATAGACAAGTCGTCATTGCAATTAGGTTAATAGCCTTGACGTTGGATTTTCCAAGACTACTACCAAATAGTAGGTTTTCCTATTTGGTAGGTTGGGAGGTACGTCAAACCTCCCAATTTGCTCATTTATATATTTGTTTATGATTTATTTAGTTTCATCCCTAGACCTCCATCAAGCATATAAGCACCCCCCAACACCCTCCTTCAAGATCAATTTGTACATTTTTCGATAGAAAAATATCCTGGCCGAAGGCCGGCTCATCAAAAAGTACAGGCTCGCTATCGCTAGCCAGGAAAAACTCAACGCCTAAATGACACAAAGTCTTAACCCTCTCACGTTCTTGATGCAATTTTGAGCCTATTAGGGATACTTTAAATTCTTTGTTACCATCAGGGGTATTAGAAAACCTTTAGTTTAGTTACCTTAACCTCTGCAGTTGTATTTGAGTTAGCTGTGGGCAGAAAACTATTTTTGGAGAAGTCATTATAAGAGCGAGAAAACTATTTCTTATTGCTAATCTGGCAGCCTCTGCGTCATATGGTTGTGAGAGGGTTAATATTGACAACGAAATGGGGTCAAATGTCTTAAAATCGCTAAATTAATGGGCCGAACGTCATAACATATGAACACTAATGGGTTAACCATGAGGAAGAAAAACGACCCATCTCCCCTTAATTCGGAGATGGCAATGTCGTTGCCGTATGTTTACATTACGGTACAGTAATTGAGCCCACCTCGCTTTTTTTTGTTTTCTCTTTCTCTCCCTCTCTCTTTGCCTCGTATGTTTACGTTACGGCTTAATTGAGCCACCTCGCTTTTTTTGTTATCTCTTTCTCCCTCTCTCTTTGCCTTGTGTCCGTTCGGCCCCGTTCAGCCTACGTTTAAGACGTTTACCCCCATCCAGGTTTCAATATTTTCCTGGTGAGCGGTAGCGAGCCATATATATATTTTTTTTTTGAGAGCAAGCTAAATTTGTACATTTTTTGATAGAAAAATTACGGCGAAGCCGGATTTCTCCATAATGCTGGTTCGCTATCGCTTGCAGGAAGATATCGATACTTGGATGGGGATAAACGTCTTAAAACAGTTGGCTGAATGGATACAAGCCAGAGAAAGAGAGAAAAGGAGAGAAAGAGAAAAAAACAGGTGAATCCCCCACGAGAGGTGCATAGAAAAAAGGGTTGACAGGTTCACTATAGGCCTAATCAGTGTTTTTTACCCACCTCGCCGAAGGTGCTCTTTGGCCTCGGCGAGGTGTGTCTTGAGCATTCCGCGACATCGCAAGGCCCTTCACATGCCTCGTGCGGAGCATACCCCTGGCGGGTATACTCTCGGCGAGTACTCATGCGCACGCAACTAACCGGCGAGGAAATCGCCGATGACTCTTGTGCATCGTCGATGTTCTCAGAACATCTGAGAGCATCGGCGAGCCGCCGTGCACCGTTGCAAAGTTTTTTTTTGTGTGAAACCCTCCGCGATGTCTCGCCGATGACCTCCGAGGGCCTCGCAGATCCCTCTGCGATGTTCGTCGATGCTTGCGAGGGCTACGACCCCTCGTCAGTCCTCGTACAAAATTTTGAACAATCCGAACATTTGCGATGACCCAAAAGGGCCCTTGCGAGGCCTTGCGAGTCAAACGATTTTCATGGGAGGGTTCAAGATTTTTTTTGCGACATGTCACGAATGTGCCCATTTCTTGGTGTCGGCGATGAAAATCGTATGAACTCGCAACAGTGCTAATTCAGGTTTGGCTATGCCCAATTGAGTTTTCATTTATTCATAGCCTAGGTGTTTACGTTCGGGTAAAATTCAGAAATCACTGGGGGCCTTGCTTTATTTGTAGTGCCTGTGTCGGTCTTTTTTCATCAGCGTTCTTTCCCGAGCCCCGCCCTTCCGATCCTGCAGAGTGGGTCAGGGCCTGGGCGTGGTGGGTTTTACTCCCCTGGGTTTTTTCGCTTACGACACTTACTATGAATAGGCTATGCGCCCCCCTTTTTTCTCCCCAGAGGTCAATTCCTGGCATGTTTTTACCCGTTTACGTTTCACCCTCATTCTTTCGCCCACCTTGAACTCGTGCCCTTGCTTCATTAGTGGTGCTGTGCTGTCGTTGTCACCCTCGCCCTGCTTTGGCTGGTTAGGCGAGTTGGGGGCGGCGCTCTCTTCCTTATCGTAGCGGTCAAGCAAGCGCCCCCCCACCCCATCTCTTCAAGCTGAGTTCAGGGGCACGTTTTCGGTGGGCATTCATCCTCTTTACTGCACTTTCGGGGGTACCTTCGGAGTCCCCATGTGTGCATAACCACCCTCCCTGCCTCGGTTTCTCTCCTGGGCTATGCTCGTTCTATCGCGGGTAGGGTGGTTCCTGGGGGTGTCCTCGCCTCCCCTGGTGTGTCTTTTCCCTGCTGCCCAACAACCTTTGGCCTGGTTGGTTGGGCGTTTGTTCTCGGAAGACACTGCAAAGCTTGTGGGCCCCCATGCACAGCTTTCGAGGTGCCTGCTCTTGCAGCCTGTCTCAGTGTCACCCCTGGCTTTTGATCCGCTTTCTAGGCGTGGACCGGCTAAGTTCAGTCCCGCTCTGGTGCGGGGGGGGTGATTCGGTTTCGTCTCGCACGGATTGTTTCAATCCCTATTTTGTTACTGGTTGGGTCCCGCTATATTGCGGGTTGTGGAGCCGAATCTGTCACTATTATAGGCCCGCAATGATGCGGAAGTGGGGGGCCGTTTACTGGTCCCAGACCCGCACTGTTGTGGTAGTGGGGGAGCCGTTTTCTGCTCACTCTCTCTGTCTTTTTCCGCTCTTGTGCGTCTGATGTGACATGAGTAATGCTTGGGAAGTGTTTTACACACACCTCCCTTGGTTCTTCCTGTTCATATATGTGACATAGACCCTGCGCTTAAGGTGTCGAGTGGTGGTAAACACTTTCTCCATCTTTGCAGGTCTCCCTAGTGTGAACAGCTCACCTCCCTCGTCGCTGCCCTTACTGTTACTGGAGTTGTAAGTACTGAACCCTCTCTTTTGCTTGCATATTGGTCCTTATACAGTTGGTCCTCCATTAACGCGGCCAATGTGTTCTGGTTACCGCCCGTGTTAGCAAAATCCGCGTTACCGAACCCATATGTTTACATGTTAAAGGTACCTTGGTGTTCTGGGGATTTCCACAAAGTCCACTTTTTCTCCATAGAAGCCTATGTTATAATAATTAAATCAATTATAAAGGTTATTTGACATGTGCAATAAGTTGATTTGCCCATTGCAACAACTCTTACCTCTGAATAAATATTTTGTTTAGGCTAGGCAGCTAGGCTAATGAGAGAGTCACAGCAGTAGCCGACATTTTTCGATCGAAGCTCTGAAATCCCTCCATCATATTTCTCACCTCACACAATAACTACACATTGTAGGGTGTTCTAGTCTTCACCCAACGCACAACAACGATCATATCTACCTCTGGTAGGCATAAACACTTGGTTAGGCCATTTATTTGCAGAGATATGAGCATCGGTAAATTACGAAAATCGTAAGTAAAGATTCGGCGACCGAGATAGCATAGCCATGTTGTCCACACAATGACAACACACACACACTCACTCGACAGCCAAACAATAACATAAGTGTGTTTCGGTAATTATTCTCACCTCACACATTAACTAGCTTTGTGCAGTGGCAGTATCGTAACCAATGAGGTTTAGTTTTCCGAGTGACGTATCTGCTACTGCTGAAGGCCCAAAACACGGTTAAAGTTTTCAATTTCATCTTTGCCTAGTACTTGCGACACCTCGGTTGGGTTACCTTCTTAGGAAGGTAATCAAGTCGTACCCCACCTGCTCGTGGTGACCTCGCAAACACCCATTTCTATTTATTTTTTCCATTTGTTCTTTTTTCAAGATAGGGTGACACAAACGGGGGCGGCGCTACCTGGGTTTATCCCAGGTAGTAGTTTAATTTTACTGTAATTTTATTAAGTGTTTTGTATATTTTTAACTGTAGGCTACATAAATATAAACAATGGCCGGCCAAGGCAAACGGAGGCAGAGTTTATTGGGAGATGAAGAGAGCTATGAATTTGAGGGATTTCTGGCAGAGGGTAATGAAGTGGAGGATCAATTGACTGTGGTGAAGAGACAGATGATGGGTCTGTTAAGATGGAAGGGAGTTATGGAGAATTGGAGGAGAGATATAGGTGTGAAGGTGGAGTCACTGACAGAAATATGTGGAGCCAGTTCAGTAGCAACTGCAGATGGGCCATTAATTGCTAACCTAGATGCTGTGATAAGGAAAGTAGATGAGCTGGAGGCAGAGAACATGGCACTCAAGGAGCAGCTAAAGGAGTATGAGGGCCATTTAAGTGAGAAAGTAAAGGGAGTAATAAGTGAGGAGAAAAATGAGTGGACAAGGGTGGGGAATGCTAAGGTGGATGCATTGGAAGAAATCATGAAGGAGCAGGTGGAAGAGAGAGAAAAAGAGAAAAGAGAGTTTGAGAAGAATGTAGTGCAGGTTTTGAAGAGCAAGGAAAAGGTAGTGAGGGAAACAGTAGATAGAGGTAAAAGCATAATAATTTTTGGAGACATTGAAGAACATTTATTAGATGTGAGGCAGAGTAGGGTAAGGGATGAGGACAAAGTAAAGAAAATATTGGAGTGTCTAGACGAAGGCTGTGATTGGGGGAGAGAACTGGACGAAGTAAGACGGCTAGGAAGATATAAAAAGGGTGAGATGAGACCGATAAAAGCAGAGTTTAAATCTAGGTCAGTGGTTGAAGCATTAACCATTGTAAGCTGGAGGCTAAATAGTTGTACTGGAATGAAACATATTAGGGTGAAAAAGGACTTAAGCATAGAGGAAAGGGAAAAGTTGAGAGAAGTTCAAGCAAGGGCTGACGATGAAAATCGAAAATTGTCAGATGAGGAGAAAAGGATTTTTTTTTGGAGAGTAAAGGAAGGGAAACTAAAGAAGTGGTACACTCAGAGTCAGAAAGAACGGAAAATACGAGGATAAAAGAACAAGGAGACAGTGAGTCAGGTAGTGGATCAAATCGGGGACAAGGAGATAGTGAGGGAGGAGCAGGAGATAGAGACAGTGAGTCAGGTAGTGGATCAAACCGAAGACAGAGAGATGGTGAGGGAGGAGCAGGGGATGGAGACGGTGAGTCAGGTAGTGGATCAGCCCGAGGACGGAGAGATGGTGAGGGAGGGGCGGGAGATTGTGGAGGGGGGGGGGGGGGGGGGGGGGAGAATAGAACTAGCAGGGAATGTGGAGGTAGGTCAGGGAGGGGAGGGAAGAGGAGGTGAACCTGATGGGAGGCAGGGAGGGAAGAGAAACAAGGAGGAGGATTCCAATATACTATGCTACTACACTAATATAGATGGAATAAACAGTAAAAAGGTAGAATTGGATGATATATTAAGAAAGGATCAACCACAGATAGTCTGTTTGATGGAGACAAAGCTGAACCAGGACTTTGACAACAATATAGTGTTTAGTGAAGGCTATAATATATGGAGATATGATAGAAAGGGAAAAAGGGGAGGTGGAGTGGCAGTATTAGTTAAGAACCCTATGACAGCAAAGCAAGTGGAGTTAAATAATGACAAGGCAGAAATAATGGCAGTTGAACTCAATGATATAGAAGGAAAAAAGCTAGACATAGCAGTAGCTTACATGCCACCAAAGACCAGAGCATGGAGGGAGTTGGAGTTTGAGGAGATGGTCGAGGATATGAATCAGTCGTTGAGAAGATTGCTTTTAAGGAACAATCGATTGATCTTGGTAGGAGATTTCAACTGTAGTGAGGTTGATTGGGAATCGGGAGATGCAGGGCCAAATCAGAGATCTTGGGGAAGTCGGCTAGTGGAGTTGGTTACGGAAAATGTACTTGCACAACATGTGAAGGAAAATACAAGAATGAGGGGTAATAACGAACCTTCTAAACTCGATCTGATTTTTACAAAGGATACTCACGAAATTAGTGATATAAACTATCTATGTCCTGTAGGTAAAAGTGATCACCTATTACTAAAATGGAAGTTGACCTCGAGTAATGCCAATAGATTAGACAATAGCTACATAAATGACAGATTAAATTATAGTAAAGCTGATTATGTATCCTTGAAAAGATATTTAGAGGGAGTAGATTGGGATGAGGGATTGGGATGAGTGAGGAAGTACATGAACGAAGGTGGTGCTGGTTGGGGGGAGGGGCGTCGGCTGACTGGGGACAGAGGTGCATGGGGGCGGTTCGTTCGTGGCCACCCCTTCGGGGATCACGGCGTCAGGCAATAGATAGATAGATAGATAGATTGGGATCTTATTTTGAAGGAACAGACAAATATAGTAGATTCCTCGAAATTTATAGAGTAGGAACCAATCTGTTTGTCCCAAGATATAAAACTGGAAATTTTAATAAGCAGAAAGATTGGTTTAATTTGAAATGCAAAAGAGCTTTGGGTAGGCGTGATGCAGCTTGGGCTAGATTAAGAAGAAGGAACACTGAGAGTAATCGGAATAAATATAAACAGGAGAGGAATAGATATGTTAACATAATTAGGCAAGTTAAAATGAACTATGAGAAGAACATAGTAAATACATGTGAAAGTGATCCTAGATTATTTTATAAATATATAAACAGTAAGTTGAAGGTAAAGAAACAAATTACTAAATTAAGAGTTGATGCTAGGACGTATGAAAATGTATCGGACATGTGCGAGGTAATGAATAACAAATTGGGGTCAGTTTTTACTAGAGAGGAAGGTTTTGACGAACCACAGGCGGGAGTACTGGAGAGTGGTCTTAGTAAGATTGAAATAACTAGAGATGAGCTGTTATCTGCGATGAGAGGACTTGAAGTAAGGAAAGCTATGGGACCGGATGAAGTGTCTGCCTGGGTTTTAAAGGAGTGTGCAGAGCAATTAGTGGAGCCAGTGAGGGACATAATTCAAGCTTCCTTAGATAAAGGACAGGTTCCTGTTGAATGGAAAAGAGCTAATATCATTCCGATATACAAGAATGGAAACCCTGAGGACCCTCTAAACTATAGACCAGTTTCACTTACTAGTATTGTATGCAAGATTTGTGAAAAGCTAATTAGGAAGAGATGGATGAAAATGTTGGAGAGAAAGAAGATAATAACCCCAAAGCAATTTGGATTCAGAGAAGGGACATCTTGTGTTACCAGTTTGCTATGTTATTACAGTAGGGTGATAGATGTACTCCAAGAAAGAGGCGGATGGGTGGACTGCGTCTACTTAGACCTTTCCAAAGCATTCGATAAGGTACCACATAAGAGATTGTTATCTAAGCTTGAGACGCTAGGATGTGTCAGGGGGAGTTTGCTGAAATGGATGGAGAGCTATTTAACAGATAGGGAAATGAGGACCAACATTAGAGGAACTTACTCATCGTGGCGGAAAGTTGAGAGTGGTGTGCCGCAGGGATCTGTGTTGGCACCTCTCATGTTCCTTATGTACGTGAATGACCTGCCGATAGGCATAAACTCCTACATGTCAATGTTTGCAGATGACGTAAAAATTATGAGACAAATAACAAATAAAAGTAGTTGTGAGGAGCTGCAAGGGGATTTAGATAAAATATACGAATGGAGCACCAAGTGGAAAATGAAATTTAATATAAGTAAATGCCATGTGTTAAATATGGGAAGAAGTGTGAATAGACCAAATTGGGAGTACAGGATGGGAGATAATATAATTAGCAAGGCCGAAAAAGAAAAGGATTTAGGGTTGATTATACAAGATAATTTGTCGCCAGAGAAACATATTAACATACTTGGCGGCACACCATGGCGGAAGGCGGACGCAAGTTTGAGGCTCCGGCATATGTTATGGGAATGGTCAATTACTTCACGGATATCGAGTGCATACGGGGCTAACAAGAAGAGGAAGGATTTAGTGAAGTGTTTGGAGGATATATTGGTGTGGTGGAGGGGTGATATATAGTGTAATAAGAGTGTGTAGGGACGGGACAGCGGTGGGGTTGTGAGTTGTTGAGTTTGTAAACAAACATGGCAGAGGGAATTTCGGGTATGACGGAGGCGGAAGGAAGGTTACAACGTTTTCGGGGATTTAAGAGCACAGATAAGAAGTTAGAAGAGGTTAGTATTGTTGTGAAGGATTTGGAAAAGTGGATGAGTGATACGGAGAAATGGAAGGGGGATATTGGTGAGAAAGTTAAGGCACTGTGTGTAACGTGTGGTGTGACAGGTGGGGAAGGGAATAGGCCTAGCGAAGGAAGTGAATGCAGGCCTATTTTGGCAGTTAATGAGAGCCTAGAGATGGTATTGAAAAGGGTAGATGAACTGGGAGCAGAGAATATGGCATTGAAGGAGCAGCTGAAGGAATACGAAGGACGTTTCACGGAAGTAAAGGAGTCGACTGCATGGACGGTGGTAGGTAAACAAAAAGTCAAGGATTTGGAGGATATTATGAAAGAGCAAAAGGAAGAAATGAATATGACCAAAAAAAGTTTTGAGAGTGCAGTTGTAGGGGTCATGAAGAACAAGGAGAGTGTCGTGAGGGAGGACAGGGATAGGGGTGTAATCTTGTATGGAGATATAGAGACTCATATGAATGATAATGGAGTGAGAAAAGTGAGGGATATGGAGACAGTGAAGGAGGTCTTGAAAGGTGTGGATGAGGACGAATATGGATGGGAAGGGCAGGTGGAGGAGGTCAGTAGGATAGGTAGATATAAAAGGGGAGAGATGAGACCTATAAGGGTACAGTTTAAAACTAGGATAGTGGCGGAGACTGTGACAAATTTTAGTTGGAGGCTAAATACAAATGATAAACTGAAACACATAAGACTAAAGAAGGATTTGAGTATAGAACAAAGGAAAAAAATGAAGGAATTACAAGAAAAGGCTGATGAAAATAATGGAAAGTTGGATGAGGAGGATAAGAGATTTTTACTGGAGAGTGAGGGACGGAAAAGTGAGGAAGTGGTTTATAAGAGTAGAAAGGAGGGGGAGATCAGGGAGGGGAGAGAATGTGATGAGAGTTGTGACGGAGGAGGAGAACGGGGTGGAGGTGTCACAGGGAGAGACAGGAGACAAAGAGGCAGACCCAGTAGTGCTAACAGGGGAGTAGGGTACGGACTGGAGGAGCGGGATGGTGCAATTGCTGAAGGAATGGTAGATGGACCCTTAATTAGCGGCGAGCAACATAAGTCGAGTTAAATAAAGCTGGACTATGTGGCGGTGCTCGACATAGGTCGAGTGGCAATTTCAGCACGTAATGTTGCTGAGAGAGAGAGACAAGTGGTGGCAGGAGAGTAGCGAGCGTATGACTGCTCCAGACCACCGCGGCGAACCTACTGACACGAATCCCACCTCCCTCCTCCCTCTCTCACTCGCTATATACGGAATTGTATGGGGAAAGTGCCTAATTACATGCTTTTTGCACTCGCGTTGCACGGTTATTGCAAGAAAACTAGCCATCATAAAAGGATCGTTATGGTGTCATTCGAAAGCTCTGTTTATGCCCTTTCAGGGATAGATACTTGTTTTACGTTCTGGGTCTTATTTAGGCATGAAAATGATCACGTAAACAGCCCTATTTTGGCTAAAAACACCCCACTGGGCGGTACATATAAATAAACCGCATAGGCCGCTCTTAAGGTGTTAAGGATTATGTTTAGTAATGTGGATGTGTTTACCCAGGACAAGAAAAGAGAACTGATATGTAGGTTGCAGGATGAAGAGGAAAAACCTGATGTCATAGCCCTACAGGAAGTAAGACCCAAAAATGTTAGAATTGAAAGGGAACTGGTGGAATATAGTTTGGAGGGTTTTGAGTTATATGAGAGAAATGCTATTAGAGCAGAGGTTGGAAGAGGACTGTTTATTTATGTAAGAAAAGAGCTCAAGGTTAATGAGGTGGATATGAGACAGCAGTATTGTGAGTATTTGTGTATTGAAGTAAAATGTGTAAGAGGATCAATTCTAATTGCCTCTATATATAGAAGCCCAAATAATAGCAGGGGAGAGGATGATAACCTACTGAAAGCAATGGAGGAGATAGATAATAGAGAGAACAAATATAAAATTTTGATTGGAGATTTCAATTTGCCAAGGATCAACTGGGCAAATTGCACTACTCCAGCGGGACAGGGTAGCCTGGAAAATAAGTTTATAGAGAAAGTGAGAGATTGTTTTTTAACGCAACATATTTCTGTGCTGTCTATCTCTCCCCTAACTCTACCAACTTTCCCAAATTCTTTGACTATCTAAACTCTACAGTGGAACACATTCTATCCATTTCTCCTTTCTCAGAAATCTCCATCTTAGGAGATTTCAACGTTCACCACCGCCATTGGCTCTCCTCTCACACTACTGATCCACCTGCTGAACAAGCCTACGTCTTTTCTATCCTAAATGACCTAGAGCAGTTAGTTCAGCAACCCACCCGTATCCCGGATCGCATCGGAGATCGGCCCAACATTCTTGACCTGTTTCTAACTTCTAACCCTTCTTCTTATACTGTCGATCTTTTCTCTCCTTTGGGCTCCTCCGACCATAAACTTATCTCTGTCACCTGTCCTATCTCTCCAGTACAGCCACCCGATCCTCCTAGCCGGCGGCGCTTGTGGCACTTTGGCGCTGCCGACTGGGAGGCTCTTTGGCAGTACTTCTTTGATTTCCCATGGAATGATTTCTGCTTCCATGGCCGAGGACCCTCGGAGAGTGCTGAACGCATTACCGAGGTAATCCTATCGGGCATGGAAGCATACATTCCATTCTCTTTCTCTCAGACTAATGCTAAAAAATCTTGGTTTACTCACGCCTGTTCTACTGCTGTCCGCAATAAGGAGGAAGCATTCAAACGGTACCGACGCCTTAAAACTCAAGACTCTCATTCTTCATATGTTTCTGCCCGGAATCAAGCCAAATCTGTTCTTCGACTTGCCAAACACTCTTTCATCAATAATAAATGCACTGAACTATCCAACTCTAGCTCTCCCAAGCTTTCTGGCATCTAGCCAAAAACCTCTCCAACAATTTCTCTTCCTCGTCTTTCCCTCCCCTTTCCCACTCTGATGGCACAACCATCACTTCTTCCTCTGACAAAGCTAAACTCTTCGCTCAAACTTTTGCTAGAAACTCCACCTTGGATGATTCCGGTGCTATTCCTCCCTCTCCGCCCTCCTCTCTCTTACTTATGCCTAATATCCTAATCTCTTCTAAAGATGTACTTTCTACCCTCTCTGGGCTTAACACTAATAAGGTGTACGGTCCGGACGGTGTTCCTCCTGTTGTTCTAAAAAACTGTGCTTCCGTGCTGACTCCCTGCCTAGGCAAACTCTTTCGTCTCTGTCTATCCTCTAACGTCTTCCCTTCATGCTGGAAGTTTGCTCACATTCAACCTGTCCCAAAGAAGGGTGACCGCTCTCAACCCTCCAATTATCGTCCAATTGCTCTTATCTCTTGTCTTTCTAAAGTTTTTGAAACTATTCTTGCTTCCAAATTTCTTAAGCATTTCTCTTCTCATAATCTGCTCTCAGATCGCCAGTATGGCTTCCTTAAGGGTCGCTCTACTGGTGATCTTCTTTCATATCTTACTAACTCTTGGTCATCCTCCTTTCGGACTTCGGTGAGACTTTTTCTATTGCACTAGACATATCGAAAGCCTTCGATAGAGTCTGGCATAAATCTTTAATTTCTAAACTACCCTCCTTCGGTTTCTATCCCTCATCTGTGCCTTTGTATCTAATTTCCTTTCCGGCCGTTCCATAGCCGCGGTTGTGGACGGCCATTGTTCACTTCCTCACCCTATAAACTCCGGTGTTCCTCAGGGCTCTGTCCTATCTCCTATTCTCTTTCTAATTTTTATAAATGATCTCCTTAACTGTACCTTAATTCCCATCCATTCATACGCAGACGACTCAACCTTACACTACTCCATTACTTTTTCAGAACACCCCAGCCAGCAATCCCTCAACGACAAACGTAATGAAGCCATAGAACTCTTAAATTCTGATCTAAATACTATTTCCAATTGGGGCAGAGAAAACCTTGTTAACTTTAATGCTTCCAAAATCCAATTTCTCCATCTATCTACCCGCCAGGATCTCCCAGCGGACTATCCCTTATTCTTCAACAATACAAAAATCAACCCTTCATCTTCTCTCAATATTCTTGGTGTCTCTTTTTCTTCTGCTCTCATTTGGAAGGACCATATTACCAGTCTTGCTAAGGCAGCCTCCCAGAAGCTGGGTGTGCTCAACCACCTTAGGGGGTTCTTTTCCCCTGCACAGCTTCTTGCTCTGTACAGGGGCACCCTTGTATTGAGTATTGTTCACATGTGTGGGGAGGTTCCTCTCACACCGCTCTCCTAGACAAAGTTGAAAGGAAGGCCTTTCGTATCATTAACTCCCGTCCACTCACCAACTCTCTGCAATCTCTCTCTCTCCGCCGCAATGTTGCATCTCTCTCGCTATTCTATCGCTACTATAATAATCAGTGTTCCTCAGAGCTATCCCAGTGCATACCACCTCCTTTACGTAGGGCACGTGGTACCCATCTTGCAACTCAATCCCACCCCTACTCTGTGCAACTCTCCAACCCAAGAGTGAAACGTTACTCTCAAACTTTCTTCTACTCAACAGCTGAGCTCTGGAACTCTCTCCCAGAATCAGTCTTTCCCTCTTCCTATGACTTAAATTGCTTCAAACTCCGTGTGTCCAGGCATTTTGGCTCGAACGTCCCTTGATTTTGGCCCTGTCACTCTTTCAACTATGGGGGGGGGCACTCGCTATAGGCAGTTATGCCTTTTGCCTCCCTCAATCACATAGAAAAAAAAAAAAAAAAAAAAAAAAAAAAAAAAAAAAGAGATGACAAGATATAGAGATGGGACACAGGGGAGTGTACTTGATTTGATTTTTAGCAATGAAGAGGATATAGTGGAACATGTTAATGTGGATAGCCCTATAGGTCGTAGTGACCATGCCTGTATAAGCTTTAGTTGTAACATTAAATCAGAGAGGGATAATAGAAGCAATAGAAAAATATACATGTATGATAGAGCAGATTATGAGCTGCTGAGACGATGTTTGGACATTGACTGGGGGGAATATTTGAACGGTGAAGACGCTGAAGGAATGTGGAGGAAAATTAGAGTCAAACTGGAGAATGCTGTATCCAAAAGTGTACCAGTAAGGGAATATAAGGATAAAACAAAATTGAGGAAAAGAACTAACCCAGAATTGCCAATGAAAAGAAAGCTTTGGATATTGATTAGAAGAAAGAAACGATTGTGGGAAAGATTAAAATTGTTAAAAAAGAACAGGGGGTCTAGTATAGAGGCTAAGGAAGTGGATCTGGAACGCAGACAAATAAATAATAAAATAAGGTGGGAAACAAGGAGGGGGTGAAGGAGAGGGAGAGAGAGATAGCTAGAAATGTGAAGGATAATCCAAAAATATTCTGGAAGTACATTCAGGAAAAGTTAACAAGAAGAGTAGGGATCCCAGAGCTGGTGGGGGGGTTGAATGATGGGAGTAGAGCGGAGACTGATAAGGAGAAAGCAGAGGTGCTGGGGAAATACTTTGGGGGGGTACTAACAGTGGAGTCGGAGGATGCAGTGCCTACTATTCCCATCAAACAGGCACCGGCACTAGAACTAATAGAGTTTTCCCATGCTAGAATAAGAAGGGCTATAGAAAAAATGAACAGAAGTAAGTCACCGGGACCGTATGGGATACACCCAAGAATCATAAAGGAAGGAGGGGAGATGTTAGTAGAGCCATTGAAAATGTTATTTGAGGTATCGTTTAATACAGGACAAATCCCGATGGACTGGAGAGAGGCGAACATAACAGCTATATTTAAGAAGGGAAAGAGAAATGGAAGAAAAGAAGAAAGCATATAGAGAGTGGTTGGGTAGTAGAGGGAATGAAGATTCCGAGAGACAGAAACGAGCGAGGTACGTGGAGAGTAAGAGGGTGGTGAAGAGAGTAGTGAAGGAAAGTAAGAGAAGAGTAGATGAGGAATTTGGAAGGCATCTGAGTGTAAAATGGAGGGAGAGTAAGAAACTGTTCTGGAAAGAAGTCAAGAAAGTTAGGGAAGGTAGCAAGGGAAACAGTAAGGGTGTGAAAGATAAGAATGGGAGAATGCTAGCCGAGAAGCAAGAGAGAGTCGAAAGATGGAGGGAGTACTTCAGTGAGTTGCTAAATGAAAGGAATGAAGAGCCAGCAAACATAGCTGGATATGGTATGGGAGGGAGAAGAAGAGAAGTAGGAGGAGGAGGTGGGGATCAGGAGGTCAGAAGTGTGGGAAGCCATGAAAAGAGTGAAGTTGGGGAAAGCACCAGGAACAGATGGAGTGTGTGGGGAAATGTTGAGGTATGGTGGTGAGATAGTGATAGAATGGGTATGGAAAATGTGCAAACTAGCATGGGAGAAGGGCAGTGCACCCGATGACTGGAAGACTGGCATAATAGTCCCCCTATATAAGGGCAAAGGGGAAAGAGGAGTGTGTGGTAACCACGAGGAATATGTCTTCTAAGCGTAGTAGGGAAGGTATACAGTAGGGTAGTGATTGAGAGAGTGAGAGTGTGGAGAACGGAGAAATGGATAGGCGACGAGCAGGGAGGTTTTAGGAAGGGAAGAGGATGTGTAGATCAGATTTTTACCCTGAATTGTGTTGTGGAGAAGTATCTGGAGAAGAAACAAAAGGTGTATGTTGCCTTTATGGACTTGGAGAAGGCCTATGACAGAGTGGATAGAGAAGGTTTGTGGAAAGTACTTAGAATATACGGAGTAGAGGGCAAGTTGCTGAAAGCAGTGAAGAGCATGTATGAGGGTGCAAAGGCGGCAGTACGTGTGGAGAGTGAGCAGAGCGAGTTCTTTGACCTGAATGTTGGTTTGAAACAGGGGTGTGTGATGTCCCGTGGTTGTTTACTGTATATATGGATGGAGTTATGAAAGAAATACTATCAAGAGCAGTGGATGTTGGTGTATCGCTGAAAAGGGAGGGAATTGAGTGGAAGCTACCTATACTGCTGTTTGCGGATGATACAGTTCTGATGAGTGATAATGAATGGGAGTTGCAGGGTCTGGTAAATGAGTTTGGAACAGTGTGCAAAAAACGGAATTTGAAGGTAAATACGGGGAAGAGCAAGGTTATGGTCTTCGAAAGGGGTGAAGTCACAGAGTGTGAGGTGAAGCTAAACGGTCAGGCTATGGAGATCGTCAACTCTTTTAAGTATCTGGGCAGTGTGTTGAGTAAAGATGGGACTATGGATGAAGAGGTGCGGGAGAGGGTACAAAGGGGAAGAGGGTTGTAGGAACGCTAAAAGAGTAACAAGAAATAGGGTGGTCAGTATGGAAGTGAAGAAGTCCTTGCATGACAGTGTGGTAATCCCGACACTGACTTACGGAAGCGAAGCATGGACGTTGGTTGAGAGACTCAGACCAAGAGTGAGAGCAGTGGAAATGATTACTTAAGGAGTGCGTGCGGAGTTACATGGAGGGATAGACAGACTAATGAGGAAGTAAGAAGGAGGTGTGGTGTGGAGGTAGATGTGCTGGAAAGTGTGAAAAGGAACAACTTGAGATGGTTCGGCCATATGGAACGTATGGAAAGCGAGAGAATGACTAAGAGGGTGTACGAGAGCGAGGTGGAGGGACAGAGGGGGAGAGGTAGACCGAATATGAGGTGGAAGGATGGAGTGAGGAACTACATGAACGAAGGCGGTGCTGGTTGGGGGGAGGGGCGTCGACTGACTGGGGACAGAGGTGCATGGGGGCGGTTCGTTCGTGGCCACCCCTTCGGGGATCGCGGCGTCAGGCAATAGATAGATAGAAGAGAAATGACCCAGGGAATTATAGACCAGTCAGTTTGACAAGTGTTGTGTGTAAACTAATGGAAACGGTAATTAGAGAAGGAATAATGGATCATATGAAGTCAAGCCAACTTTTCAGTGGGAGACAGTTCGGATTCTTGCCGGGGAGGTCGACGGTACTACAGCTAATTAAGGTGGTAGATGATTGGATGCAAATTCTAGAAGATGGTGATGTAATAGACGTGGTATATTGCGATTTTATGAAGGCCTTCGATAAGGTCCCACATAAAAGGTTAATAGAGAAAGTTAGAAGCTATAATATAGGGGAGAAATGTGTGAAATGGATAGAAGCCTTCCTGAAAGATCGGAGACAGAGGGTACTGGTGAATGGAATAGGCTCGGGGTGGAGGGAAATTACAAGTGGGGTACCTCAGGGATCTGTGTTGGGACCACTGCTGTTCGTTATATTTATCAACGACTTGCCTGAAGTGATAACTAATGGAAGTGAGGTATACCTGTATGCGGATGACACTAAACTGTATAGAAGAGTGAGGAGTAAGGAAGATATGGGTTTGCTTCAAGGAGATGTGGAGGGCATGAAGGGATGGTCTGAGCATTGGTTAATGCCTTTTCATCCAAAAAAATGCAAGTACATGCGGATTGGGACCAGCAAGATAGACAAGGTAGGATACAGTATGTATGAAGCGATGGAGGAAGTGAGTGCAGAAAAGGATATAGGAGTAGTGATAGACAATAAGTTAAATTTCTCAGAACATTTAGCGGAAAAGATAAACAAAGCCAATAGAATTGTAGGGCTGATAAGGAGGACATGTGTGTCACTTGATGAAGAAATCTTCAGGAATCTATATACAGCGCTGGTTAGGCCGCACCTGGAATATGCAAACCAGGTGTGGGCTCCATATATGGTAAAGGATATAGAAGCAGTGGAGAAAGTGCAGGGAGAGCTAGCAAGCTGGTACCAACGTTGAAGAACGCGGGCTATGAGCAGAGGTTGAGGACACTGGGGCTTCCGACACTGGCATATAGGAGAAAGAGAGGGGATATGATAGAGACTTTTAAGATAGTGTCAGGAAAGTACGATGAGGATGTGTGTGAAGGTATCTTCTTGATGCGGGAGGGAACAAGAACGAGAGGACACTCTAAGAAAATTTACAAAGAAAGAAATAGGCTTGAGAAGGCAAAGAACTCATTTTGTGATAGAGTGGTAAATGAGTGGAACGCACTGCCCCAGTATGTAGTCGATTCCGAATCAATAAGGGAGTTTGAAAGTAATCTTGATAAAGCATGGGGAAGACAAGATTTGAAGTTTGATTATAAAACAAAAATACAGAATAGTAAAAATGTTGCGTCTGCTACCGCCGCCGCCAACACCGTGAACGACCGCAGCAGTGCAAGTACTGGTACTGAGCTGGATACACAGGCATAGTTTGCCTTTTTCCAGAGGATCTACTGTAAGAAACTGTAAGAAACTGTAAGAAATATTAACAAGCTCTTTAGCGGAATGTATGCAATGGCCGGGAATATGAAAGTTGCTCTGAACTACTTGGATGAGACCATGGTAGCAAAAATTATGAAGAGTATGATTAGACCAAGATTGGAGTATGCAGCAGTGGTGTGGTCCCCGCATCTAAAGAAGCATATTCACAAGTTAGAAAGAATCCAGAGAGCAGTTACTAGATTGGTTCCAAGTCTCAGAGAACTGCCATATGAAGGGAGGCTAGACAAATTAAATCTACCGAGTCTAAAAGAGAGGAGAAAGAGGGGAGACATGATAATGATGTACAAATGCACCCGGGGGCTGGAGAGGCTGGATAGGGAGGATATATTAATTATGGATACAGGAATAACTAGAGGCCACAGCTACAAAGTAAAAAGACCTACCTGCAAGAATGATATCAGGAAGTTTAGCTTCCCCTATAGATGTATTGACAAATGGAATGGGCTGGAGGAGGAGGTGGTAGGGGCAAGGAATATCCATATTTTCAAGAAAAAATTGGATAAAAAGTAGACTGAGAGACGGGACAACACGAGCTTAGCTCAACTCCTGTAAACTACAATTAGGTAAATACAATTAGGTAAATACACAATGTGGAGTGTGCTAGTATTCACCCAATGCACGGGAACGATCATATCTTCCTCCGGTATGCATAAAAACTTGGTTAGGCCATATTATATTTGAAGAGATATGAGCTACGAAAGTCGGGAGTAAAGGTTCGGAGCCCAGCTGGACCCCGCGCCAGTCTAAGTATTGACCGCGTTAGTAACATTTTGGATATTTGGGGTGTACCGCGTGCCACCAAATCCGCGTTTCTAAAACTCGCGTTACCGGAGGACCAACTGTATGTCCTTTGTTACTGGGTTACTGAGATTTACTCTGCCTTTACGATGTCGAGTGGTGGTTTACACTTTCTCCATCTTTGCAGATTCTTCAGGTGTTCCCTTCTCCACCTACGGTTGCAGTTACTGGGCTCGTGAGTACCCTTCACCACTGTTATTGTTTGCTTTTTGGCTACACATGACATTATTGGTTTACTGGACTTATTTCGTGCTACACATAACTTGGTTGGTTTACTGGACATATTTCACGCTACGCATAACATTGTGGGTTTACTGGACATAATTCGCGCTTCGCCCTCTTCCTTGGTCTTTACGGTGCTTTTTCTTCGCTTGCAGAGGGATGCCTTCGTGCTTTCGCCCTGGATGTGACTCCGACCGCATGCGGCGGCACCGTACCTGCATGCTCCACTCCCACTGTGTATCCACCAGCACCTACACTCCTGCATTATGTGGGGCCTGTATGAACCTGATGGATGTGGTGGATGAGCAACCTGGTACCCAGGCTGCGGATGATGCCAAGTCTATCCTGCGGACTGTATGGGCGGTGGTCTCTCACCATATCAGGGCGGTTGGCTATCGTTCTCCGGCCTTCATGGACGACCGCATCCGTCGCGCTTTGGGTATCCCTCCTCCAGGACGTTCCCCGCAGCCACCTACCTCCCGTGTGCGGCTGTCCAGGATCCCTCGTCGCCAGGTTGACCCCCTCACCCGCCACCGTTCTCGCTCACCTCAACGGTTGCTCGTTACTCCTCGTCCTTCGAGTAGCGGCACTACCACCTTCCGCCCTCACCATGCTCCTCGACCTGCTGCTGGGGATAGGGGCACGACCACCTTCCGCGCCATCTGCCCGCCGATGTCTCGTCCGCCTGCTCCGCCTGCTTCTCCTCCCCGGACCGCTGTCGAGGACGTTCATCCTCTGCCTCCACGTCATGCTTCTCCTGTTTTGCCCTTATCTTCTGTTGTTGTCTCTCCGCCTCCTACTGCTCTGCCTCCTCTTCCTTCCGAGTCTCG
The DNA here is from genome assembly GCA_032716605.1 of Paralithodes platypus. Classification (NCBI taxonomy): domain Eukaryota; kingdom Metazoa; phylum Arthropoda; class Malacostraca; order Decapoda; family Lithodidae; genus Paralithodes; species Paralithodes platypus. The sequence goes on from CM064498.1 coordinate 48,722,708, forward strand.
TGCCAAGGTGGTGGTACCACCCTCCTCCACCTCGGTATCGAGGCGCCCTGTCTCTTCGGGTCCGGGGGTTCTGTCCTGTCTTCTCCTCGCGACCCCGTCTGACCTCCTCACTCCTGGCCACCGTTCTCCTCGTCGTACTCCTCATACTCCTCCTCAACCTTCTCCTCCTTTCCTGACGCCTGCCAGAGTTAGGACCCCGGGTCGGAGGACCTGGGTGATGCTTCAGGGTATTCCTATTCTGGGGATGGCGCCTCTTGGGACGAGGGGGATGGGCTTGACCTGGGTGATGCTTCAGGGTATTCCTACTCTGGGGATGGCGCCTCTTGGGACGAGGGGGATGGGCTTGTCTCCCCGTCAGGCGCTGGTGATCGTGAGGGACTGTCCCGGGTTATGGGCCAAACGTCGGCGCTCTCTCCCTGGAGGCTGCGCCACCGCTGGGTTTTCTCGTCTGTCTCGCTCACGATCCCGCTCTCCCCTCCGTGCTGGTTCATCGTCGCCTGTGGCCACGCTCACGGCTCGTGTGTCTGCCATGGAGGGTCAGATGGCTTCCTGCTTTGCTGCCGGCATGTCGGATCTTCGCCAATCCCTCCTGTCAGACATCCTAGCGCCCATCTCAGCCCGCTCTTACTACGATTCCCCTACCTCCTGCTGTGGATCACATTCCTTCTCGCCCCGCTTCTCCTCCTCCCCGGACGTCGTCAGCTGCTGCTCCCGCCTTACCTCAGACTGTCACCCCTTCTGTGTCTCATGCTGGGGTTCTCCGTCTGTTGGGGCAAGGCCCACGCCTCCCTCCCATCCAGAAGGCCAAGGCTCCGTCGCAGAACATGCCTCTCCTCTACGGGCCTTGGCTGTCTGGAAGGTAGTGCAGGCATCTCACCCTGAGCGCACTGTCGACCTCCCTGGTGGTGAGAGAGCCCTTCCTTCTGGTTGGACTGTTAATATTAATGATAAGTCGCAACTCAGGGCAATCAGAGTTGATGGCAAGGTTGCGGACGTAGATGTGCGGGCTTACCCGTCCAGATCTGACATTCAGTTCTTTTCGGTTAAGCCCAAACCTCCGTCTGCCCCGAGGACCAAGCTCTGGTCAGACTTCGGCCGCCAGGACATCCTTCAAGATGTTCAGTCCCTCTCCATATTGACGGGGCTGTCCTCCTTGGGGACTGGTTAGAGCGACGACGGTAAGCCCGCTCTTACTCCTCTACCCTTGGAGTCCTGGTTCGCTGAGGCCTTGGAAATCGCCAACCGCTCCACCGACAAAGCTGCTTCACCGCCTCAGGACGCTTCGTTCCTGACTCCTCTTCTCGTCTCTGTCAGTGGGATAGATGGCAAGTTCTGGTCCTGGATGTGCGCACCCAAGCTCGAGATCTGCGCTCTTGCTAACCCGTTCTTCTCTCTCCCCGATAAGGCGGCGGTGGACAAGGATCTTGCCTTGCGCCAACGGGTGGTGAACCAATTTACTTGTATTCTGGGTCATCTCCAGACATCTGTTCAGCACCTTCGCCTTATCGAGGCTACTGCGCCGGGTGATCTTCGTGAGGGTATGGACCACGTTCGGCGAATCCACCTTCAGCTCACGGTCTCTATGGTCCCTGAACTGAAGGCGGTCTTGTTCGAGGCTGCTCGGCATCGCCAAACTGTCAGGTCCTCGTTCTGTCGGAAGGCTCCGTTGGATATCCGCCAGGGTTTGCTATACTCTGAGCTCTTTACAACGGGGTTGTTCGAACAGGACGCTTGGGAACGCTACGCTTCCCTGTCGGCAGACCCAGCTTACGACGCACAGCGCCATACCGCGTCGCATGCTGAGGCTTCACAGTCCCGTCGCTCTGGCGACCCTCGTCGTGGTGTTTCTGGTGGTGGGGTGGTCAAGTGTGGCCGTCGAAGGGGACGGGTTCAGGGACGGGTTTCGGCTCCGTCTCGCCCTTCCCTTCCTTCGCCTTCCCGCCACGTGCGTAGCGGGCCAAGTCGCCCCTCCACCACCGGACGCTCTTCGACGGGTCAGGACTCGCGCCGGGCAGGTGATGGGGTGACCCGACCTTTTCGACGAAGTGGGGGGGAGCAGGGAAGGTCATCGAGGCGCTCATGACCGCCAGGGCCGTACCAAGGGAACCTCCACAACAAAAAACGTGTAGGTTCTCAAAGTCGGTCTCCTCCTCGTCCTCCCTCTCGACTAGCCGAACGGTCGCTCAACTCATCGTGGGGGCTTCTATCGGTTGTTTTCGCCCACGTGCCCTTCGCTGGCCGCAGGGGACGTGGGGGCGAAAAATCGCCAGGAGGGGTCTAACCTGGAGATGGAAGTCCAGACCCCAACTCAACTCTTGTCACCGCCGCCGGCATGTCTCTTCGGAGGTGGCCGACGTGATTGCTTCAATGCACGGACAGGAGATCGTGTCGGAGGTGGGAACCGATCACAAGCTTTTCATCTCCGTGTATTCCTGGTACCCAAGAAGGACTGCGACGCTATGCGGCCGGTGGTAGATCTGTCGGCCCTCAACGGGTACATCGTGAACACGCGGTTCCGAATGCTGACTGAACACCAGGTACGACTGGCACTGCGGCCTCTGTCGTGGATGGTGTCGCTGGATCTCAAGGATGCTTATTGGCATGTTCCAATACATCCTCCGTTCCAACGCTTTCTGGCCGTTCAGTCTTCCGACCGCGTGTTCATGTTCGACATGCTTCCCTTCGGTCTCAACATCGCGCCGTGGGTCTTCTCGAAACTGGTAAAACAGGCTTTGGATCCTCTTCTCAGGAGCGGCATCCAGATCCTGTTTTACCTGGACGATTGGCTGATAGTTTCCGACACCCGAGAACAATGCGCACAAGACACCATCACAGTTGTACAACACATTACACAGCTAGGTTTCCAGGTCAATGTTCCCAAGTCATGTCTGACTCCGTCACTAGTTGTGACGTGGGTAGGCCTGGACTGGGATTTGACAGACGCTACAGTGACCCAGAGTCAAGTCAACGCGGCGAAACTTCGAAGGAAGATCTTCGCTGTGTTGCACTCGGTCTCCCTCACGAGGAAGATCTGGGACTCGTTAGTGGGTTCGCTGAATTGGGCCGCTCTGACCGTTCCCTTAGGGAAGCTCAGGTTACGCCGCCTAATACTTCTGGGCAACAAGACTTTCCCGTTGACCCCCCCGGATCGGCTACTGCCGATCCCGCGTATCATACACAGACACTTAGGACACTGGGTGGCTCAGGGCTCGCTCTCTACGGCGGTGCCCTGGACCACCCCTCCCCCGACGATCTGGGTAGACACAGATGCGTCGAGCGAGGTGGGCTGGGGCTACCAATCCAACATGGGGCATCAACAACACGGCAGATGGGTGGGACACACACATCTACACATCAATGCCCTCGAACTGTTGGTTCCTTTGTTCTTCCTGAGGGACCATGCGCTAGCCCTTCGGGGACAATCGGTGACCTTCAGGATGGACAATCAGACAGCTGTCCATTGTATCCAAAAGCAGGGGTCCTCCAGGTCGCTGACTCTGTTGGGGATCTCCGAGAAGTTGTTCTTCCTAGCGGCCAGACACACGCCTCCTACCTGCCCGGGTCTGCCAATCTCTGGGCGGACGCCCTGTCGAGAGGACAGGGCGTTCTTGTAGAATGGGCACTAAGACAGACAGTATTCGACGATCTCGCAGCTTCCTGGGGTGTTCCGGTGGTCGACTTGTTCGCCTCGAAGGAGACGCACAAGCTACCTCAGTACCTATCCCTCCGGACTCGCACTCCGGCGGGGGGTCCGGACACTTTCATGGAAGGCTGGAGCAGGTGGCAGTCGATATACATATTTCCGCCACCAGACGCACTGTTAATGTGCAAAGTCCTCGCGCAGTTGCGGCTGTACCACGGCAGGTTCTGGCAGATCGCCCCTTTGTGGCCGGCACAGGCTTGGTACGCCCAGCTGAAGCGATGGTGCCCGAGTCTGGTGCCTCTGCCTGTCTCAAACTTCCACTTGAGCCAGGTTAGAGACCTAAGGATCTCGTTGGCATTCGCATCGTGGATGTTCATGAGGCTCCCGGACCACAGACGGGACCTGACTGACTTCCTGAAGCGATCATGGGCGGCTTCTACTTGGAGGACTTACGAGTCCCACTGGAAGTCCTATACTAAATGAATACAGGACACTGGCCAAACAGTTAGTTCGCATACACTCATACTACACTATTTGTTTCACCTTTTCCGCGCACGTCACTTTGAAGTTAACACTATACGTAACCACTTGTCTGCCATCCGGGAGGTCTTTGAGTCCGTCACTGGGCTGGTCGTTCCACCGAAGGAGCTGGATTCCTTCATGAATGGAATTCAGGGAATGGCCGCCTCCGCGCCAGCTCCCTCCGCAGTGGGATCTGGGGCGGGCTCTGGACCTTCTGGCTTCACAAACATATACACGTAACACTACACCGGTCCAGTTGCTCAAGTGTACGTTGTTCCTTGTGGCTCTAGCAACTGGGGATCGGGTGTCGGAACTAGCAGCCATGTCGAGGTCCCAGGAATGCATGCGATTCTCTCCGTCATTGAATGCAGTCACGTTGGCCCCCTCTCCTCATTTTGTTGCCAAGAATGAGTGGGAGACCCACATTTTCAAGCCCTTTACCATCCAGGCTTTAAAACGTCGCCATACTCACCATGTGTTGTGTCCGGTTCACGCTTTGCACATATATGTTGGGTCGGTGGTGCCGGCGTCGGGGTCAGATGTGTGGGTGTCGCCTAGGACAGGCGGGAGGTTGTCGAAGGTACAGGTTGGACGCCACCTTTGTCGGGTCATTCGTGCCAGTAACCCTGGTTGTGGGGGTTCTGCGCACGATATCCGGTCCTTTGCAGCATCCTTAACCCTTCCTACCCGGTCTGCCTTAGGTAAGGACAGCACGAAAGAAGGGCCGCTACCCAGTATGCCTTATCTAAGGCATGAGCTTAATAGCCTAATTAAGCTTGGTCCGAACATCGTGCGTACGACTTATGTCAACAAACCCAAGCGTTCGTCACCGCACCTCCGAAAACAAGAAGGAGAAGACTCCTCAATGTTATTGTTCTGACATCATGACGAAATTAGTGTCTAAAAAGCCCCCATATTGGCAACATCTCTGCAATATTGGCTCCACTGAAATTGTCATCACAACTGAACCAGTTGACTTACAGAGCTCTACTCAATGCCAAAATACAGATTGAAAACCGCACTACAATTATAGATGAGTGGGAAAGTTCTAGCAGTGAAAATAAACATAAATACGGTAGCCTAGGCCTAGACGTTTTTCCGCCATATCGCCCGGGTAGGGGCGACCGTCATTTGGTAAGACAGCCCGGGGAGGAAGGGTTAAGGTTCCTGCAAAGCCGGTCGTTACCCGACATTGCCACTGCTGGGTTGTGGTCTTCAATCCATACCTTCATTTCCTCTTACCTTTCCATGTCCATCGTTAGGCCCTCCCGGTCGGTAGTTGCTCTCGGAAGTCGTGTTTCCTAGTGCTCTCATGATGTCGATGGGTGCCCCCATCCCCCCTCGTCACTTTATATTTTTTCTTTGTTTCTTTTGGAAAAGGGGGAGGGAGTATGGGTTTGCATGACTGTGGTCTCGGGCTTGGGTATAGGCTCAATGTATACTGTACGTTTTTCATACCTAAATCCCTTATATCATGCTTTGCCATATTTTGTTTAATTTTGTTTTTATATGTCAATTAGGTTTCCGTTTCAGTTTAATTTTCAGTAAATTAGGTGTTTTTGGACGAACCGGGACTTTTGGGAGAAGTGGGAATTTGGATGTACTGAACTGTTGTAGATTAAAGCTCATGTTTTTCAATTTTTATGGATTAAGGAACACCGTTCAAACTGTCTTTTTAACTACTCCTCAGTTTTGTCACTCTCTCATTAAACTCTCTTGTTTATTTTGTGTTTCCTTATCTTTCATATTTTTTGCATTACATCTGTATTTGATAATTAGGCTTGGATGTCCTCCTCCAATTTGTTACGCAGCCTTGACGTTGGATTTGCCAAGACTACTAACAAATTGGGAGGTTTGACGTACCTCCCAAGCTACCAAATAAGAAAACCTACTATTTGGTAGTAGTCTTGGAAAATCCAACGTACATAGTACCCTCCCACACGCCGTTCCCCTGCCCATCCTCGCTCTTCTGTCTACGTGAAAGGTTTGATAACAAGAGAAGGTCGCTCTTGTGCAGGTTCGACAAGGGTCTGCACCATCAGAACACGGGATGGGTCTCAACTGTAACCAAGGTCAATTCCTTTTTCTTCTCTGCTATTGCATTTTTTCACCTTCGGTGGTAGTTTTGGTTAATGTACGTCTCCTAGAGCAAGTTAAGGAGTAGACTCTAGACGTTTTCTTTTTTAACCGCGGTTGGGATGACGACATAGCAGTTAAAATAGACAAGTCGTCATTGCAATTAGGTTAATAGCCTTGACGTTGGATTTTCCAAGACTACTACCAAAAAGTAGGTTTTCCTATTTGGTAGCTTGGGAGGTACGTCAAACCTCCCATTGCCTCACAGGTCCACTTTGCCCTCGCCTCGTCGTCAATTCCCTCTCTCCTGCTTGGCCTGCTCTCTTTACCATTCCTGACTAGGGTCATACGCTCTTCAGGGTGGAGAGGCGTGCACCCGCTAGTCCCACCTTGCCTACTGTAGTGCCGCCTGTGTTCTCTCCGTCGCGTCGTCCGACACATTCGTCGCCAGTCTCGCCTCCCAATGTGTTGTCTTGGGGGGAGGTGGGAGGGGCTGCCCTCGAGGACTCTCCTAGTGTGTCTCTCGCCTGTACGCCTTCCCCACACCAGAAGGTTGGCCGCCATGGATGTATTGGGTCCATCTCACCTTCTCCCTCGAATTCTCCAGGCGTGCCTGCCTGGAGGTTGGTAATGGCCGCCCTGCTTGGAGTGCAGGCGGCGGCGTCGATAACGTATCAGGGGTCGACCGCGGAATCGTTCTCCTCCTTACTCGAGGCTCTGGTACGTCTCACCGCAGCTATGGTGCGACCATCTCCTGTGCCTCAAGTCGCACCTGTGGTGAATCCTATACCACACTTGGAGGGACACCTACCGGCAGCGCCCGTTGTCCCTGTGGCTGCTGCTCCGCGCGCTCCTTTTTCCCCGGCCCCTCCTCCGATCCATACACGACGGTTTCCTTCCCTGTCCTGGTTCGACCGAGCTATGGTCGATCTACTCTCGGCAGGTTATCCATCCCAATGCCCCTGCTCTGTCAGCCTTCACTGGGATCCCTCTAGTCACGAGGGCCCGGGATCAGCAGGGAGCCCTGGTTCGGGAGCTCCCGCATCTTGTGGCTGGTCCTTGGGGTGGCGTGGCTGGCAGCGGGTGTGGCCTTCGTTCTGCGGGAGATTCTCGTCTGATTCCACTTTAGGAACAATCCTTCGTGTCGGGACTGGTCCGACCGCCATCCGGGGTTCCTGCCAAGTACTGATCTTGGCCTCCTGTCCCTCCGGTTTATCTTGATAGGATATCTGCTCCCTTCTTCGCGTCCCCGGAGAAGGGTGCCCTCATGCGCGTTCACAGGCTTCGCCAACGCACTGCTCACCTGCTCTCTGCCCTCTTGGTGTTGTTTCCGTTGACTAGGCTTCATCTGCGACTGTCTGATACCCAGCCTCCTGGGGTTCTGCGGCAGGGTTGGGTGCACATGCGACACGCCCGCCTACTTGCGGTTGCAGAGCGTGTTTGCGCCCCTGCGACAGGGGGCATCGAGCCCATCTTCAGCTGCTTCCTCCCTCAGTCGGGAGGATGGATGGCTGGGCCATCTCTCCGATCGTCGCTCTCCGCCTCGTCCTTCCCTGCACCTGCGTCTAGAGGCTTCCTCTAGGCGGTTCGACCTGAGGACGGAGTATTCTCGGCGGGTGCAGGATACTCGTCATCCGTTTTGGACTGGTGGCAGGAATTGGGGAAGAGGTGGTCATGGGGGCCGCTCCCTCCACGACCAGTCTGGGGGGCACTCCGCGTCTCCCAATGCGTAATGCTACTGGGTCTATCCCCTCTCCCCTCTCCCGTCTGTTTGGTGGATTCAGTGGTGGGCCTTCCTCATGGCCCTCACACCGGTTTCTTCCATCACCACTCTCGGCCCTGGCCCCGCTGATCGTGGGCATGTCGGGTTGTGCTGCAGGGTCTGTCCTGGAGGTGGCGGTCACGTCCTTTCCTCAGGCGACCTCCCCGACATCGACCAGTGTCTCAAGACGTTTTTTTTTTTTTTTTTTTTTTTTTTTTAAGAGACAATGAACGGAGGAAGGAAAAACACAGATAAAACAAAAAGGTCCATGTGCCTAAAGGCATCCTCCATTCATAAAATGTTTGTAACAACTGGATTTAAACATTTGTTGATTGTAAGTTTGTGGAAAGCAATTCGAGGGAAGTGAATTCCAAAGAGTAGTAGCTCTGGGGATAAATGAATTCTGATAAGCAGAAGTTTTGCATTGTGGAGGAGAAAGTGTAAATTCATGGGCGCTCTCAGCTGCCCTAGTTCTACGGGGAAAGATGTGGAGAGGCGGCACAATTGAAGCAAGTTCCTCGGAACAATTGCTGTGAAAATATCTGTAGAATAATGCAAGGGATGCAACGTTTCTTCGTATGGCTAATGTAGGAAGGTCCTGTGTGATTGCAGGGTTATTGATTAATCTAATAGCTTTATTTTGAATTTTGTCCAACTGCCTCAATGCAACCACTCCACTTCCACCCCACAGAGGTGAACAGTAATCCATCTGAGAGCGCACATGACTTTTATATATTACGGCCAACTGCTCGTCAGTGAAGAATTCTCGAACTCTGTACAGGAGTCCCAGTTTTTTAGAGGCATTCTTAGCAATGCTTCTAACATAATGTGTCCAGCTCAAGTTAGTAGTTAATGTTACACCGAGAATGTCAATACTAGGGGAAGTGGGAATATTTACATCATTAAAAAATATATGGGAGTCAGTGAGATTCTGTCGGTTAGAAAATTGAATGTACTTGGTTTTCTGTGCATTAAAGGAAACTAGATTCTCTTGTCCCCATTCATTAATTCTAGAAAGGTCCCGGTTCAGAGAAATTGCAGTGTTTATTTTTGAATTTATAAGATCGGGTTGGGTGAAAGAATTGGTAAATGTGAAGGAACTGTGGAGTGTTGAGTCATCTGCGTAGGAATGTATTGGATTATGAGTGGTAGATATGAGATCATTGATATGAATGAGGAACAGAGTTGGGGCCAAAACTGATCCCTGGGGAACACCAGCATTTATTGAGTGAAATTGAGAATAAAGGCCATCTACCATTACACGTATTTTTCTGTTATGAAGATAAGAAGAAATTAGTGGAACTAATGATGCAAGGCCGTAGTGTGACATCTTCGACAATAAGGATTGATGCCAGACTCTATCAAATGCCTTTGATATATCCAGTGCTATTGTATGTGTTTCACCATGTTGGTCTGTAGCTTGGTTGATTTGATGCGTAAGAAGGCAAAGAATGTCTGCAGTTGATCGACATCGTCTAAAACCATATTGCCTATCACTGATTAATTTATTATTCTCCAGATGCTTAATTATGTGATTATTTAATATAATTTCAAAAACTTTGCCAAGAGTGGAAGTTATAGCTATTGGTCTGTAGTTTGATGGATCTGAAGAGGCACCTTTTTTAGGAACTGGATGGATATTTGCTTCTTTCCAGGGTACTGGGAAGCATGAGGTATGAGTACACAGACGGAAAAATTTTGCCAATACAGGAGCGAGCACCAAGGAGCAATTCTTAAGTACTATTGGAGGAATTTCATCTGGACCAGGAGCCTTATCTACTGAGAGATTCTGCAAAATAGTTTTGACATGTCTGGTGTGGATCTTAAGTGAGGGAATTTCAGGTGAATTAAAATTAAGTACAGGGACATCTTGATTTATTTCATCTAAGGTTGAGTTGGTGGAGAAAATATCTGCAAGAAGGTTAGCTTTACCTCGTGGGTCACTTACAAGATTGCCAGTCGGAGATTTTAATGGTGGAATGGATGAAGCAGTAGTGAAGTTGGATTTGAATGAGTTAAGAGTAGACCAAAATATTTTGTTATCATTTGGATTATTTAGAAGTTTATTTGCCTGCTTATGGAGAAAGTTTGATTTAGTTAGGTTTAATACAGTTTTGGCATGATTTCTGATGTTTCTAAAGTAATTAAAGGCTTCATGTGTTTTTGATCTTGTGTATGCATTGTAGGCTATTGCTTTTTGTTCAGTTACTCTAGCACAATTATGGTCAAACCATTTAGGTGAATTAGATCTTTTACTGTACTTTTGATGAGGAATAAAAGTTTCCATTCCAATTTTTACAAAATCTTGTATGTGGCTCAAGGTGGAGTGTGCATCATTAGAAAAGAAAGAGGTCCAGGGAATATCAATAAAGAAACCTTGAAGACCCTCCCAGTCTGCCCTATCGTAATGCCATTTAGTCACCAAAACAGGTTCAGAGTGGGAAGGTGTGGTAGGTGATAGACAGGTGGCCTGTATCAGACAGTGATCAGAAGATCCAAGTGGGGACCTCACTGTAATATCATAATTTTCTGAATTGGTTTGTTAAAAATAAGTCCAGTAGGTGGGAATTATGATTAGGATTATCTGGTACACGGGTGGGTTGGTTGACTAGTTGAATGAGATTAAATGAGTCTGCAAATAGCTCACATTCAAGACCAGCATCATCAGTCCTGGCTGAATGAGTGAGCCATTCAACATTATGGACATTAAAATCACCCAACACAGTGATTTCAGAAGAAGCATTTAAGTTGAGGACACTGAGTTGTGAGGACAGAGAATCAAAAAGACTTTGCTCTGGAGGAGTATTTGGGGAACGGTAGATGCAACATATGTATTTAAATTTACCAGCAGAAATTAATTTGTATATAGAATAATCAAAATAGGGACAATTGAAACTAGTAACCTCCTCCAGGGCAATTTCAGATTTTGCGAAGCAACATACACCACCTTTAGGTCTGAAATTTTGGAGCAGTTGATAACCTGGAAAATTAAATCTAGATGTGTCAGATGTGGATGTTACTTGAGTCTCTGCCAAAGTGCTTCGGTCTATCTACGAGGATGGGAGGCTTCGAGTGGTCACGTCTCAGCAACGTGTCTTCCTCTCTTATGTCTTTCTAGTCCCCGAGAGGGACTGCGATGCGATGTGACCGATGGTAGGTCTATCCAGCTTCAACCAACATATCGTGTATACACCCGGTTTCGGGTGCTCACAATCGGTCACATGCGACGCTCCTGCCCGGTTCTAGGGTGGTGGCCCTGGGGCTCAAGGACGCTTCTTGGCGTGTGACTCGGGCCCCTCGGTTCCAGGGTTATCCGGTGCTCCAGTCACACGAGCGGGGGTTCGCAATATTGCCGTTCGCCCTCCATATCGCTCCGTGGGTCTTTGCGACTCTCATCACGTAGGCTCTGCCTCCTCTGCTCCGTCAGGGGTTTCGGGTGCTCTTTTACTTGGACGATTAGCTCATCGCCGCAGCCTCTCAGACAATCTGTGTACAGTACACGCTACTGGCCTCTCGACTTCTCACTTGTGTGGAATCGTAGAAAACGTTCCCAAGTCGTGCCTCACGCCGTCGCCGTTAGTGGTGGGGGTGGGCCTAGACTGGGTCGTCACGAGCGTGACTGTCAGACTGAGTCCAGTGGATGCGGCGCACCTTCGCAGGATGCTTTTGCCACGTTGTGCTCGATCTCGTTTACCCAGACGATCTGGGTATCGCTCTTCGAGTCACTCCTTTGGGCGTCAATGACCATTCCCCTAGAGTGGCTCCAGCTACAACGCCTCATACAGTTAGGCACCTGATTTTCCTCTGTTGCCTCCCAATCGGCTTAGCCCGGTTCCGCGCTCGATTCGTTTGTGTTTCACGCACTGGGTCGCTCGGGGCACACTCACAGCGGTTGTGCCCTGGTCCGCTCTGCCACCAACCATCTGCGTAGTTCTGATGCGTCGAGCGTGGTGGGGTGGGTCTCCCGATCCAACATGGATCGTCCAGATCGGGGCAGATGGCCGGGTCTCGCCATTCCTCATCGTTGTCTTGGGTCTGTTCGTCCAGTTGTTCTTCCCGGGGGATCACGAACGGACCCTCCCCGGCAGGTCGGTAGCTGACAGGGTAGCTGTTCTGACGGCGGGTCCCTGTCTTCAGAGGCAGGGCTCCTCCAGGTCCGCCGTTCTCCAGGTCCGCCGTTCTCCAGGCCCTGGCGGAGATGTTAATTTTCTCAAACCGACATTCGCGGCGTCGCCTTGCATGCGACTTCCCTGCTCGGGTCTGCCATTCTTTGAGAGGATGCTTTGTCGTAGGGACGAAGCACCTTCATGGAATGGTTGTTCGTCCGTTACGTATTCGACGCCCTGGCAGCCTTCTGGGGCTTTCCACGGGTGGCCTTCTTCGCCTTGCTCGTGCCGACCTAGTTGTCTGTCTTCCTGAACCACTGGACTCGCCCCTCAGCGGGGAAGAGGGGGGGGGGGGGGGGGGGGGGACAGACGAGTTCAGCGAAGACTGGCACAGGTGGCAGTCCATAATATACGTCTTTCCGCCACCTGCCGCACTTTTGGATGGACTGTTGGTGTGGCAATGTAGCTACCACAGTTTGGGATACTCTTGCCACACAGGTTTCTTCTGCTTGGACGGCGACGACGTGGACGCCTTAAAGTGGCCCCCTTACCCCCAGGGGGTAAGGGGGCCTTCATCTAATGGTGGAGGAAAAAAAGAATATGCCTCACGCATCCTACTGCGTGTCGTACAAGGCGACTAATAGGGGGGATGGCGATAGACTTATGGACCAACAGCTATTACTAGACAATAATGTCTTTATCTTAGCACTGTCTTGGTATGGCACTGCCGAGGCTGGTGGGGCGCGGATAGGTGCCACAGGAGACTGAATCTTACCTGGGTGCCGTTTGGCACCACACCTGTGTCGGCAACAGTGTTTGCATGTTGGAGCAGTGTTGGGGCAGGACTTTATTGTTCTATAGTCCAATTGCCTAATATACAGTAGAGTCTTGTTATGGTGCTGTCTTTTTGTAACACTGTTGAGGCTGGTGTGGTTGCAGATACTGCAGGTGCAAGTGCTGCAGTGGGACTCTGTTGAGTCTTGCTGAGGCATGGTTAGCACTATACCAACATCAACCACAGTGATGACTTGTTGGGGCAGTGTTGTGGCAGGACTTTATTGTACTACAGTACACTCCAACTACTGAAAGGCAACCCCGTCTGAGCCGTTACAATGCATGTAATGGAAAAATGACGTTAAACCAATGTATGTACTGGGACTGTTTTCCTACATGGATTCCTGCCCCTGCCCAGACAGTTCCGTCGGTCGCATTGGTGTTTTACTATCGTCACTTTTCCTTTGCTTTCCATCGCGACTTGTATGGAGCTATTCGGAACCTCCTGTCTACCATACGGGTGCCTTTTCGGGCCTTGGCGGGGTTCGCCGTCCCTCGGCGGGGGGCTGAAATTTTTCATGGACGCCTGTTTTCGGCTTCAACCACCCCCGCGCCTGGTTCCGCCTCGGTGGTCTCTGGCGGAAGCTCTACAAGCTCCTCCCTCCGCCCGTTTCCACTACCTACCCGACGCCTGAGCACTTCCTTGAGACGTCATTGTTTCTTCTTGCGTTCGCTATGGGGGAGGGTATCTCAGAGCTGGCTACCTTGTCTGGGGCCCTGCCTTCCTTGCCTTTTCTCCTGTCCTCAGGGCGGTCATTTTGACCCTGTCTGTTCGTTTTGTGGCTACGACTGGACGTGAGGCGCACGTTTTTCAGCTGTTAATTGTTCCACAAAACGTGAACGTGTTCATCATACGCTCTGCCCGGTGTAAGCCCTGCATACGTATGTGCGCTCCGTCTGGCCGATGCCGGGTGTGGCGCAGTGGGTGGCACCACAGGCCGGTAGGGACATCGGCAACCGTGCGGTGGGGATTACCCTTTGTCGGGTGCTTCGTGCCAGTCATCCTGACATTCCAGGGTTGGCTCACGGCATACGATCGTCTGCTGCTATGATTCATTTCCTTCTTCCTAGTTCACTCACGGACTTTGCCGACACAGGGCTCTGGTCTTCCCACAACACGTTTGTTGCCTCCTATCTGTCCGTGTCCGCGGGCAGGCCGGGTCGTCTTTTTGTTGCATTGGGCAATAATGGGTTCCCTAGGGGTATTCCCTGTACTGTTCTTTCAGTCTGTGTGCCTTCACCCATCCTTTCCTTTCTATATGGGGGGGAGGGGGGTGTTTATGAAGTACATGTACTTATCTCATATATGTACTGATTACCTATGGTTCCTCCTTGCCTAGGTTTAGGACTTGATTTCTTCTAATCTTAAGTATCCTTCTTGTACTTCGGTATGTCTATGCCTCATACCAATTTCTTTCGGGACATATTTACGTGCTGGTCGCTTATATATCACACGCTTCGTACTTTACTAAATTTGTACTGTATGTGTATGTCTTCACTCTTTCCAATATTGGGTGTTCATACTGTCTTCCACAAGGGGGGGGGGGAGGGGGGGGGGGGCATCCTGTTGTTCATAATCATCTTTATGACATACATAATTCTTTGTCTTAGGCTAAGATCTCCATTGAACTAGACATGACTGTACTTGACTTTCTTAATATGCACCTGTCAGTACACTCTTTTAAATAAACTCTCTTGTTTATGTCTGTCTTTTCTTGGTCTTGATCTTTTCACTAATGGCTAAAGTTTTGGTTTACAGCTTGGATGTCCGCCTCCAATTTAGTACTCTAGCTCTACGTTGGAGACATAGAGGCTACTACTAAATTGGGAGGTTTGATGCCTCCCAAATACCAAATAAGGAAAACCTTCTATTTGGTAGTAGCCTCGTAATATCCAACGTCATAGTATCCCTCCCTCACGCCGTACCCCTGCCCATCCAATCTAGTCTATTTTAACTTGATACCTTGATAATCTAATAAACCCGGCCGGGTTACACGGGCGACGCACGAAGACGTCGTACGGAGCCTAGATGGCGGACGGACAAAATTCTTCAACTTTCTCTTCTTTTCTCACCCATATTTTCTTTTTTTCTTTAAACTAGTGGCCTCAAAGTGTGTACAACGTCCCTAGTAGAGAGAGTAGGTGCTACTCTAGATGTTATCGTTTAATCGCGCTAAGTGGTTACGATAATGCCCGCTCCGCTAGAGGAGCGGGATTATACATAGTATAAGCTCTACGTTGGATACTACGAGGCTACTACCAAATAGGTTTTCCTTATTTGGTATTTGGTAGGTGTCAAACCTCCCATTTCCTTTTTTTTTTTTTTTTGAGGGGGGGGGGGGGGGGGGGGGGACTCAACACAGAGCCCGAATAGGGACAACACAACAGAAAACAATGAACACACAAAAACAAAACACAAACTCACACACATCTAGGTCATCCATTAGAAGACCCAGAGACCAGGGTCACCAAGGTCCCTCCAGCAATCCCCCGGCCCCCGACCACCCGGAGAGTTCCGATCCCAGCAGGCAGACATGCAGCAGAGTGGAAACCACAAGCCTCCCCACCATACTACCAGGCGCACCCTTCATATAAACCGTCTCCCCGGGCCAGGCGCCTGATGGACTATTATCTAATCCAACTTGCGCTTACAGTCTCTCCATCTCAATGGGGGTCTTCCTGCCCCTCTATCTCCCCTTGTATCTGACTCATATATTTTCTTTGTAAGCCTTTCATCTTCCATTCATTCAACATGACCATACCAGCTCAGCACCCTTCTATCCACTCTGGCCGACAAATGTTCCTGCTGCCCCACTCTCCTACGTATCTCTTCATTCCTCAATCTGTCTCTATGAGTAACTCCACACATACTCCTCAAGCAGCTCATCTCCATCACATCCAGCTTTCTTCTCTCCTTTTCCTTCAGAGCCCATGTCTCAGCCCCATACATCACTGTTGGCACAACAATTCCTTGATACATTGACTTTTTAATTTCATTCCGAGACTTCTCACCTTCCAAATTTTTTTTTTTTTTTTTTGTATATTCCAACTACTCCCTCTCGGGCATAGGCTGAGAGCCTGTACATTCCACCGCTCGACACGGTGAAGCCCGTGAGGTCTTGTTCCAGTCTGGGGAGTGAGACATGTGAAGCATCCATCATGGCTCGAAGCAGCTCCATCTCTGAAGCGGCCGGTTGCTTCGCTCAAGTGCTTCACCGTCTCACACTCCAGACTCAGACCCTCACTCTCAGAATGCCACCTATTGAGCAGTGAACTCACTAGGCATTGTCCCCCTGTAACATATTTTGAATATGGGAATATTCATACAGTGTTATTTTAATCAGGGAACAATGAGGGTATTTTTTTGGCATTTCGGTGGGCTTTGTGGTAATGCACTGATACCTAGGTACAGCACAAATTCAATCCCAATAATATCTTCCCATTGACATATCGGGATTTGAACCCGGGTCCATTGGATTACCAATCCAGTGGCATGACCACTCCACCACACCTCCCCTTACTTCCCATTGCTCCAAAAACCTTCCGTCCTTCACACACTCTCTGTTTTTCCTCTATGTCCATACCTCCACTCCTGCTTATTGTTCCTCCTAGATATATAAAACACTCTACTTGTTCCAGTATTTCCCCATAACTACATGTACAGTAGCTATAACCTTCCTCATCATCATCATCTCCGACGCCTTGTTTCCCCCTGGGAAACCCCCGCTAGAGGATGGCCATGACAGAAACGTCTCCAGGCTACTTTGTCAAGACATGCTTCCTTTGCCGGTGCCACAATGCCCCTTCCACTACATGGAAGTTTTTCATCAATATATTTTTCCACTTTCTTTTCCCATACCAAAGGTGGTCTTCCACTACTAGCGGTTCCACTCACCTGACTCCCATATATCTTTCTTGGCATTCTGTCTTTATCCATTCTCTGAACATGACCATACCACCTCAAAGTACCGGTACTTCTCTTTATCCACTCAACCACACCACAATCAATGCCCAAAGCCTGCTCTTCCATTCCAAAGGAGTCGTACACTTCCCTATTACTTGGCCCATCTAGCCTATTCATGCCAGCTGCCATTCTGAAAAAGCTCATCTCCATAGCTCTCAGTTTGGAGAGGTCCTCATCACTTGCTGTCCATCTTCTTGATGCGGGAGGGAACAAGAACGAGAGGACACTCTAAGAAAATTTACAAAGAAAGAAATAGGCTTGAGAAGGCAAAGAACTCATTTTGTGATAAGAGTGGTAAATGAGTGGAACGCACTGCCCCAGTATGTAGTCGATTCCGAATCAATAAGGGAGTTTGAAAGTAATCTTGATAAAGCATGGGGAAGACAAGATTTGAAGTTTGATTATAAAACAAAAATACAGAATAGTAAAAATTTTGCGTCTGCTACCCCCGCCGCCAACACCGTGAACGAACGCAGCAGTGCAAGTACTGGTACTGAGCTGGATACACAGGCATAGTTTGCCTTTTTCCAGAGGATCTACTGTAAGAAACTGTAAGATGTCTCACTTTCATACAAGTGTTGGGAGCAGCACACTGTCTCTCAGTGACTTTTTGATTTCCTGACTAACCATTCTTCCTTTGAAAATACTATCAAGTTCTCCAATCACCTTTTCCCTTGCATTTTTTTCTCTTTTATCTCACTCTCCATTTTACCATATTTGCATAGCTCCCAAATACTTGAAACTTTAAACCTCTTTCAGTACTTAATTTTTCATTTTTATTTTACAACTTTTCTCATGTTCTTTCTTGATTCTATATTTGTCCTTAAAATCTATGGTTTCATGCATTCTTCTCTCAAACACCATTACCTTACATTTCCCTACATTGACCTTTAACTTTCTCTTTTCACATACCCTGTCAAAGTCAGTGACCACTCTCTGAAGTTCTTCCGCTTTTTCCGCCAACAGGACTGCATCGTCCGTATATAGGCATGTTAAAATCTTCCATGCTCTTCCCTCTGATTCCAGTCTAGCTCCTACACCCATTGATCCTGCCCTACATTCTCTAATCACTCCATCCATGTATATATTGAACAGCCGTAGCTCGATTGGTAGAGCGTTCGCCTGCTAACCGTGAGGTTGGAGGTTCGAGCCTCAGGCCAGCCAGTGTGTTATTGGCAGATGTCAGTGCTGTTGGTGAACGGTGCGGTCTAGCAATCTGTGGCAACTATTCACTAAGTCCCTGATTCATCAGGGCACCCACCCTAGCCTTGCTATTCAGCAGGGAGTGTATGGTGGTAAAAACTGCATCATCACATGACACATCCCTGTCTTACTCCTACATTGACCTCAAAACTTTCACTTAACTTATCTCAAACATTTGCCATGGCATTCCTATAAAAAGATTTTACTGCCATTAGCAACTTACCTCCCACACCATATACTGTTAACACATCCCACAGACCCTCCCAGTCTACTTTGTCATAGGCTTTTTCCAAATCCATGAATGCTGCATAGTTTTCTGTTCTTAGCCAGATACTTCTCTACCAACAAACGCATTGAGGCTATCTGGTCAACGCAGCCCCTGCCCTTTTTGAAACCTCCCTGTTCCTCGCCTATTTTGTCATCCGTTATCTTCTGTAGTCTCTCTGTTACTACTCTTGCGTGTACCTTTCCAGGCATGCTAAGCAAGCTAATTCCCCTATAATTCTTACACTCTTCTTTACTACCCTTTCCTTTGTACAAGGGTACTATCACTGCTTTCCGCCAGTCCTCTGGTACAATTTCCTATTCCCATGCTAATTTACATAACCTATGCATTATGTCAACAGCTTCTTCTCCTCCATATCTCAGCATTTCACCTGGGATGTTATCTACTCCAGCAGCTTTGCCCATTTTAAGTCTATCGATTGCTTCTTTTACTTCTTCTCTGCTTATCTGGCTTTCAACTACCCTGTTTATTCTACCTCTCTCCAATCCTATGGATGAGATCTTGCCTTCCCCCTACTATTTACAGCCAAGCTACTAACATGATCTTTCCATAATTTCACCACACCATCACCCTTTACCACTTCCCCATTCATGTCCCTCATCCTACCACCTGAGACACTCTCAGTCTTCTTCCCTCTGGCTTCTTTCACAGCTCTGTAGTATGCTTTCTTGTCATTCAGAAACTGTTCACTAATCTTTTTCCCATATTCCTCATCTGCCTTCCTTTTAGCATCTTGTATCGTCCTCTTCACTCTTTGTTTCAAGTTTTTATATTCTTCTTTCCTCGCATCTCTAGTTTCTCTAGGTATATTCTTTTGCAGCATACTCTTTCTCAACTTTTTCTTCTGTTTCACTATTTCTTCTATCTCTTTGCTAAACCATGCGTTACCTTTCTTCTTCCACATTTTAAATGTTTTTCTTCCCACATACTTTCTCAGCTGCTTTAATCATGGAGTCTCTTGTACCTATACTTCGTCTACAGTATTTCCTAGGTCTATCTTATCGTCCATGCCCTTTATAGTCTCTTTCAGCATATCCCTGTATTTTGTTGCATTACATTCTTCACTTAGTTTTCTCACATTTATTCCCTCTACTCTCAATTTTCTCTCTTTCCTCTCATATTTCCACTCCTTCCTTATCCTCACTTTTGTCAGCACTGTATAGTGGTCTGATCCCGTCATCATACCTCATACAGCTTTTGAATCTAAAATTCTTCCATTTAGCCCAGAGTCAATCATGGCATAGTCAATTAAAGATTTCTGTTCCTGCTCACCTTCACCTCTGTGCCATGTATATCTATGGATGTGATGATGTTGAAAAAACGTGTTGGCCAGAAACATTTCTCTCTCCGCACATACTTCTACAAGAAAGTCACCATTCATGTTCCTACCCTCCACACCCCATTTACCCACTATACCTTCTATCTCCTAATTTCCAACTCTACCATTCATGTCACCCAATAAAATTACCTGTGTGCACTCTTGCCTTTCTCTTATACATTTATTGACTTTAAAGCAAAATCGTTCTATTTTCTTCCACACCTTTCCCAGTTTCTTGGTTAACCGGTGCATACACACACATAAATGTATACCTGTCTATCCCAATCTTGCACTCACATCAAACGATTCTTGAGTCCACGCATCCATAGTTTTTCACACACTTCTTCAACCTATCTGACAAAATCACTGCTGCTCCTTTTTTTTCTTACGTTTATATCCTGCATCCATCCCAGACCAGGCAACCCACCCTTCCCCACCCCACAAATCAAGTTCACTCTCACCATCCCACACTCCAGAACCCAACAGGTGAGTCTCACCTACCTCACATACATCCACACGTCAATCCTTGAGTTCTCGCATCAAACACTCTCTTTCTAAAATCATTTATGCCATTGGCATTGAAGGCACAAACACGGAGCACGCTTCCTTTCACCCGAACGACATTTCCGCCACTTTTCTGCTTTGCTCCTCCACCCCAGCGGGGGTCCTGGCCGGCAGCATACCAAGCACAGTTGTTTCCCAGGAGGACTTGGGGTCTGGACATAATGCCTCCAAAACAGGGCGCCAGATTGTCAAAATCTTAGATAAAAAGTACCTCAAAAATGCAAAAACAAAATACTGGTACTAACAACAGTACAAATGTTAATTAAAAAGGATTTACGATTAAAAACAAAGTGTACTGTAGAAGAAACAGCACACCCGCCCTCCCCTTTGGTTCCACCGTCAGACAAAAATAAAAGTTAAGAAATTTAAAAAGGAGGATTAAAACAAGGACGGTGTAGTAACCTTCCTGCCCTAACTAATTGTATACAGTTGGTTACGACATGCTCAAGCCTTCATGCTTTGACTTGATTAAGAGCATAGCAGTTTTCTTGATACTGTTCCCTCCCACAAATATTTGGGGGTCCACATCTCAGCGGACATGAGGTGGACCACTCACGTTAGCAGCATCAGAGCAAAGGCTAATAAGGCCCCGGGCTTCCTGCGCAGGAATCTCACCAAGTGTATTTATTTACCAAATTGTATTTACCTAATTGTAGTTTACAGGAGTTGAGCCAAGCTCGTGTTGTCCCGTCTCTCAGTCTACTTTTTATCCAATTTTTTCTTGAAAATATGGATGTTCCTTGCCCCTACCACCTCCTCCTCCAGCCCATTCCATTTGTCAATACATCTATAGGGGAAGCTAAACTTCCTGATATCGTTCTTGCAGGTAGGTCTTTTTACTTTGTAGCTGTGGCCTCTAGTTATTCCTGTATCCATAATTAATATATCCTCCCTATCCAGCCTCTCCAGCCCCCGGGTGCATTTGTACATCATTATCATGTCTCCCCTCTCTCTCCTCTCTTTTAAACTCGGTAGATTTAATTTGTCTAGCCTCCCTTCATATGGCAGTTCTCTGAGACTTGGAACCAATCTAGTAACTGCTCTCTGGATTCTTTCTAACTTGTGAATATGCTTCTTTAGATGCGGGGACCACACCACTGCTGCATACTCCAATCTTGGTCTAATCATACTCTTCATAATTTTCGCTACCATGGTCTCATCCAAGTAGTTCAGAGCAACTTTCATATTCCCGGCCATTGCATACATTCCGCTAAAGAGCTTGTTAATATGTTTCTCTGGCGACAAATTATCTTGTATAATCAACCCTAAATCCTTTCTTTTTCGGCCTTGCTAATTATATTATCTCCCATCCTGTACTCCCAATTTGGTCTATTCACACTTCTTCCCATATTTAACACATGGCATTTACTTATATTAAATTTCATTTTCCACTTGGTGCTCCATTCATATATTTTATCTAAATCCCCTTGCAGCTCCTCACAACTACTTTTATTTGTTATTTGTCTCAAATTTTTTACGTCGTCTGCAAACATTGACATGTAGGAATTTATGCCTATCGGCAGGTCATTCACGTACATAAGGAACATGAGAGGTGCCAACACAGATCCCTGCGGCACACCACTCTCAACTTTCCGCCACGATGAGTAAGTTCCTCTAATGTTGGTCCTCATTTCCCTATCTGTTAAATAGCTCTCCATCCATTTCAGCAAACTCCCCCTGACACATCCTAGCATCTCAAGCTTAGATAACAATCTCTTATGTGGTACCTTATCGAATGCTTTGGAAAGGTCTAAGTAGACGCAGTCCACCCATCCGCCTTTTTCTTGGAGTACATCTATCACCCTACTGTAATAACATAGCAAACTGGTAACACAAGATGTCCCTTCTCTGAATCCAAATTGCTTTGGGGTTATTATCTTCTTTCTCTCCAACATTTTCATCCATCTCTTCCTAATTAGCTTTTCACAAATCTTGCATACAATACTAGTAAGTGAAACTGGTCTATAGTTTAGAGGGTCCTCAGGGTTTCCATTCTTGTATATCGGGATGATATTAGCTCTTTTCCATTCAACAGGAACCTGTCCTTTATCTAGGGAAGCTTGAATTATGTCCCTCACTGGCTCCACTAATTGCTCTGCACACTCCTTTAAAACCCAGGCAGACACTTCATCCGGTCCCATAGCTTTCCTTACTTCAAGTCCTCTCATCGCAGATAACAGCTCATCTCTAGTTATTTCAATCTTACTAAGACCACTCTCCAGTACTCCCGCCTGTGGTTCGTCAAAACCTTCCTCTCTAGTAAAAACTGACCCCAATTTGTTATTCATTACCTCACACATGTCCGATACATTTTCATACGTCCTAGCATCAACTCTTAATTTAGTCATTTGTTTCTTTATCTTCAACTTACTGTTTATATATTTATAAAATAATCTAGGGTCACTTTCACATTTATTTACTATGTTCTTCTCATAGTTCATTTTAACTTGCCTAATTATGTTAACATATCTATTCCTCTCCTGTTTATATTTATTCCGATTACTCTCAGTGTTCCTTCTTCTTAATCTAGCCCAAGCTGCATCACGCCTACCCAAAGCTCTTTTGCATTTCAAATTAAACCAATCTTTCTGCTTAGTAAAATTTCCAGTTTTATATCTTGGGACAAACAGATTGGTTCCTACTCTATAAATTTCGAGGAATCTACTATATTTACCTTGTACGTCCTGTTCCTTCAAAATAAGATCCCAATCTACTCCCTCTAAATATCTTTTCAAGGATACATAATCAGCTTTACTATAATTTAATCTGTCATTTATGTAGCTATTGTCTAATCTATTGGCATTACTCGAGGTCAACTTCCATTTTAGTAATAGGTGATCACTTTTACCTACAGGACATGTAACATGTAATGCAAACATCAAAATTCTAGCATTTAAAACACTTGTTCGGCCACACTTAGAATACTTCGACACCGTTTGGGATCCACACACTCATAACAATATAAATAAACTAGAGGCTATACAATATAAAGCTGCAAGATGGATCAGACGTGATTACAGACACACTACGTCTTCACTTTGCTCAAACAAGACATTAAACTCGACCCACTTGCAACAAGAAGACAAAGGCACAGACAACAGATGTTATTGTATTGAGTATTGTTCACATGTGTGGGGAGGTTCCTCTCACACCGCTCTCCTAGACAAAGTTGAAAGGAAGGTCTTTCATATCATTAACTCAGTCCACTCACCAACTCTCTTCAATCTCTCTCTCTCCGCCGCAATGTTGCATCTCACTCGCTATTTTATCGCCACTATAATAATCAGTGTTCCTCAGAGCTTTCCCAGTGTATACCACCTCCTTTACATAGGGCACGTGGTACCCGTCTTACAACTCAATCCCACCCCTACTCTGTGCAACTCTCCAACCCGAGAGTGAAAACTCTGTCTTTCTTCTACTCAACAGCTGAGCTCTGGAACTCTCTCCCCGAATCAGTCTTTCCCTCTTCCTATGACTTAAATTGCTTCAAACTCTGTGTGTCCAGGCATTTTGGCTCGAACGTCCCTTGAATTTGGCCCTGTCACTCTTTCAACTATGGGGGAGGCACTCGCTATAGGCAGCTCTGCCTTTTTTCTACCCCAATCACACAGAAAAAAAATAAAAATAAAAAATAAACAAAATATAAAATCACTAACAACTTAGTAGACATAGACTGGGAGGTTTGACGACCTCCCGCCAAACCAAATAAGGAAAACCTCTTATTTGGTAGTAGCCTCGGAGTATCCAACGTAGTGCTTTATACACTGTATTTACCTAATTGTAGTTTACAGGAGTTGAGCTAAGCTCGTGTTGTCCCGTCTCTCAGTCTACTTTCATCCAAAAAAAATCTTGAAAATATGGATGTTCCTTGCCCCTACCACCTCCTCCTCCAGCCTATTCCATTTGTCAATACATCTATAGGGGAAGCTAAACTTCCTGATATCGTTCTTGCAGGTAGGTCTTTTTACTTTGTAGCTGTGGCCTCTAGTTATTCCTGTATCCATAATTATTATATCCTCCCTACCCAGCCTCTCCAGCCTAGGGTGCATTTGTACATTATCATGTCTCCCCTCTCTCTCCTCTCTTTTAGACTCGGTAGATTTAATTTGTCTAGCCTACCTTCATATGGCAATTCTCTGAGACTTGGAACCAATCTAGTAACTGCTCTCTGGATTCTTTCTAACTTGTGAATATGCTTCTTAAGATGTGGGGACCACACCACTGCTGCATACTCCAATCTTGGTCTAATCATACTTTTTATAATTTTCGCTAACATGTTCTCATCCAAGTAGTTCAGAGCAACTTTCAAATTCCAGGCCATTGCATTCATTCGCGCTAAAGAGCTTGTTAATGTTTCTCTGGCGACAAGTTATCTTGTATAATCAACCCTAAATCCTTTTCTTTTTCGGCCTTGCCAATTATATTGTCTCCCATTCTGTACTCCCAATTTGGTCTATTCACACTTCTTCCCATATTTAACACATGACATTTACTTATATTAAATTTCATTTTCCACTTGGTGCTCCATTCGTATATTTTATCTAAATCCCCTTGCAGCTCCTCACAATTACTTTTATTTGTTATTTGTCTCATAATTTTTACGTCATCTGCAAACATTGACATGTAGGAGTTTAAGCCTATCGGCAGGTCATTCACGTATATAAGGAACATGAGAGGTGCCAATACAGATCCCTGGCACACCACTCTCAACTTTCCGCCACGATGAGTAAGTTCCTCTAATGTTGGTCCTCATTCTCTATCTGTTAAATAGCTCTCCATCCATTTCAGCAAACTCCCCCTGACACATCCGTCTCAAGCTTAGATAACAATCTCTTATGTGGTACCTTATCGAATGCTTTGGAAAGGTCTAAGTAGACGCAGTCCACCCATCCGCCTCTTTCTTGCAGTACATCTATCACCCTACTGTAGTAACATAGCAGACTGGTAACACAAGATGTCCCTTCTCTGAATCCAAATTGCTTTGGGGTTATTATCTTCTTTCTCTCCAATATTTTCATCCATCTCTTCCTCATTAGCTTTTCACAAATCTTGCATACAATACTAGTAAGTGAAACTGGTCTATAGTTTAAAGGATCCTCAGGGCTTCCATTCTTGTATATCAGAATGATATTAGCTCTTTTCCATTCAACAGGAACCTGTCCTCTATCTAAGGAAGCTTGAATTATGTCCCTCACTGGCTCCACTAATTGCTCTGCACACTCCTTTAAAACCCAGGCAGACACTTCATCCGGTCCCATAGCTGTCCTTACTTCAAGTCCTCTCATCGCAGATAACAGCTCATCTCTAGTTATTTCAACCTTGCTAAGACCACTCTCCAGTACTCCCGCCTGTGCCTGTGGTTGGGGCGAAATGGGTACTTGAGGGCGGGGTGACTAGACGAATTTAGAACCTAAGCCTACCATTTTTCCCATAATAAGAACAATGCCCCAATCTACAATGTATTTATATTGTACCTAAGTATTATGGTTAGGACTGTTATTTAGCCATGTCTACATTATTATTTGCAATGCATATGATTTACTTTATGTAGACTAAAACAATGTTTTCATAGGCTAAAACTGGGAAATATTGCAAGTTTTAGAATGAGAACCAAACCGATTAGAATTTTCCCATAAGAACAGTGCCCCGATCTTGGCTGTTTCAATCTTAGCTCAATTTCTGCGGAACCGATTAGGAGCGAGATGGGGGCTCCACTGCATAGGAAAGGCGCAGGTACCTTGGGGGTTTCACGCATGCGCCAGGAGGGTCTAGATTAAGTGGGCAACTATTACAGTAAACTCCCTTTTATCCAAAAATCATGAGTCTTTTGAAATTTTGGATAAGCGAATTTTACAGATAAACGAGAGTCCCTCTATATAGAGCTAAATATGTGTACAAATGGCCAAATATACTGTTTTCAATGCATTTAAAACCATTTCTAGGCTGTCTTAACTTCAAATTATCATCTAATTCAAGCTATGTCTACTTCAGAGGGGTTAAATTGATGCAATTAAACACACAGAGGCTTAAATAAGTGAAAACTAGTAAAAATATGGATAGCAAAACCTTTGGTTAACAGAAATGTTTGGATATTCAAATTTTGGATAAAAGGGAGTTTACTGTATAAACTTTTTCTTTCTACACTGCATCATATTTTCCCTTTTTTCGCTTCAAATAGTGGTCTCAGGGTGTGTACAACGTACCCTAGTAGAGAATTGAGGTGCATTCCTAGAAGATATTGGTTAATCGCGCAAGTGATTTCCGATAAATCGGCCGCTCCTAGAGTGGGCGAGCTTATACAGTGTATAAAGCACTACATTGGATAATTTAGAGGCTACTACTAAATAAAGATATATATTTACACCCTACAAGTATACAATTTACGAGACGCAGCCACAACCTAAAATACCACACGTATCAGGCAAGCACGGACATATTTAGACAATAATTTTTTCCCCGCAGCATCCAAGAGTGGAGCCACCTCCCATCTCATGTAGTTAATAGCCCACCCTTGATTCATTTAGAACTAGGATCACCAATCATTAAATCCCTAATCCTCATCCTGTCCCCAACCACTAGTCCTAAAGCACAACCCCCATATATCATGCCGCCCGAGAGCGGCCCTCTGCGGGTCCCTCAACCTAAACGTAAACGTAAAAGGTGGAAAGGAACTTTGGTGTCTGCCTACTCTGACCAACACTGTCTTTCAATCACTCAATAAGACATCTTTCTTAAGATTGTCTCCTAGGTTTTATTTGTTCTCCTTTACACTGCTTTGTGCAGTGGCAGTATCGTAAGGAACTACATGAACGAAGGCGGTGCTGGTTGGGGGGAGGGGCGTCGACTGACTGGGGACAGAGGTGCATGGGGGCAGTTCGTTCGTGGCCACCCCTTCGGGGATCGCGGCGTCAGGCAATAGATAGATAGATAGATAGTATCGTAACAAATGAGGTTTAGTTTTCTGAGTGACGTATCTGCTACTGCTGAAGGCCCAAAACACGGTTGAAGTTTTCAATTTCATCTTTGCCTAGTACTTGCGACACCTCGGTTGGGTTACCTTCTTAGGAAGGTAATCAAGTCGTACCCCACCTGCTCGTGGTGACCTCGCAAACACCCATTTCTATTTTTTTTTTCCATTTATTCTTTTTTCAAGATAGGGTGACACAAACGGGGGCGGCGCTACCTGGGTTTATCCCAGGTAGTAGTTTAATTTTACTGTAATTTTATTAAGTGTTTTGTATATTTTAACTGTAGGCTACATAAATATAAACAATGGCCGGCCAAGGCAAACGGAGGCAGAGTTTATTGGGAGATGAAGAGAGCTATGAATTTGAGGGATTTCTGGCAGAGGGTAATGAAGTGGAGGATCAATTGACTGTGGTGAAGAGACAGATGATGGGTCTGTTAAGATGGAAGGGAGTTGTGGAGAATTGGAGGAGAGATATAGGTGTGAAGGTGGAGTCACTGACAGAAATATGTGGAGCCAGTTCAGTAGCAACTGCAGATGGGCCTTAATTGCTAACTAGATGTTGTGATAAGGAAAGTAGATGAGCTGGAGGCAGAGAACATGGCACTCAAGGAGCAGCTAAAGGAGTATGAGGGCCATTTAAGTGAGAAAGTAAAGGGAGTAATAAGTGAGGAGAAAAATGAGTGGACAAGGGTGGGGAATGCTAAGGTGGATGCATTGGAAGAAATCATGAAGGAGCAGGTGGAAGAGAGAGGAAAAGAGAGTTTGAGAAGAATGTAGTGCAGGTTTAGAAGAGCAAGGAAAAGGTAGTGAGGGAAACAGTAGATAGAGGTAAAAGCATAATAATTTTTGGAGACATAGAAGAACATTTAGCAGATATGAGGGAAAGAAGGGGAAGGGATGAGGACAAAGTAAAGAAAATATTGGAGTGTCTAGACGAAGGCTGTGATTGGGGAAAGAACTGGACGAAGTAAGACGGCTAGGAAGATATAAAAAGGGTGAGATGAGACCGATAAAAGCAGAGTTTAAATCTAGGGTTGAAGCATTAACCATTGTAAGCTGGAGGCTAAATAGTTGTACTGGAATGAAACATATTAGGGTGAAAAAGGACTTGAGCATAGATGAAAGGGAAAAGTTGAGAGAAGTTCAAGCAAGGGCTGACGATGAAAATCGAAAATTGTCAGATGAGGAGAAAAGGATTTTTTTTTTGGAGAGTAAAGGAAGGGAAACTAAAGAAGTGGTACACTCAGAGTCAGAAAGAACGGAAAATACGAGGAGAAATGAACAAGGAGACAGTGAGTCAGGTAGTGGATCAAATCGGGGACAAGGAGATAGTGAGGGAGGAGCAGGAGATAGAGACATCGAGTCAGGTAGTGGATCAAACCGAAGACAGAGAGATAGTGAGGGAGGAGCAGGGAGGGAGGGGGTGAGTCGGGTAGTGGATCAGCCCGGGGAGGGAGAGATGGTGAGGGAGGGGCGGGAGATTGTTGGGGGGGGGGGGAGGAGAATAGAACTAGCAGGGAATGTGGAGGTGGGTCAGGGAAGGGATGGAGGAGGAGGTGAACCTGATAGGGGGCAGGGAGGGAAGAGAAACAAGGAGGAGGATTCCAATATACTGTGCTACTACACTAATATAGATGGAATAAACAGTAAAAAGGTAGAATTGGATGATATATTAAGAAAAGATCAACCACAGATAGTCTGTTTGACGGAGACAAAGCTGAACCAGGACTTTGACAGCAATTATAGGTTTGACTCCTGTAAGGAGATAAAGAAAACCTAATATTTAGTAGTGGCCCGTAATCATTGACGAACATGCCTATTACATAAGGCATCCTCTTCAAACACTAATCCGCCGTAGTTTGAATCTACCGCGCAGAGCATTTAAAAACTGAGGAGCCTTCATCATGAGCGCACGCGACCTCACTCATGGCTTCAGTCATTATGAATTGGGTTCTCACTACGAAAAAACTTCGTAAAAAAAAAAACAAAAAGAAAATAAGAATAACTATCCAATAAGCTTTCCATCATATCGTGGATGTACTTGTGTGGATTTCTGACCAGACGCTGAATCAGGCGTCATTCCTCCTTCACTGACATATCAAGTAAACCAAATCCTTAATACATCAACGAATGGGAAGGGGACGGTCGGGAGGGCCCCAGTCGTCAATGATTACGGGGCCACTAAATATTAGGTTTTCTTTATCTCCTTACAGGAGTCAAACCTATAATTTATTAGTGGCCCCTCCATCATTGACGAACATGCCTGATATCTAAGACTGGAGGGGGACATTCGTAATCATATCATAACTCTAGAAAAGCAGATAATAAAAACAACCACATAGTATTCTTACTTTTGAAAAATGTATTTAATACGGCGTAGGCCGGAAATACAAGAAAAAGGGGGTTCAGGCAGGTGCGTGCTTCAAAGAAGCCTGCCTGACAAAAATAGGTAACCCTGAAGATTCTGAACACAGATCTGTAGTTACAAAAGGCACCCCACTCAACGAGTGGTGACAATAATAAGTTATAAGTTTATATGTGCACATCATAAACCCCAAAATACATGTGGAGATCAATTGCTAATGAACTCCATTGAACTAATGTTACATTGCTTTCGCAGCTAAAACTACTATAACAACACCGTTGTTTTGTACTAAACTTTGTACTAGCACAAATTCTCGCAGAGAAATTTTCATATCACATTTTAACCTTAAATTGTATCACAGCTCTCATACTCCGGCGGGGTCTAGGGTGTCCTATGTCAACTGACTGCACCCCCCCCCCCCCCCTTCCTTGAAAATAAACATAAGTGACTGCAGGGCCACCTAGACCCTCTGCCTTAAAGCTATACATGGTAAGGAAGGTTTGTCTAGAGCAACTGACAAGTATCTAGAGAGAAACGTATGATTAGACGCCCACAACTGTGTGGACGCAATATCTTCAACTGAAAAGTTTTTCAGGAAACGTAAAGAGGCCGCCCACTTGCGTAAATCGTGGGCCCTACCCACAACGCCGGGATTACTCTCTTTAATGACTTCTACCAGAAGAGAGGCTAATCGCCGTTTAAGTAAGCGTTTACCCGTACTCGCTACCCATAAAGCACCTTGGGGGTTATGAGGAGCTATTCTCAAATATTTGGTTAGAGCTTGCACTGGACATAAATTATGATGCACCTTTCCCCTTTTTAACGCCGGCACCGTGAATTCAGAAAACACGTGTGCACTATGCTCATTCTTGGCTACAAACGCCGGGGAGGGTGCAATGGAAATTGAATCATTAAGTCTACCAAACCTAAGACAATTAGGTGTGTTGCTCATCGCCGCCAGCTCAGACACTCTGTTTCCGGTGGCCAAAGCCAAAAGGAAAACTGCCTTCTTTAAGATTAAAGCAAAGTCTGCAGTATTTTGATACAGACGAGAATGAAGTAAAGACAAAGCTTTGTCCAGAGACCAAGTAGGCATGAGCTGACGGGGAGGTGGGCGGAGTTTAATACACGCTCTCATAAATCCTGTTTCCTCCGCCACCGGTATGGATAGACCTGTAAGGTCGAAAAAGGGCACTCTAATCGCAGTTAAGTGATTCTTCAAAGTAACCACAGATAAACGTTTCTGCTCAAACAGATAGTTCAAGTAATTAAAAACCAATGCCACTGAGGGTACAGTTTGTTCCGTTCTAACAATCCAAGAAGTAAAGCTTTCCAATGAGATTGATATTGTCGCTTAGTAGACTGAGTATATTGATTGAGCAATTTATTGGTCACATCCCTACCGTATGGTGCTAGCCACTTGGCCTCCTGAATGTCCATAATGCAAAAGTCAGCGAGGTCTCTAGGTTGCCAATCGTGTCTAAGTGGAAGTACCCGACCGGGAGCGATACCGGGTCCGGGCACCACATTATTAACTGCTGGCACCACACCTGCGCCGGCCACAGGGGCGCGATTAGCGAGACTAAGCCTCGATAAACTCGTAGTTTGTTCACTACGTGGCACATTAGTGACGCATCTGGCGGCGGAAACAGATAGATGGAGCTCCATCTGTTGCGATTGTCCACACTCTGACTCAGAGTGAGAGCGGCGGTGTCCCAGACCAGCCCTATCCACTGAATTACTCTTGAGGGAACAAGGTTTGACTTTACCAGATTTACCTTGAAGCCTAGAGTTTTGACATGATTTAAAATGATATTGACATGTTTTATGCATAATTGTTGTGTCTCTGCCACCACCAGCCAGTCGTCTAGATACCACAACACTCTGATTCCCTGTTTTAACAATGGCATCAGGGCTTGCCGGACTAGTTCGTGAATAATCGAGGTGCTAGGTTCAAACCGAACGGCATCCTCTGAAAAACAAAATTTTGGTGCCTGATCCTCAAGGCCAGAAACCTTTGAAATCTTTTGTTGACCGACACGTGCCAATAGGCGTCTGTCAGGTCTAGGGAACACATCCAGCCACCCGGCGGAAGTGTTAGCCTGATTTGATGAACTGTTAACATTCTGAAAGACTCGTTGTAAATGTGAAGATTCAGATACGACAGGTCTACGACCGGCCTCATCTGAACACTGTCCCGTTTGGGAACCAAAAACAGTTTTGACGT
Organism: Paralithodes platypus; assembly: GCA_032716605.1. NCBI lineage: Eukaryota > Metazoa > Arthropoda > Malacostraca > Decapoda > Lithodidae > Paralithodes > Paralithodes platypus. Next base: position 48,754,548 of record CM064498.1, read on the forward strand.
GAATACAGGGTAATCTGGAGGTACCGGGATGATGACATTCTTGGCAATCATCTCCTGGACCAGCAACTCCACCTCTAATGAAACACAATTTGCCGTTGTCGGCTGACGTAAGCGAGGTCGCCGGAGCCACTGCCAAGTGATGCCTTTGCGTGCCACCATCCGTGCCCAGGTTTTTAACGGCCATGCTTGGTGACACGTTCGGAACGACCCAGTTAGCAGACAAGGGTTCGCCGGCTGTACTTCCCTCGGTTCCTCCGGCTCTAAGATAGGCACTGGGAGTGAGAAAGACTTTATTTTTTTGATGGTGGGTTTGGTGGTGTTGGACGCTTCGCCGGCTGGCTGGTGTGGGCCGAAGACTGGCCCTGCCCCGGCTTATACTGGCCGCGTCCCCTCTGTCCTGAAAACCCTCTCTGTCTATGCCTGAACTGACCCAGGGGGGATTGGGAGGACTTAGGCGGAAGAAACGGCTTAGAACCCCCTGGCTGAGCTTTAGTAGGAGGCTTAGGTTTGGGGAAGTTAAATGCGGGTTTCTTAGCCTGTGCGGGACTGTGCTTCACGGCCTGTGCCATGTTAAACACTGTTCGCCATACATCAGGGGACATTAAAGAAGGTGTAAGTACTGGGGACATTACCACCTGGTTAGCAATGCGATCAGGCAGCTTGCGAACTAATGACATCCTAAGATCCTGTCGTGCTCGCACCGCCTCAAGTAAGGCTGTGCGTATGTCACCTAAGGATTGAATTGACGACTGAAGAATCAGACGCCGGGATAATTCAACTGATCTTCGAGCATCCGCGTCTGCGATTGCCTGAGTAGACCTGAGTAAAGACTTAGCCACCTGTTGAGAAACTATGTACTGTGAAAACAGGCGGAAAGCTTTTCCCCTTAGCCTAAATTCTCTGTCTAGGTGAGAAGGGGTAGGGGTAATGAATGGTTCCTTTAGTTCACAAAGATTAATCTTAGGGGCAGCTAAAAAAGAAAATAAAGCTGACGGAACTCCGCCGGCAGAACCTACCGGCATTGAGAACCATGAATGTGTATTCTGAGGGATCTGGTGGGAAGATTTAGAAGTGAAAGTGGTTGCAAAGTTTTGAGCCTCTACCTCCCAATCCACCCAAGGTCCTGGTCCCAACTGTCCCACCTTCAACACTGGATTAGCTGTCTCGTCTGTGACGGTCTGTAAATCTAGTTCAGGAGTAATAGCCGACAGAGCCTTAATATCATTAAACCCATCCAGCTTAGACCAGTCTGAAAAAAGTTTTGAAGCTGAGGCAGGGGGTAAAGCAGGCTTAGATGCATAAACAAAATAATCCTGATGATAATAACTAGGTATAGCCTTGATATTTACGTCCAAAACATTACCCAAGGCATCCAATGCCCTTAATTTCTTAGACTTATTTCCCTGGATAAACCACTCACGTGGTACCGGGAGTTCCCCTGACAAGGTAGGCTGGGCAAGCTCTGGCTTAGAGGGGTTCAAAGGGACCCATGACTCGTCTGGCCCATAAAGCAGGGGCATAGCTACTTTTCTAAGAGGCGCTTTGTCTAGAGGGGGTGGATTAACATCCGTAATGACCCTGACATTTGACGTAGTGAATGCCGCCGTAGCTGGCTTAGAGCTCCCTGCCGGTGACAGAGTAGGAGGGTTAGGAATCTTAGATAAATCGATTGACGTTATCAGAGGCCGTACCGCAGAACCTGTCAAGGGAGCCCCCAAGTCCATTGTGGGGTTTTCTCGTTGTTGATTAAAGAATTTTGATAGAGCATGAGTAAGTAACCCATCAATTTCTTGTGCTGTAACAAACTGGTTAGGTGCAGAACTTTCAGGTGAATTAGTATTATCATGGGCGGCGTCCAGGCCTGAGCCTGACCCTTGTCCTTCCCTATCTGAAATTAATGACACTTCATCTTGTTCCTCCCGATCCTCCTGAGAAGACCCCGCCGAGGCAGGGGCACCTTGTTTCCAAGATAAATCAGGGATAGAGGATGGGGTCGCCGCGTCCCTGTGGACATCGGCTACTGTGTGACTCGTATGAGTCGGACGTGGATGGTCAGACCCTGGCTGAGCAAACCGCCAAACACCGAGGCTCTGGCCTACGCTCTCTTGAGAGTCTGAAACATTCTCAATTATTGAATATCCTGAACTTTCCATTTCTAGGGTTAAAATATCAATAGGTAAATCTTGTTTAGGGACAGGCGCTTCACTATACTCTGAGGCTGTAACAGAAACATTGTCAGGTGTAGAGGTACGATGAGATGCACTAGACTTAGTAGAATGTCGAGAGGACTTCTTATGGGAATCCTTTTTGGAGGATTTGTGGCTACGGTGTGACCGCGAACTAGACCTAGGTTTGGAAGAATCACCACCATGGCCACTGGGGGAAGCTTCAGTCTTGCACTTCTTACTAGCCGGGGAAGAGGCCCGACTTGAAGGCCGTTGTCTGAGGGGTTGACCTCGATCTCGCCTGCGACGAGGAGGTGGCTGCCGGGGGAGTAGGCTCTCTCGGGCGTTTAAACGTATCCACAGACGATACAGAACCCTGGCTAGTCTCTGTCGGCTTAAAACCCCTTACTCTAGAGGTACGTTTAGGGGGAGGGTGCTCTGACAGCAACTTATCCCAAAGTGGGACGTTGTCACATTGAAGTGACTTATGTGCGACAATGGTAGTATAGGCCGACATTTGTTGTCTGACCTCTCTCAACGCTACCGCCGCGGTCTTGTCATTGTCACACAGGACTTTATTGGCTAATTGGGAGCAAATGAACAATTAAGTGTAACCCAGAGACCCCTTGAACGGTCTAGACATCTAACACACCTTATGCAAAGGGTATGCGCAAAAATTGGGATACCCGCGCAAGTAGGGGTAATGCACAGGGCAAAAACTGGGGCCACATTAGCCATGACAGAGACTGGTGTAAGGAACTACCGCCGGGTCTGTATTGGTCCGCCGGAGCTCAGCTCTGGAAAAATAAAGAAAAATTTCCAGGAATTAATGCTCATAAGGTTAACCCAAGTGTTCGCATACAAGTGTTAATAACCCGCCGGGTAACGGGATGCAAAGACACAGCTAACACATCTCGCCACGCGGCTGGGTGTAAAGAGGCTAAACAAATCTTCTTAGCTAAAGAACATGAAGAATACCCTCTGATATAATGGTCCAGTATGGCACTTATAGTCTGTAGGAGGTGGTGACTGTCTCAAGATTCAATTTTGTAACAAAGCCCCCCCTCATAAAGACGCCGGCCCTTGAAATATTTTAGTAGAATAGCCTAGGGCAGGAATATACGAGATCTGATTTTTTAACGAATTGTCCCAAACGATCGTCGTAAAAATAGAAGGCGGCGATACTGAAAGTATCACCCAATTAAGGTTAATCGAAATTGAATTTGTTTATAAATTCCTTAGTTCCTTTACTTAGGGGCACCCGCCGGGTGTGGAAATCGATTTGGTTAAACCTCACTGAACCTTCAATTGCCGTAAGAGTAAAGGCAGCGATACACAGAGTATCACTCAAATGGATTGGTTAACTATAAGAGACCTAAGTCGTTTTATCCCACCCTGCTCAGGTGCACCCGCCGGGTGAGAAGTCTAAAAGTTAACCCCACAAGTTCCTGACCCCACTTCTTTGAAAAGATCGCCGGGGAGGAACGCCTAAACAACAGCTAGGTTTTCCCTGTGGTTGTCGTAAACCAGGTAGAAAAACCTATAAAAACGAGTGTTCTCAAGAACGTCGTTTCTTTATATATAACTAAATTTATATGTAAGAATGGGTACAACCTACCCGCCGGGAATTTAAAGGAGGCCTGAAACCAGGCACCCACAGAGACGCAGTCCTGGAGAGCCACAGACACCTCCCCCGCCGGGGAACCAGCCAGAGTTAAAAACCACGTGTGGCCCAACACTGCTCATCGGTCAGGATTTTTCATGGTGAAACCGAGAAAAACCCGCCGGAAGGCAAAACCCCACCCTGAACAGACACCATCTGAACAATACGACACGAGGAGAGACACGCACGACTAACCAAGGTCACAACATAATCCGTGGAATTAGCCAATACACAACTAAACCAGGAAACAAATATAGTCCGAGGAATTAGCCAATACACAACTAAAACCCGGATACACATGACACAGTAGGGCATATTTAAAAATAAATAATAACACTAGACATGTGGCAAAGCTACGAGCGGCTGGCTAGGCCTAGGTAGACGGCATGAAAATAGTTGAAATATAAACACACACTGGAATATCACAACAGGAACCACCGCCAACACACCACCGAAGCGATAACTTCCCAACCCCGGGAAGCCTGACACGGACCCAGAAAAAACTTCACTAAGTGAAGAAAAATACGCTGGGAACGTCAGCAAACACACAGCTTACCTCATCAGAAGGATAAAAGGCAGCAATAATTAACGCGTAATGAAAGCCGCCTGCATCACCAACTAACCCAACTGTGAAAAGTTCACGTGTCCACAACAGGACCACGAGGGTACATCCGAAATAGATGCCCCATACAACGACCCAAAATACATTGCACTGCGGGCAACCAGCCCAGGACACTCCTGCTACGCCTATCCTAACCTTCCCCGATACACTCCAGAGTAAACAAATGAGAAAAAACTCACTAGGGACGCCACGAATGCGGAACCAGCGGAGCCTGAAAGGTACGTCCGGGCAGGCTGAGCGCAGAGCAAAGAAGGAGGAATGACGCCTGATTCAGCGTCTGGTCAGAAATCCACACAAGTACATCCACGATATGATGGAAAGCTTATTGGATAGTTATTCTTATTTTCTTTATGTTTTTATTTTTTACGAAGTTTTTTCGTAGTGAGAACCCAATTCATAATGACTGAAGCCATGAGTGAGGTCGCGTGCGCTCATGATGAAGGCTCCTCAGTTTTTAAATGCTCTGCGCGGTAGATTCAAACTACGGCGGATTAGTGTTTGAAGAGGATGCCTTATGTAATAGGCATGTTCGTCAATGATGGAGGGGCCACTAATAAATATAGTGTTTAGTGAAGGATATAATATATGGAGATATGATAGAAAGGGAAAAAAGGGGAGGTGGAGTGGCAGTATTAGTTAAGAACCCTATGACAGCAAAGCAAGTGGAGTTAAATAATGACAAGGCAGAAATAATGGCAGTTGAACTCAATGATATAGAAGGAAAAAAGCTAGACATAGCAGTAGCTTACATGCCATCAAAGACCAGAGCATGGAGGGAGTTGGAGTTTTGAGGAGATGGTCGAGGATATGATTCAGTCGTTGAGAAGATTGCTTTTAAGGAAGAATCGATTGATCTTGGTAGGAGATTTCAACTGTAGTGAGGTTGATTGGGAATCGGGAGATGCAGGGCCAAATCAGAGATCTTGGGGAAGTCGGCTAGTGGAGTTGGTTACGGAAAATGTATTTGCACAATATGTGAAGGGAAATACAAGAATGAGGGGTAATAACGAACCTTCTAAACTCGATCTGATTTTTACAAAGGATCCTCACGAAATTAGTGATATAAACTATCTATGTCCTGTAGGTAAAAGTGATCACCTATTACTAAAATGGAAGTTGACCTCGAGTAATGCCAATAGATTAGACAATAGCTACATAAATGACAGATTAAATTATAGTAAAGCTGATTATGTATCCTTGAAAAGATATTTAGAGGGAGTAGATTGGGATCTTATTTTGAAGGAACAGGACGTACAAGGTAAATATAGTAGATTCCTCGAAATTTATAGAGTAGGAACCAATCTGTTTGTCCCAAGATATAAAACTGGAAATTTTAATAAGCAGAAAGATTGGTTTAATTTGAAATGCAAAAGAGCTTTGGGTAGGCGTGATGCAGCTTGGGCTAGATTAAGAAGAAGGAACACTGAGAGTAATCGGAATAAATATAAACAGGAGAGGAATAGATATGTTAACATAATTAGGCAAGTTAAAATGAACTATGAGAAGAACATAGTAAATACATGTGAAAGTGATCCTAGATTATTTTATAAATATATAAACAGTAAGTTGAAGATAAAGAAACAAATGACTAAATTAAGAGTTGATGCTAGGACGTATGAAAATGTATCGGACATGTGCGAGGTAATGAATAACAAATTGGGGTCAGTTTTTACTAGAGAGGAAGGTTTTGACGAACCACAGGCGGGAGTACTGGAGAGTGGTCTTAGTAAGATTGAAATAACTAGAGATGAGCTGTTATCTGCGATGAGAGGACTTGAAGTAAGGAAAGCTATGGGACCGGATGAAGTGTCTGCCTGGGTTTTAAAGGAGTGTGCAGAGCAATTAGTGGAGCCAGTGAGGGACATAATTCAAGCTTCCTTAGATAAAGGACAGGTTCCTGTTGAATGGAAAAGTTAATATAATTCCGATATACAAGAATGGAAACCCTGAGGACCCTCTAAACTAAAACTATAGACCAGTTTCACTTACTAGTATTGTATGCAAGATTTGTGAAAAGCTAATTAGGAAGAGATGGATGGAAATGTTGGAGAGAAAGAAGATAATAACCCCAAAGCAATTTGGATTCAGAGAAGGGACATCTTGTGTTACCAGTTTGCTATGTTATTACAGTAGGGTGATAGATGTACTCCAAGAATGAGGCGGATGGGTGGACTGCGTCTACTTAGACCTTTCCAAAGCATTCGATAAGGTACCACATAAGAGATTGTTATCTAAGCTTGAGACGCTAGGATGTGTCAGGGGGAGTTTGCTGAAATGGATGGAGAGCTATTTAACAGATAGGGAAATGAGGACCAACATTAGAGGAACTTACTCATCGTGGCGGAAAGTTGAGAGTGGTGTGCCGCAGGGATCTGTGTTGGCACCTCTCATGTTCCTTATGTACGTGAATGACCTGCCGATAGGCATAAACTCCTACATGTCAATGTTTGCAGATGACGTAAAAATTATGAGACAAGTAACAAATAAAAGTAGTTGTGAGGAGCTGCAAGGGGATTTAAATTTGTTAGTAGTCTTGGCAAATCCAACGTCAAGGCTATTAACCTAATTGCAATGACGACTTGTCTATTTTGACTGCTATGTCGTCATTCCAACCGCGGTTAAAAAGAAAACGTCTAGAGTCTACTCCTTATCTTGCTCTAGGAGACGTTGTACATTAACCAAAACTACCACCGAAGGTGAAAAAAGCATAGAAGAGAAGAAAAAGGGGTTTACCTTAGTTACCGCTTAAGGCCCATCCCGTGTTCCGTCATGTGCAGATCCCTGTCGAACGTGCGCATGAGCGACCCTCTCTTGTCATCATTTTTTCACGCGCTCCATTGAATGAAGTCGCTTTTGTTGTGCTCCTTTAATTCACCCTGTTTAGGTTCGTTTTGGCTTATCTGGCCTTCTTTTTTGTTAGACAGATGTTACGTGATCTAGGGCACACGTAAATGTGATCCTAAGTGTGTATAATGGAGACGCGTGTGGAAACAGCCTACCGAAGGTACGGGGGCGCCTGGCGTTCCTCGTATATGTTTTTCATTCTTTCTCTTTTCATATTCTTTTTTCCTGTTAGTCTGGGCATAGTTTAGCTTTTAGCTTAATTTAGCCTAGCTCGTTTTCTCATTCAGGAATTGCTATGCCCCTATGAGTTTTCATTTTTTCATAGCCTAAGTGTACCGTTGTAAACAATCTGAGATTTCGTTGGTGGCGGTGCTGTTTGTAGAGTTTGTGTCGGCCGCATTATTAGCGTTATTCCCGAGTCCCCCCTTTCGAGTCCTTCACTGTGTCTCAAGGCCCTGGGCGACAGGTGGTTCGAGATACTCCAGGGGTATCCCACGGGGGCCCCTCCTTCACACCACAGGGTTTTTCGCCCCTGACACATTCTCTGCTCACGGCTAGGCCACCCTTTTTCTCACCAGTTTCATTTACTGGTTTTTGTTTTCTCTTCCTGTTTCACCTCCATCCTTACATAGTCTTTTGCCCAATCAAGGGCTACCGCACGGGGGCCCCTGTTTGTGCGAAACCACCCTCCCTGCCACTTCTCCTCATGGGCTTTGCTCTATCTCTGTGGGTTGGGTGGTTCCTGGGGGATGTGCCTCCTCTCCCCTGGTGTGTCTTCCTTGCCTCTCCCTTTACCGGTTGAGTCAGGATACATTCAAGGAAGACACTGCTCAGCTTGATGGCCATCATTGCTTGGAGTTCATAAGGAGATGACACATTTTATGTGGCCTTTTTTGGTATTCCCTAGACGATCCTCTCGCTTTTTTCGGCGCCGGACCATCTCGGCCGGTCCCGCAAATTTGCGGGAGCTCGATTCGGTCCTCTGGGACGTTTCGGCTCCCTGCAAATTTGCGGAGATCACTGGCGGGGTCCCGCAAAATTGCGGGAGGGTGGTGTCGGTACGGTTATGCCTCCATTGGCCCGCAAATTTGCGGTAATAGTTGGATTTCACTATTGACCTTTTTTACGTCATCTTGTTGCCTGATACTATTTGGTGTGTGCACTTTACTGGTGTTATAGGCCCTGCATGTAAGATGTTGAGTGGTGGTTAACACTTTCTCCATCTTTGCTGGTTCTGCTAGTGCTCTTCCACCTCGCCCGCCCTACTCACCTACCTCTGTGCTCCCGGTTTGGGGTGAGTACGGATCCCTGTTTGCATGTGTGTTCCTGTTTCCCCGTGCTCCTTCCCTGGTTCTTCTTGGACATTCTCTCCACTTACTCCTTCGACGTGCTGATTATGGTGTGTGTTCTTCCAGTGCAGGTAGGCTGCCTTGCTTTCGCCATGGTTGTAGCTCCCCGTGCTTGGTGAGCCACAAGTCCTGCTTGCGCCACTCGCACTGTGTGTCCTCTACGGCCTACCTCCCTGCTCTGTGTGGCCCGTGTCTGGCCCTGGTGGATGTGGTGCACCATAGCCCTGGTTCCTCGGCGGCGGCAGTGGCCTCTGCTTCCCTTCAGTCGGTGTGGGCGATAGTCTCCCGCCGCTTTTGGACTGTGGGCCACCGTTCCCCGGCCTTTGTTGCCGCCCGGCTCCGCGTCGCCCTGGGTATCCCTGACCCGACTGAAGGCCGTTCGCCTGGCCCTCTCCCCTGGGTCCCGCAGCCGGTCGTCACATCGTCAGGGGGATCCCCTGCTCCGTCCACGCTCTCGCTCGCCTCGTCGCCCGTCCTCTCCTGCCCCTCGTCCTCCTGAACGCCTTGACGGCGCCCATCGCCCTCGTCATGGTTCTCGCCCTGAGGCCGGGGTTAGCGGCTCTGCCCCTGTGCACCCTCCCCTGGCCTCTCCGGGTCGGGGCTCTACTACCTCCCGCCCGCTTCCCCTGCTCGTACGACGTCCTCTTCCTTTGTCCTCTACGCGCACGGAGGTTCAGGCTGTAGCTGGCCCTCTGCGCCCTCCTCCTACACTGTCCAGGAGGGTCCGCCAGGATGTAGTTGCTTCTCCTCCTACTTCACCTGCTTCGGTGCCTCTTCTTCCTTCATGGTCTCGTCCCGCGGTGGCGGTTCCTCCCTCCTCCGCCTTGGTGTCGGGCCGCCCTGTTATCTCTGCCCCGGGGATCCTTGCTCTGTTTCCCCCCGCGGCTACTTCTGACCTCTTTTCAGCCAACGGCCATACCACGTTGCACCGCTTCTCGTCCGGTCAGCGATGTTCAGCAACGTAGGGTCTGGTTCGTACTTGGATGGGTGACCGCCTGGGAACACCGGATGCTGTCTTTTCACCCGGCCAGCCTTCCCACTCCCGTCGTCCTGCTCCTCCTCCTTCTTCTCTCCCTGACCTTCCCTTACCGTCTCGCCACGGGGGTACCCCTCCTCTTGGCTCGGTGGGGTATAGCGAGGTTTCGGCGTCCCCTTTCTCAGGGGCTGCCGTGTCGCTGGCAGAGGGGGATGGTTCTGTTTCCCCCTCGGGCGTTCGTGTTCAGGGACAAGTCCCTCAGCGACGACACAACCGTGGTCGCTCGCCTTCCTTGGGCCGCGACTCTGCTGGTTCGTGTCATGGATCTCGCTCCCGCTCGCGCTCACCCCTGCGGGCCGACCATTCTGGGGTGGGGGGGGGGGGGGGGGTCGCCTCTCTCGGATCGATTGTCGGCTATGCAGGGGTGGCTTGTGTCACGCATCGACGGGCGCTTGGAGTCGATGCAAGACTCCCTCTTATCGCGCTTCTTGGCATGACACCCTCAGCGCCCCCCCCTCCCTACCCCTGCTACGGCCCCCCTCCCTTCTGCAGGCTTACGCTCTGGTCAGACTTCAGCCGCCGGGACATCCTTCAGGATGTTCAGTCCCTGGCTGTGTTGACGGGACTGTCCTCCTATGGGACGGGTTTGTGCGACGACGGTACGCCTGGCTTAGCCATCTTGCTCGATCACCCTCTCCCATTGGGGGCCTGGTTTGCTGCGGCCTTCGACTTCGCCGGCCGTTCCGTCGCCGGCTCTCCTTCAGTCCCTCCCCCGGAGTCGTCACTGCTTTTGCCTCCTCTTGTGTCTGTCGGCGGGTTGGACGGCGCGTTCTGGTCCTGGTTCAGCGCGCCCGTTCTTGAACTTCGTTCTATTGCTACCCCGTTCTTCTCTCACCCAGTTCAGTCCTCTGTCGACAGGGTTTTTCCCTTGCGGCGGTGGTTGCCGAACTTCTTCTCTTGTCTTTTGGTTCCCTCCAGACTTCTGTTCACCACCTGCGGCTTATCGCGGCGTCTGCGCCAGGCGTTCTTCGCGAGGGTTTGGGCCGCGTTCGGCGGGTCCCCTTCGGCTCGCGGTGTCTTTGGTTCCCGAGCTGAAGGCGGTTTTGTGCGTGGCACCTCGGCACCGCCGGACGGTCCGGTCCTCGTTCTGCCGGACAGCCCCCTTGGATATTCGTCAGGGTTTGTTGGACTCTACGCTCTCTCCGTCGGGGCTTTTTTGTGCGGATGCTTGCTTGGGGCCGCTACGCTTCTCTATCGGCGGACCCTGCTTACGACACGCTACGACACGCTGTGTCGCGAGCGGGGTCTTCTCAGTCCCGTCCTTCTGCCGGTCCTCTTCGGGGTGCTGCTGCTAGTGCTGCCGCCATGCACGGGCGCAGGACTGGGACGTTACGGGCCGGTGCGTCAGTTCCGCCTCGCCCTTCTGTTCTTGCCCCTTTCATCCCCGCCGTGTCGGGGCTGGCCGGCCTTCCACTTCCGGCCGCCCTTCGCCGGGGTCAGCCCCGCGACGGCCAGGGGTTGGGGTGGCCCGCCCTTTTCGACGAAGTTGGGGGGGGGTAGAGGAGGTCAACGTGGCGCTCATGCCCGCACGGACCGTACCGGGGGTACCTCTACGTCAAAAACAATGTGTAGGTTCTCTGGGTCGGTATCCTTGTTCTCCTTCTCGCCTGGCCGCCGGGTCGCTCCCCTCCTCTCCGGAGCTCCCGGGTTGTTTTCGCCCTTGCGCCCCTCGGTGGCCGCGAGGGACGTTGGGGGCGGCGGATTGCACGGAGGGGTCTCACCTGGAGGTGGACGTCCAGACCCCCTCTCCGCTCTTGTCACCGACGCCGGCCCATCTCTTCAGAGGTAGCCCACGTGTTCACATCCATGCACGAGCTGTGTATCGTCGAGGGAGTTGACCGCCGGTCACCCGGTTTTCCTCTCCCGTGTATTTCTGGTACCGAAGTCGAACTGCGACGCGATGCGCCCGGTGGTGGCTCTGTCGGCCCTCACCAGGCGCTTCGTGCACACACGGTTTTCAGATGCTGCCGGTCCCCCAGGTACGCCTGGCCCTGCGCCCTCTGTCGTGGGTTGTGTCGCTGGCCCTCCAGGATGCGTCTTGGCTCGTTCCTCTCCATCCTCGATTCCAGCGATTCTTGGCCGTTCGGACTTCCGATCGTGTGTTCCTGTTCGCCGGCCTTCCCTTCGGTCTCCACATCACGCCGCGGATCTTCTCCGCACTGGTGGGACAGGCTCTGGGTCCTCTCCTCAGGAGCGGGCTCCAGCTCCTGTTTTCCTTGGCCGATTGGTTGCTAGTTTCCGAAGCCCTCGGACTGTGCGTACGCGACGCCATCACTGTCGTTCGCCACATCGCACAGATAGGGTTCCCCATCGATGTTCCCAAGTCACGCTTGACCCCGTCGCGTGTCGTGCCATGGGTCGGTCTCGCATGGGTTTTGTCCGGCGCTCCGGTGACCCAGGGTCTGCCGGACGCGGTGCACCTTCGGCGGAGGGTCTTCGCCGTGTTGCACTCGGTCTCCCTCCCGGGGTGGCTCTGGGACTCGTTAGTGGGTTCGCTGCATTGGGCCGCTCTGCCCATTCCCTTAGGGGGCCTCAGGCTACGCCGTCTACTCCTCATGGGCTCCGAGGTGTTTCCGTTGACCCCTATGGATCGGCTCCTGCCGCTCCCGCGTACCATTCGCAGACACTTCGGACACTGGGTTGCTCGGGGCATGCTCTCTGCGGCTGTGCCCTGGCCCGCCCCCCCCCGCCGACGATCCGGGTAGACACCGATGCGTCGAGCGAGGTCGGGTGGGGTTACCCATCAGACCTGGGCCGTCGACTTCCCGGCAGATGGGTGGGACTCACGCCCCTTACCCGTCTATGCCCCCGACCTGTTGGTTCCTTTGTTCCTCCTGAGGGACCACGCGCTGGCCCTTCGGGGACAGTCGGTGGCCTTCGGGATGGACGCTCGGACAGCTGTCCACTGTTTCCTCATGCGGGGGTCCTCCAGGTCGTTGACTCTATTGGGGGTCTCGGTGGAGTTGTTCTTCCTCGCGGACCGACGCCCCTTCTCCTTGCATGCCTCCTCCCTGCCCGGGCCTGCCACCCTGTGGGCGGCCGCCCTGTCGAGAGGGCAGGGCGTTCTTGTAGAATGGGCGATGCACCGGACTGTGTTCGCCGACCTCGCGGCTTCCTGAGGTGTTCCGGAGGTCGCCTTGTTCGCATCGGGGGTGCCGCGCCAGTTACCTCTGGACCTCTCTCCGGCCTCGCGCTCCGGGGGGGGGGGGGGGGGGGGGTCCGAACTCTTTCATGGTAGCCTGGTACAGGTGGCGGTCGATATACATATTTCCGCCACCAGATGTGCTGTTGATGTGCCTAGTCCTCGCGAGGCTGCGTTTGGCTCCTCGCGCCTCTGTGGCCGGCACGGGCTTGGTACGCCCGGTTGCCGCGGTGGTGCCCGAGTCCGGTCCCTCTACCTGTCTCCGGCTTCCACTTGAGCTAGGTTGGGGACCTGCGGACCTCGTTGGCCTTCGCATCGTGCTTGTTCATGAGGCACGGTGGCTCTCGGTCCCCGGCCAGGCCCTGACTGACTTCCTGCAGCTTTCCTGGCCGTCTTCTCCATGGGGGACTTACGGGTCCCGCTGGAGGTCTTTTACTAGGTGGCTACAGGACACTCGCCTGCCACTTGGCTCTCCTTCCCTCGTCCTACGCTCCTTGTTTCACCTCTTCCGTACACGTCGCTTTCAAGTCGACGCTATACGTACCCACTTGTCTGCCGTCCGGGGGGTCTTTGGGTCCGTCGCTGGGCTGATCGTTCCGCCGCAGGAGCTGGATTCCTTCCTGCCGGCTGCCTTCCGGGATCGACCGCCTCCGCGCCAGGTCCCTCCACAGTGGGATCTGGGGCGGGCTTTGGTCCTTCTGGCTTCACCCACGTATACAAGGGCCGCTACGCCGGTTCCGTTGCTCGGGCGTCCACTCTTCCTTGTCGCTCTGGCCACTGGGGATCGGGTGTCTGCACTAGCGGCATTGTCACGGCCCCGGGACTACGTGCGATTCTCCCCGCCCTTGCATGGCGTCTCGTTCGCCTCCTCCCTTCCTTTTGTTACCACGCATGGGAGGGAGGCCCCCGTTTTCCAGCCTTTCGCCGTCCAGGCTTTACGGCGTGGGCTTCCTCGCCATGTGTTGTGCCCGGTGTCAGCCTTGCACTCCTCTGTTGCGTCTGTGGCGCCGCCTTCGGGTACTGCTGTGTGGGTGTCTCCTCGGACAGGTGGGAGGCTCTCGCAGGTGCGGATGGGCTGCCACGTTTGTCGGACCGTTCGTGCCCGTCACCCTGTTTGTAGGGGTTCTGCGCACGGTGTCAGATCCTTTGCTGCCTCCTTCCGGTTCCTGCCACATCGATCCTTACCTGCCATCGCCTCAGCGGTTTTGTGGTCTTCTATCAATTCCTTCATCTCCTCCTACCTCTCCGTGTCCAGTGTTCGACCCCCTCGGCCGGTGATTGCTCTCGGGGGTCGTGTTTCTTGGTGCTCTGGCGAAGATCCCTGGTCTTCCCCCCTTGTCCCTCGTTCTTTTCCTTTGTTTTATTTGACAAAGGGGGGGGGGGGGGTGTACGGGTTTGCAACACTGGATTGCAAGTCTGGGATTATGTATTGTTCCAGTACATAAGTGTTTTTGCCACATTGAAAATTGTGTTTTGTTCTTGTGTTCAGTGTTTTTGTTGGTTTCGGAAGAAAAGGGATTTTGGGTACAGTTCCTTTTTGGTTTAAGACAAGTCTATGTTTTTGCATTACTATGAATGACGGGCATGTGTTAAAACTGTTCTTTTTAGCTACTCCTCAGTTTTTCACTCTTTTATTAAACTCTCTTGTTTAAATTGTGTCTTTGTCATTCATAATTTTGTTTTATGCATTGTTTTTTTGGTAGGTTGGGCTTGGATGTCCTCCTCCTATTTGTTATGCAGCCTTGACGTTGGATTTGCCAAGACTACTAACAAATTGGGAGGTTTGACCTCCCAACCTACCAAATAGGAAAACCTACTATTTGGTAGTAGTCTTGGAAAATCCAACGTACATAATACCCTCCCTCACGCCGGACCCCTGCCCATCCGCGTTCTTCTGCTGACGTGAGATGTGATGACAAGAGAGGGTCGCTCATGCGCACGTTCGACAGGGATCTGCACATGACGGAACACGGGATGGGCCTTAAGCGGTAACTAAGGTAAACCCCTTTTTCTTCTCTTCTATGCTTTTTTCACCTTCGGTGGTAGTTTTGGTTAATGTACAACGGCTCCTAGAGCAAGATAAGGAGTAGACTCTAGACGTTTTCTTTTTAACCGCGGTTGGAATGACGACATAGCAGTCAAAATAGACAAGTCGTCATTGCAATTAGGTTAATAGCCTTGACGTTGGATTTTCCAAGACTACTACCAAATAGTAGGTTTTCCTATTTGGTAGGTTGGGAGGTACGTCAAACCTCCCAATAAAATATACGAATGGAGCACCAAGTGGAAAATGAAATTTAATATAAGTAAATGCCATGTTAAATATGGGAAGAAGTGTGAATAGACCAAATGGGAGTACAGGATGGGAGATAATATAATTAGCAAGGCCGAAAAAAGAAAGGATTTAGGGTAATTATACAAGATAATTTGTCGCCATAGAAACATATTAACAAGCTCTTAGCGGAATGTATGCAATGGACGGGAATATGAAAGTTGCTCTGAACTACTTGGATGACAAAATTATGAAGAGTATGATTAGACCAAGATTGTAGTATGCAGCAGTGGTGTAGTCCCGCATCTAAAGAAGCATTCACAAGTTAGAAAGAATCCAGAGAGCAGTTACTAGATTGGTTCCAAGTCTCAGAGAACTGCCATATGAAGGGAGGCTAGACAAATTAAATCTACCAAGTCTAAAGAGAGAGGAGAGAGAGGGGAGACATGATAATGATGTACAAATGCACCGGGGGCTGGAGAGGCTGGATAGGGGATATATTAATTATGGATACAGGAATAACTAGAGGCCACAGCTACAATGTAAAAAGACCTACCTGCAAGAACGATATCAGGAAGTTTAGCTTCCCCTATAGATGTATTGACAAATGGAATGGGCTGGAGGAGGAGGTGGTAGGGGCAAGGACTATCCATATTTTCAAGAAAAGATTGGATATAAAGTAGACTGAGAGACGGGACAACACGAGCTTGGCTCAACTCCTGTAAACTACAAGTAGGTAAATACAATTAGGCAATTAGGTAAATACAGTAAAAGTCCTTTAAGCCGACGACCGATGATTCGAATCTCCCAATAGTCCGAATTTTTCAATTTGAGGCCAAATCCGAATTCACCCGATGGTCCGAATTTCAAGAAGTCCCAAAGTCACCTTTTTGAGGCATTAGTCCACTCAAATGACACATAATGGAGCACACACATATCATATGTTCATGAATTCACTTTAAAAGTTTACCATTGTCATTGTAGCCTATTATCTACTTCAAAACATTCAGATTAATGGTCAAAAGAAGCTACTGATATAAACGTAAACACCACATCGTCTGCTAGAGAGCTTGTTTACTCTTGAACGCATCCTTGGGACGCTCCAATGCGCTACTGGCTTGCACCGCATTTTCTGCAAGCGCATTCAGTCTTGAGCTTGAAAACGCACCTTTGGACGTTCCGATACGCTACTATTTATAGTTCAGTGATCGGAGCGTCCCAAGGGTGCTTTCAAGACAACAAGACAAGGGTGCTTTCAATACAATATAATATAACAGAGCATGTCACAAAAGGAAAATCACAAAAGGAAAATTACAAGAAACTCTCAGGGAAGTGCCGTTGTTAAGGCATTACTTCCCGAACCACATCTGATCTGATCTTCAAGAGCAAGACAAACTCGCTAGTAGACGGAAGAAGAAGAAGACGTTTATATCAGCAGATTCCTTTGACCATTAATCTGAATGTTTTGAAATAGGTAATAGGCTACAATGGTAAACTTTTGAAGTGATTTCATGAACATATGATATGTGTGTGTGCACCATTGTGTCATTTGGGTGGCCTAATGCCTCAATGTTTTCGTCAGGCCATTAATACACAGGTTCATAGGGGTAAAGTCCGATAATCCGAAAAATCCACTAATCCGAACGAGGGCCGGTCCGCTGCCCTTCGGATTAACGGAAGTTTACTGTACTGTATTGGTACTGTACAGTATAACAAAATATCTGTGACAATCTTCAAGTATTAGACTTCATGACAGTATATAAAGGAACTGATATGGAGCCAAGGAGGTAGTTGGGTATAACAGTAACACCCCAATTTTACGGCACTCAAGGGGATTTGAAACCTCCGGTGAATTGAAAAGTCTGGTTAGTTGAACATTACTCCTATAAATGCCCATAAAACCCAAGAAAATACCCCCTAATGGCTATCTGTATTATCAGCCTTAATATAATAAACAAACACACATTACTATACCATTTTAACCGTTTCACACTTATGACGCGATTTTGAGCCTATTAGGAATACTTTAAAGCCTTTGTTACCATCAGGGGTATTTAGAAACCTTTAGTTTAGTTACTTCAACCTCTGCAGTTATCTTTGAGTTAGTTGTGGGCAGAAAACTAATTTTGGAGAGGTAATTATAAGAGTGAGAGAACTCTATTTCTTATTGCTAATCTGGCAACCTCTGCGTCATAAAAACGTGAAAGAGTTAATAGTAATGTTCTCAACTCGCCAATTTATAAGTACAGTAGAAGTTGGAAAAGGCGTCCAGCTGTTGTTGTTGTTGTTGTTGTTGTTGTTGTTGTTGTTCCCTAAGCTGCCTGGCCGAACAGCCCCGAGTCCCTGAGAAAGGCCATGGCCACGATCGGGCTTTCCCACAGAGCTCTCATTGAGTGTAGATTGTGTTGTTGGCGTA
Source organism: Paralithodes platypus (assembly GCA_032716605.1). Taxonomy (NCBI): domain Eukaryota; kingdom Metazoa; phylum Arthropoda; class Malacostraca; order Decapoda; family Lithodidae; genus Paralithodes; species Paralithodes platypus. Next base: position 48,772,057 of record CM064498.1, read on the forward strand.
AGTGGTTGTGTGAAATGCAGTCTTCTATGATGTGTTTAATGGTATGGGGTGCTGTGTTACATCCCGGGCAGGCGTCGACAACGGAGTCATCCAGTCTCTTCTGATAGCTCAGGAGAGCTGGATGGTGTCCGCATCTCAGCCTGGCCAGGTGGACTCTGTCCTCACGAGGAAGGGAGGATTCGGAAGGATGGATTTTGGGAGGTCGTGCATGCAGCTGCGTGTTGTCTGTGAGTGAGTGGATGGATCGGTGAGAGATATGAGTATGGATGTGCTTCTGGAAGTTGGTTCGGGGTGGGCAGGGAGGGAGAGAGGACAATAATTGTGTGTGATACTGGGTGTTGTTTTGATATTTCTTGGTGTCTGTGGGTGTGTTGCCATGTAGTTCAGTGGGTGGTCTTGGTTTGTGGAGGCTGCTGCCAGGAATTGAGTGCCTCTCATGTCCAGATGGTCTTTGACTTTGAGGATTTTGGTTTCTTGATGTAGGTGATCTGTGGGTGAAGTAGCTGTGCAGCCTGTAATGATCTTCAGGGCTTTGTTTTGAATAGTCTGTAAGGTCTTATGATGTGTTTCAGCTAGGTTAGAAGCCCAGGCTGGGCTTGCGTATTCCATCACTGATCTTATGTATTGTTTATATACTGTGGTGGTAGTTTCTTTGTTGTGTCCAAATTTTATGTGAGCAAGTGACCTGAGGGCGTTAAATCTGGGTGTCAGTTTCTTTTTAATGTTTGTGGTGTGCTGTTTGAATGTCATATGAGTATCATATGTTACTCCTAGGATTTTGGGTGTGTGTGTATGTGTTAGGGGTGTGTTGTTTATGGTGAGTTGAGGGATGTATTCGTGTTCTCCAGCTGTTGCTGTTGTCGGCGGCGTAATGCGTATCATCGTATGCAAAGGCTAGGCATTATCGGGAGGGAGAGTTCTGCGGTGCATTCAAAGTTTTGACAGTAGCAAAATGAAACACTAATATCAAACTGTTTTTGTTCTTTTTAGCTTGTCTTAGGTTTCTCACTTAATATCTAAAACTTATTTATGAGGTGGATGCTATGGGAGAGGCAGCAAGGGGTGGATACTTGCCACTCATCCACAGTTGTAGAGGTGGATACTGTTGCATCATCCACCTCTCTCCATTCGTTTGGATATTTGTGTTTTTTGTTCCAAGCTCAGAACCACTCTTTTGCATTTCTTCTTGTCACTATTGGCTTTCACTTTGCCTTAATCTTCAGCATGATAGCGATGAATCAAGTATAATATGTCCGATATGAGAATGTTTGTATATACGGATCGATCGGGCGAGACTGAGTAGGCTTATTCCCGCACTTTTGTTGTTGTTGTTGCTTGTTCTACTGACGTCGCCGTTACCCGCATAGAACCACGGACTATTTTTTATATATATATTTCTTATTGGTGCCTTTTAAATAGTTGTTTTCCTAATATTATATGTATTTATTATTTGTTATGATGAAATTATGCTGGTAAGACGATTTTTTTTATTTTTTATTATAATCATTTCCTAAAACCTCCGGTTGTTTGAAGCTACCGGATGCTTGAATGCTGGAAAATCGGGGTGTTACTGTATAGGACTCTAGGAGCATCAGTAAAGATATGTGTATGAGTAAGCTTGTTTAGTTTAGGCATGTGGAGAGTATGGAAAATCAAAATTGGGTGAAGAGTTGCAAATCTGTGGATGTGGAGAGACCTGCGCAGAAGGGTAGACATAGAAAGACGTAGGATGAGGTACAGTACTTCTATCTGATCTCATATTTATAAACTTGATAAGTGAGGCAGCCCAAAACAAGGAATTCCACCATTTAGGATGGTGGAACAGTGTGCGAAAAACGGAATTTGAAGGTAAATGCGGGGAAGAGCAAGGTTATGGTCTTCGAAAAGGGGTGAAGTCACAGACGTGTGGAGGTGAAGCTGAACGGTCAGGCTATGGAGATCGTCAACTCTTTTAAGTATCTGGGCAGTGTGTTGAGTAAAGATGGGACTATAGATGAAGAAGTGCGGGAGAGGGTACAACAGGGGGAAGAGGGTTGTAGGAACGCTGAAAGCAGTAACAAGAAATAGGGTGGTCGGTATGGAAGTGAAGAAGTCCTTGCATGACAGTGTGGTAATCCCGACACTGACTTACGGAAGCGAAGCATGGACGTTGGTTGAGAGACTCAGACCAATAGTGAGAGCAGTGGAAATGAATTACTTAAGAAGTGCATGCGGAGTTACATGGAGGGATAGACAGACTAATGAGGAAGTAAGAAGGAGGTGTGGTGTGGAGGTAGATGTGCTGGAAAGTGTGAAAAGGAACAACTTGAGATGGTTCGGCCATACAGAACGTATGGAAAGCGAGAGAATGACTAAGAGGGTGTACGAGAGCGAGGTGGAGGGACAGAGAGGGAGAAGTAGACCGAATGAGAGGTGGAAGGATGGAGTGAGGAAGTACATGAACGAAGGCGGGGCTGGTTGGGGGGAGGGGCGTCGACTGGCTGGGGACAGAGGTGCATAGGACGGTTCGTTCATGTCCACCCCTTCGGGGATCACGGCGTCAGGCAATAGATAGATTGAAAATGTACCATTTATGGATCACTCCGTATTTAAGTGTACTGTATGTATATCAGATTTTGTGAGATTTTGTGAGTGGGGCCTCCGCTGCTAAAATTGCTCAAGTGACTCAGGTTAATGTGCTACTTTTAACTATCCAGTTGCACAGAGGAATTAAATTTAATATAACCATATTTAAGAAATATGACCAACCCTGTTACTGTATACTGTACATAAAATTACCAAAATTCAATATGTATACAGTTAACTGACCTTGTGTATATTGCAGTCATAGGTGTGCTGGAAGTGAGCTGTGACTTTCCTCTGAATGTCCAGTAACACTTTGGCTACTTTACTGGTCAACACACCATCACCATCACTCTCCATAGTGTAGATCTTCAAACCACCGGGATCCACCTGTTAATTGAAAACTATTGCTATTCATTTAAGTCTGGCCTAATACTAAACACTTTCATTCAGTATACAAAGAGTATCTAAAAATTTAAAGGGGTAAAAACTCGCCTTTGACTCCAACAGGTTCCTCCTAATCTGAATAAACCTGTTTGATGTTAGGCCCAATTTAATTAAAATTATGCCACTGTATTTGTTTATGTTCCATTTCCAGCAGACATATAAGCTTTCTATAGAATGTAGAAAGTCATATACTGTATATTCTAGGTGATAGGTTTGGTGTGAATTTGCAAGCAGCTGAACATAGTCTTGGCTACTCAGACCAACGGCACCTGGCTGTCTTCCCCTGGCTCAGTGTGACTCGACATCCTCAACCTTTATTGAAAATTTCTCATCATCTCAACTCAACACCTCTGACTACACATAGGCTCACGCCACCTATTAAGCTTTTCGCTCACTAGGAACTGACACCGTTGTATAATTTGAATACGGGAATATTTGTTAATCTATCTATCTATCTATTGCCTGACGCTGTGATCCCCGAAGGTGTGGCCACGAACGAACCGCCACCATGCCACCTCTGTCCCCCCAGTCCAGTCGACGCCCCTCCCCCCAAACCAGCACCG